>CAXIVR010000010.1:39860484-40227515 GCA_964035755.1 Teleogryllus oceanicus
ACGCTACCTTTGATGATATTGGGATACAAAGTAATACGATGTAGCATATAATACGATGCTCTCATCTAAAATTACCAGTGAAGAGTGTTATTGCCGAATGGTTAATGAATACCAGGAGAAGAAAAAAACTATTATTTCAACTACAAATGATCGACCGTGGGCTCCAAACCGTATCATTTTGGATGAATATATTATTTATCAGGAGTTCTATTTTATTTAGAAAACTATTGTAGGTGTACACTACTTTTGGCTCAAATTTATTTTATTATTTTTTAAAACAAAATATCATTTTATTACGTCTGAGAAAGCTTTATAACACAAATTGATTTTTTAATATAGAGTAAAGAGTATATTATATCCTGAAACTGACAGTCTCAAAATATAAGAAGTGAAAACAATACTGTTACACATTAAATGTAATTGATTTATATAGTCCATAGGAAATATTTTTAAGGAGAAATGTTGAAATAGAGCAATTAAATTTTGGTATGTGCTGACATTGTTCTTTTATCATTTCTTTGTTATTTTTAAATTTAGCGTAAACTAAACTCATCTCAAAACATACGTATTTATCGCTTTTTATCAGTAGAAAAAGAAAAAGTAAACATCCAACCCAGTTATTACATTTGTTTTCTCTACCTCGTACGAAAGGGCGAAAATAATTTGTGACGTATAACTTCTGTACTGCTGGACGTGTGTAATTTGTGCTAAAACTTCGTATTTATGACGATCAACCTTGAGTATTATTTCTTCCTGAGATATAATCTAATTTTCAGCCATCTTAATTTGGTTACGCTAAATTCGTAGTGCCAGTGTATCAGGTGTGTTACCGTACAGTGCCGTCCAAACAATTACTTAGATTGGGCAGTGTTTATTAATGTCTAGTTGAACTTTAAAATAAGTTATACCTCAAAAATTTGAAGGAAGTTATTCGAAAGAATACGAATGAATTTGTTAATGGAAAATTTAAAGTTAACATGGTAAATGAGGATGAATTGCAGCATACTTATCAGATTTCGAAAATACAACAACATACTTTACAGTGTGTTATTGCAACTAATTATAAGATTAGATAGATTAACAGATTTTTAAAAGTACTACATTTGTTATTGTCTTAGCTGTGTCACCTTATGGCTCGATTATCCGAATGTGCATGATTGTAAGTTTTGTTCTGATTATTGTTATGAACAGCGTCGTTGATGTTGACCGTGTATTAAATCGACAAGCCGTAGCACGAATCTTCCAAGTTCATAGATTGTTATGAGAAGTAATAATACAGAATGTTGTGGGGTTCCAATTTCTTTGGTGTGCTTTGAAGAACGTAAGCCGACGTTCGACGTAATTTGACATCAAGAGTTCTAAATAATATCACTGTTTCTGTCTATTGACTGTTGTACGTTTTAGTTTCACATATTCAGTGTCGAATTCTCAGATATACCGCATATACCGCCGGTATACCTATTAATGCGAAGTGTATAAGAAATATTTCATGAGTTTGGTAATCCTCTAAAAAGTTATTGAAATTTTGAAAGTTATAAACGGATGCGAAAAAATAACTGTTTTGCTACCGAGAGCCAGTCAGTCTGCCGCATCCGTAAGCGCTATGAAGTGCGGTAAAAGGAGAAGTTTTCAACAGTTCTTAATGCTGTCCAGAGACTTCGCTGGCGCAGGCGAATGCACCGCATGCCAACCGCGATAACCTAAAGCTTCTCATGTTTCAAGGGCGGGGAGATCGGAGGATGTGCGTCTGGACGGTCAGTAGGCACCGCAAAATATTGCGCAAAATATCAGTCCTTCTCTTCTCTCAAGTTTTTTTTGAAAATGGAGTGTGTTAATGATCCAGAAGTTAGTGGTTGTGTAATTGTCTTATAGCACAATTATTAAAGATGGAATTTCATAGTATTGGGATTTCAGAAAAGCTTAAAATAAATGACAACGGTAGAGGTAGCTTCCATAAAGTGCGGTATACTTCAAATAATGTTCACGATTCGCCATTGCACATAATACATTATTTTCCGACGAAAATTACGAAATACACGCCCGGCGTGGTCTAAATAAAAGACACGCGCCTGCCCCGCCCTGCCCTGCCCCGCCCCGCCCTGCCCCGCCCTGCCCTGCCCTGCCCTGCCCTGCCCTGCCCTGCCCTGCCCTGCCCTGCCCTGCCCTGCCCTGCCCTGCCCTGCCCTCCCCCCCCGCCCCGCCCCGCCCCGCCCTGCCCTGCCCTGCCCCGCCCTGCCCTGCCCTGCCCTGCCCTGCCCTGCCCTGCCCTGCCCTGCCCTGCCCTGCCCTGCCCTGCCCTGCCCTGCCCCGCCCTGCCCTGCCCTGCCCTGCCCTGCCCTGCCCCGCCACGCCCCCGCCCCGCGCAGCCTTTCGTCCGTTCTTCGCAGCCGGCTGACATTCGAGAAAGTGCGATCCCCATATCTCCGTGTATCGCTTGCGTTCAAACCATAGTGGAAAGATGTGGGTGAGCGAGTCCGGCGCGCCGATTTTTTTGTTTTGTTTTGTGCTGGATCAGTTCGCGTTACGAACTACGTAACTACGACGCGGGTACTTCGTTTGAAAAGCCAGACCAGACGTTCACCGCCATGTTCAATGAAGAGCGAGAAGTGTTGAAAACCATTTTGAAAGTAGCATAAAGTAACAAATTTCAACGGCGACCATCCAGAAATAACACGATGTACAAATGCAGAATGTAAAAGAAATGCTTCAAATATCAGTTTCAATGACTAGTAACAAGCTGATAATTATTTTGGTACCTGGCTGCATTTAAAATTCTCTCTAATATTGTGACGCCCATTGGTGCCTGAAGCTCGTTGGCTGAAGTCGAATACGAGGTGCAATTGCTCTCTTTCCATCATGGTTCCAACTGAGCCTGCGAAGGAAATCGTCTTTCAGGCAGAGTGATCGTATGATGCGTGCGTTGGGTATAATTCTACCATCCATGGATTTGCATAAGCACTCTATGTAAACTAGAGATGTTTGAATAAATTAGGCGTGGGGTATGACCTCCCAGATCTGATCTAATCCCTAGTAACTTTTTACTTTGGGGATAATTGAAAGATCAGGAAAGATCCTCCTTCAGAGAAAGAGTTTCGGTGTTCTATTGAGTAGCAAATCGCCGCATACCCGTGTGATTTGCCCCCAAAAGTAAGTTTTATATCGTGTTCTGGAAGTGTCAAGAATGCATGGGAGCCGATGGGAACCTTTCTCAGCATCTTCTCTGCAATAAGCTTAGCGCGGCGAAAGTGTCCCGCACCCCCGGCGTCCAAAGAAGGCTGCCGACAATGTTCTGATTAGGCATTATATAGACGATTTTATATACGATATATGTGCTACATACTAGAACAAATAGATAAACTTCTGTGTATTCTTCATTTGGTTCCATTGAATCCTTCTAATCGTGAGAAACTGATGTAAAAGTTGTTTTGTAATGAGAATGCATGACTTAATTTTGTTTTTATCTCACAAGTTTACTGATTCTATTTTGTGTTAAAAATATTGTGTAATACATAAATTTGTAAAGTTTCGAAGGTTTCTGAAATGTCTCGCCGATTCTAACGTATTACAGTATTGAAATACTAAAGTTTGCTGCATGTGGGTTCAGACTTGTAACTTTCATTCTGAATTAGGCTGTAAGTAGTAGAAAAAAAGAATCACCTTTCCAGGTAAGATTTACGCGGAGGCTCGGAATATCCACTGTTAATATCTTCCCAATAGTTAGCTGAAGCAGCGTACATGAAGGAACGTCAAATACAATTACCTTACTTTCACAATTGATATCTGTGTACATTAGATTTTACTAATTGTAAATAAAGTCTGTATGAAATGGTAAGTTATCCGAATATTTGTCCTCTGACATATGGTAATATAAATAGAAAGTTAATTTTAAATAATATATTATCATAGTAATAAATAATTCAATTTATAAATCTATATAAGGTATATTCATTTACCACATTACGTTAGAAAAATTGATAAATTTTATCTAGAGAGAAGCTCCGTCTGATCGCCTGGCTTCAAAATGATATTGTTACGTATTTCCCTTGCAATGGAATTACGTACAGGTTTGCTAGCAAACAATTGATGTTTTTTGTAATAACACTTCGTCATGACCAAATCAACCACATGCGTTTTCAGATGCGTTGCTATTATTTAGGAAAGAACATTCGTGAGGAAGACATTCAAACACTCGCGTCACTTCTAGTTTTGCATCTACCTAGAATGAAATAACATTACCGCTAATCGTAATGTTAAGGTAGATAAGCATCTTATTGCACATAAAAAATCTGTCGGATATTCAGATTGCAATAAAGGTTGTTTTAAATCAATTTCGAATGAAACTTATACATTCTCCACTGATTTTTAGAAAATAAATTCTGTACTTTAAATCGCTAAATTCACTGAAACGTTAGTGAATGAACCTCTGTACACCCGTGTTAGGTCACCCAGAACACAACATTCTGATCAACGTCCACACACGATTGAACCTTGTTAGTATTGCTTATTGCTCTACGCTTCATCGAAATACGCCTAATCGCATTTTTTTCGAACCATGCAAGATTCTGTGAACAGTCGATATGTCGAAGTTTTAACAACTTTGATTTCAAAGCAAATGTT
Source organism: Teleogryllus oceanicus (assembly GCA_964035755.1). Lineage (NCBI taxonomy): Eukaryota > Metazoa > Arthropoda > Insecta > Orthoptera > Gryllidae > Teleogryllus > Teleogryllus oceanicus. The sequence continues at coordinate 39,865,102 of CAXIVR010000010.1, forward strand.
CTCGCAAGTACGAAAAATAGAGAAATTTACGCACGAGCGATTTGAGAGTGCACCGTAAAACCCTACACCGCCTCATGACAAGAAGTCAGTCGCAAGCTTAGAGTTTGCCCCGGCTAGAGACGTGGCCCGCTGGGGGAGATATCAGGAGGAAGAACCTCGCATCCCGGCGAGTAGGTCGGCGCCCAATCCCGAGGGAAGGATTACTGCAACCCCCCGGGAATAACAGGCACTGCACCAGTGACATAAGTAGTTTACGCGTGTCAATATACACTCGAACGAAGATGGCGTACCCCCGTTTGTACTATGTGCACGGGGGTGGTTTACCATATGGCATTTGCCTTGTAGGTGATAGTAATCTGAATAGGGTTACCGGTCTGAATAGGTTACAAATCTTCACTTTACGGACAACACCGAACCTAAATCCTGGAGCAATCAGATTTTGACGGGGATGTCGGTCCCGCCGAACCGTGCGCATAACATACACATTTTCGCTCGAATGAACGGAAAGGACCGGGGAAACCGTAACTTATCCCCCGCGCATGTATGGCATGACATTGGTATGGAACTGTTAAATACGATGCTGGGTAGGGTTCTCCATGTGTTCCAGCGATTCAGCATCTTAGGTGTCTCAGGGCATCAATTGATGTCACTGCCTCTAACCGGGAGGTCATAAGGCTCCGGTTCCCACGGTGACAGGATTTTCGACGCGTCACAAAGCTAGGTCGAGGTCAGCCGTTGTCTGGAGAAGAATCCTAGCGGTCGGCTCTAATAGGTAGTTTTCTGTAGTTTCTCGGATCAGCACTAAGCGAATGCCGGAGCAGTACCCTAACAAACGGGCCACGGAGCCCATGAGGTCTTATCCACACCCCTTACTTGCACTTACATGCTCTACATTATCACACATGTCGGCCGCGTAGAATGTGTCCCAGATGGGGCGATGCCCTGCTGGAGGGAGATACCTGGTTGGGGATTTTTTTGCGAGAGGTCGTGTGCGCGTCCGTGACGTGTGAGCGCGTGCAGAGGCATTACTCACCTGGTACCCACCTCACTCACGGCGCCTCGCACGATGATGAGCCAACAGCGTGGATTCAGCTGCTGGCTATATGCACACACAGACACACACATATCGACCTCCGGTAGCCTGGCGATGTAGCCAGAGGGCTATTAAATGAAAGGCTGGAGGACCACCTCGCAAGTGAATTTACAGGATTCGGCCGAAATATTAAATAAGAAGCAATTGAATTAACATGAATTTAATTAACGAAAGTTAAAAAGAGAGTAATAATGCCTCTTGGAATGATACAAAACTATGATCTAAAAAGGAAGGAGAAAGCAAAACAATTATAAACTATTCTACTATAAACAAATTCAGTGCCGGGCCCGAGCGGTGAATTACTAATAAAATTCTTCAGTCTTAAAATTAGTAAAACAATCAAGAAAAGGTTTATAAAATTATTTAAAGGAAGCAAAAGTGACCAAAACAAAAATCAACAACTAAATGAAACCAAACCATTACGATTGATGAATTATAATGTCTGTGACAGATGCTCTTCGGAATGAATGTCTTTCTTAACTCAGCACCCTCAGAAACAGGTACGTGGTTACGGAGGTTGTATGTTGTACCCGTACGGTTGTTGCCGGGGCTGGAGCCCGGAGTCTGGCCGTGATGCACGAGTCACCCTGCACCAGCTGAGCGAATGTTCAGTATTCGAACACGATGGCTAGGCGTGTGTGCCGCCGTGGTCTCATTTTCACCATCGTACCGCAATAGACTTGAATGCAAATGCGAGCGATGGAGCATACCGGTATGTCTATATGATGCTGATAGGCAGCCTATAGCCCCTAATGAAATATATGCCGTTGCTGCGTGATGAGGATGGAGTGGCAAGGCACAAGAGTCGACTGCCAGCGAGGCACTTCGACGCGAATGACCGCGTAAAAAGTACCTCACATGACTTATGAGTAGACTTCGGATGTTTAGGGAAATGCCTATTTTATTCTAGGGAACTTATTTAAAGGCTGATAAATAATGTGCACGAATCATGCGAAATGACGAAGTTTTATAATGCTTATTTTAGGATAAATGCCTTTTTTTGCATAAATACCTTTTTTAGGACTTTTTTGCTTTTTTAATTATTATTTTTATGCACAATGCTAAGATATCGGAAAATCGGCGATGGTGCAACGTGACCATTCATTACGAAATCTTCAATTACCGCCTTGGTATTTTAAACTACGAGAGAATTCCTCAAAGTATACCAACCGATTTTTCTCCATTTCCCTATTTCATAAATACCAGCCATGATCTGATAACATTAATAACCCGCGACCGCGAGAACTATTGTATCCATATTTCTACACATCGCATTCATTTTTATGAGTCTGTTGCCCACTTCCAAACCACCATTTTGAATTTTGGAATTTTATTATATTTGAAATCAGTGATCTCCATAACCCCATATTTTATTTTTTTTGTTTTTAAATGAGTAGATCCGCCATTTTGAAATTTATTTATGATATTCAAATTCAGCGACCTCAAAAATCCATTGATAGCTATTTTTTCGCAAATCTACTTGCATTTGCGATTATGACCAGGTTTTAGGCCCGATTGAACCAACATGCGCGGCTGGGGGTGGGCGGCATTCGCGGCAGGCGCAGATGCAGGTCATACAGCGCGCATGCCAAAACAAGGGTTTTGAAGTGCGCCTCGCCTCGAGGGAGGTTGGTCGGCGGAGCTGGGTGGCAACGCGAGGTATAGAACGATTTTCTTAAGGATGAGCCAAAGTGACAGCTAGTGCTGGCAACATAACTGAAGATTCTGTGGTCGTTGTGCCCATTAGAATCCCTTCCTGCATTCGTTCGTTTGCAGTTGGCTACCTTGTAAATGGCTTCGATACTTCCTTTTGTGATGTCCTCATCCGACACAAAATATAGTGCGCCACGAGAAATAATTGAAATTAGGAAGTGCAGTGTTATGTGCTCTTCTGTAAAAATTCTTTTTTTCTATTAACATTACATTGAATTTACTTTTTGTGTGATAAATATTATGTTTATTTTAAAACCGAGACTTGAATGCGAGATGCGTACCGATGCACGTGCTTCCGGCCTTTGTGCTGTTGTGTGGCGAGCTCTGATTGAGAGCTTTCTATTTACATTCGTGGCAGTTTTCTTTTACTGATTGTGAGAGCATGTTACGAGATTTTCCACATACGTAATTAAATTTAAATATTTCCCGAACTCGCGTACGTGAATATATTTAAGCGAAACTCTTAGACTTCTGCATAGGATGTTTTCATAGGAGCCATTAGCACTTTACGAAGGGGCGTGACTGAACAGCCGTCGCGGCTAAGGGATACTTCTCTGAAATACTTGTGATGTTCACTTGCTTTCACGAACTGTCACTTTGGCTCATCCATAGGAAAATCGGTCTATATCGGCGGCGGCGGGGCAAAGCGACGCTTGCCACAAATGAAAGGGCCGAGGACCTCGCTCGGAGGGGCTCAACCCGCCGGCCGTACTTTGATGCCGGGCCAAAGGTCGGATTAGGCTGTAGCTGTACAGATACAATAACCTTCCTGCTCTTGATCCGAGTAGGATGTACGTGGAGGTTAACAACACGTATATTATATTTCTAATAGTGAGCGGACAAGAATCAACATCCAAAACAGATACTGCGATTTCATGATTGATACCTGAAATCACTTGTTAAGAGTGAAGATTATATAAAAAAGATACTTTGGTGGGATAGTTTGCTTTTAACTCATGGGAATGTAGATTGGAATCTTAGAAATGATCATAAGTAAAATGACCATAGTTCTCCTACACTTATTTACATTCTAGCAGTTCATGTATGTCAAAGTTTACATTTGCAACGGAAACTAAGACTTGTTTAAACTAATAGAGGTAACCTGGTAACGTCAGGTAATTATCACAAGTGAATTTTAGACCGTAAATACATTAATTATCCCTATAAAATGGAAAGGAATTTTGTTTACAACCTTGCTTGCCCTGCCTCTCATCTCCGTGGACGGAGCAACCCCCCCCCCACTCCATCCCACTATACTCCTTAGGTGGCTCAGGGCAGCAATCGATGTCGCTATAGTCCGAGGGTTCGAGTCCCAACGGCAGTTTTCGACTCTTGCTACATAGCAAGGTCGGGCTCAGCCGCTGTCTGGAGGAGACTTCTAGCGGCTAGCCACTAATTTTCCGTTATTTCTTTGATCGATACCTGGTGAATGCCGGAACAGTACCTTAACGGAGGGGGCCCGAGCTTTGATACGAGTTCGAACTATCGAAGAGAGTAGATTAAGGTAGAGTAGTAAGGAAAACAGCAGAAGTGTATTATCGCTGCAATTCCATGTTGAAATGCCCTCGTACTAATATCTGCTGCTCTTCAGGTGCAGTGATGGAATGCAGCTCCCCGCACGGCGTACAACCAGGATCTGATATACTTGCTGCGGGTGGTTCCAAGACAGTGCTGCCACCACCCACGAAAAACATGTTGTTGGAGAGAAGATCTTCAGATGAACATCTCGAAAGTCCAGGACGGAGGGATGCATTAAAGACAAAAGTTCAAGAAAAATGCCGCTTATCTTCTGATAATTCCAATGACACTGCTCACGATGCAGCTGGGAAACTTATCCGTACGTACCTCCCCAAATCGTAAATAAAACCTCCCTGCTCTCTCTCAAAGACCCTCACCTCTTGAATAAGACATGCTCTTCCTCAACAAACAAGTTTTGTAGTAAACAAAAACCTTCTACAATGCTTTCTCTCAAAGACCCTCATAACTTGAATAAGGCCCACTCTTCCACTTCAAAAATGATTTGTAGTAAACAAAAACTTTCTACATCAGCTTCTCTCCAAGACCCCGATCCCTTGAATAGTAAGTCGAATTTCTACACCCTGAAATCTTCCGTACGTCAACCTCTTCAACTTCAAACAAGTTGTGTACTGAAGAAAAGCCTTCTACTATTCATCAGTTTTCTCACCAAGACCCTCACCTCTTGAATAAGACATGCTCTTCCTCAACAAACAAGTTTTGTAGTAAACAAAAACCTTCTACATGCTTTCTCTCAAAGACCCGGCCCACTCTTCCACTTCAAAATGATTTGTAGTAAACAAAAACTTTCTACATCAGCTTCTCTCCAAGACCCCGATCCCTTGAATAGTAAGTCATCATCATCTACTTCAAAGAACGTTTGTAATGAAGAGATTACAATATCGTTTCTAGCAGGCCCTAATCTCCTGAATAAGTCAGCCTCTTTCACCGCAAACAAGCCTCCAAGTCCCCCGGCCTGCGAAGAAGAGTTGTATGCTTGCGCTCTCTGTGCGAACATCACAAAGCGGCCCGTGAGCAAGAAAAAATCAGGGATGATAATGACCGAATGCAGTCGGTGTGGCTGTGTGTGTCTCCAAAATCGTAAGAGATCGGCGGAAATAGCGAAGAAGTCCTGTGATCGATATTAACTGAACGAACAACTTTTGTAATGAACACATGTATCTTACATAATCGTTTCTGGAAGACCCTGATCACCTGAATAAGTCATCCTCTTCCACAGCAAACAAGTCTCCAAGTCCCCCGGCTTGCGAAGACGAGTTGTATGCTTGCGCTCTCTGTGCGAACATCACAAAGCGGCCCGTGAGCAAGAAAAAATCAGGGATGATAATGACCGAATGCAGTCGGTGTGGCTGTGTGTGTCTCCAAGATCATAAGATATCCGAAGAAATAGAGGAAGACGACCAGTGATCGGTCTTAAAGGAACGAACAACCCTCATAATGAAAAGAAGCTTCGGCATTCAATAGGATTGTGTTGTTCTTACTGTTGTAGAGAAAGTGCAATGTATATTGACTGTTTTAAGTGTTATATAAGTGCGACGTAGTGAAATCAATCCGTTAACGATAGTTTATTTGTGTCTTTTTAATATTTTATTTCTGATAATCGTGTAATATTGAGACAAGATGTAATTGAGGGTGAAAAATTTAATTTTCTTTCAATGCTACATTGTTATTGTATTGTTCTTCAGTTGTTTAAAAATATTCTGTAATTCACCAAAACCAATACTTTTGTGAAATGCCTCAAGTGCGTATTTTTGAGAATTTGTGACGCGTCAAACACAGTTTTGCACGCACTGTTTGCAACTTCCGAACACCTATTTGTAACTTCAGAAGTTGCAATCTTGAAAAACACTAGGATTGATGCTTTGTAATCAGACTTATTATTAAGTTTTATTATTATTAAGTTTATTTCAAAGTAAAACGGAGGGTGGTTTTCCAAGTTACTAGTCTCTGACAGGAAGGTCCATAGGGTTTGAGAACTGAGGGGGCCGGATTTCCGATACTAGCTACATAGACCGAATCCACCCGCTGACTGGAAGAGACATCGAGCGGCCGGTTGGTCTGATCGATATTTTTTCGTGGTTCCTCCAATCAACGCCAGCTGAATGCCGTAGCACTGCCCTAGCAAACATTCAAGGCACCGCACGCGAGCTTTCCTTCCTCATCCATGTGTCATGCTCTCTCCTTACACTAACATCCACTACTTTACCGCTCGTGTCGGGAAAGCGGGTAGGAGGTGAGAACTTGTTGATGATTCCGGGTGCGTCAACAGCTTAGACTACAGTCCCGTAAGTGTTGTGCATGTTTTCCTTGGGAAATGGCGGTGATCTTTCCCCGCTCGATGGCGAGATCCGGCGCCGACCTACCGTCGGCTAGCGCGGTTCCCCCAACCTATCCTACTAACAGGGCACAGCCTCAGCCCAGCTCAATGGATGAAGAGGGGTTAGGACAAAAAAGAGGAAGGAAAGATCGCGCGCGGTCCGTGGCCCGTTTGGTAGGGTACTGCTCCGGCATTCGCCTGGTGTTGATCGGAGAAACCACCGAAAACTACCGATCAGAGTAGCTGACCGCTAGAATTCTCCTCCAGATAGCGACTGAATTCGAACTAGCAGAAAAGCTAGTGTCGAAAATCCTGCCGCCGCACACTGGTTTTATCGCGGCCAAAACCTGGCCGTAATTGCAAAATTCAAAGTGCGCGTTTGGAATTCTGACTTATCAAATCTCGTTCGGAAGACATTGGAGCATACTATTTCAGCTTCAGAAATTTATTTCAATCATTTTTGTCTTCCACACGGTGTCGTAAAGTTACCGTTGCTCGAATGACTCGAATTCGTTGATTCTTGCCAACAATATTCGTGAAATTAAAAAAAGGGTTTAAAATATTTTTTAAAAAATTCTTTTTGAATTTCCGAATATAAGACACTTATGGCTATAAGTTAAGTATATTTTTAAGAAAAAGTGTATAATATTTTTATATATGATGCGGTTGAATTCTAAACCATGTAGCGTAACAAAGTTAGTTGTTTATATTGTAGATTATATTTTTTGTCCTGCTTGGTCCTGCCTCAATTATTATTTTTATTTACCAAGTAGAATGTCCTTAATCAGAATAACACAAATTTAGCTGCACATATCTGCATCTTTTTGTTTTAAAGCGACTATACTACAATGCTACGTAGTAAGGTATAGCAGTAGATCGCCCCCAATGGATTCTTCGATGCCACAGGGAATTGATTTCTAGGAATAATTCTTTTCTTCTCCTTCAGATAATTACTTTTAGTAGTAAAATTAATAATATAAATTTTTGGAGGGATTAAACAATAATAACCCAAGCCACCGAGCACTTTCAAATTTTTAGTCTATTTTAAGGATTCTTTTCTTGACGCAACAATCAAAACTATGGGTAACTAAGGTGTAAGAGTGAATTCAATGTGGTCACCTCAAAGTATTGTTGACTAATTTTTTATTCAATTATTCATAATTAAATATTAAATAAAATATTGTTTATTCAATAAGTACCGACATATATATATATTATATAGTTATTTTCTATTTTTTTGTACGGATAGTGCTAAACGGACAGGATAACATGACATAAATGCCACTATCATATCTTCTATTTAAAAAAAATAATCATAAAATTTTATATAAACAAAAAATATATGTATATCAGCTTCTGGGTCAAATACCCTCCTCTGAATCAGATTTTTCTACCAGATTCTCTTTATTAATTGAGAGAATACTGAGATGGATCCTTAATACACGCGTAGGAGTATCTTTTGTTATTAAATGTTACCAAACACTCCGGTTATAAAATTTTCCAAAAACTCTCTTTTTTCATTCATTTTAAAACTTAAGAAAAGGAAGGAGTAGGGATGCTGGACCTCAAGAAAACTGGTGCTGATTTTATTTTTCGACCAATACCATTGTTCACTTTTTATATGTTAAATAAATCTTAATGAATCAAGAAATTCAAAAACTGTCTTAAATAACATTTTACTTACAATCGATTTCTTTTTCCTTAAATCCGATATTCCTTTTGAAGCAGCTATTTTGAATTTCATAGCAATTTTTGTATTTAGTGACTTCAAAAATAGTACTTAACCATATTTCTGCGCATACTTGCTCCATTTTCAAGCTTCAATTCGGAATTTTGATATTTCATTCCGATAATCGAAATCAGCGATCTCGAGAACCATTTTATACATATTTCTACGCACATTGGGCTCATTTTTCTGAGTCAGTTAGCCATTTTGAAGCCGCCATTTTGAATTTTGAAATTTCATTATGACATTTGAAATCAATGACCTTCAGAGCCCCATATGTATATTTTTATATGCATTTTTCTTTGTTTTTAAATGAGTCGATCCGCCATTTTGAATTTTGAAATTTCGTAATGATATTCTAATTCAGCGACCTCAAAAACCCCTTGATACCAATTTTTACGCAAATCCACTGACATTTGCAATTATGACCATGTTTTAGGCCCGATTCAACCAGTGTGCGCCGTTGGGAGTGGGAACCTAGGACCTCCCGGTCAGAGGCACAGCAGTGACAGTTGATGCACTGAGCCACCGCTCCCGGTCTCAGGACTTATCTGTGCGGGGGTGTTCCCCTGCTGGGGGAGAACTCTGTAAGCCTACGTGCTCAGCGCTGGATTTCTCGTTCCGTGGGGATAACACGGTAACTTCCAGAATCTAACATGCGGGACCAGTGATCTGTATACTAACTGGATGACGTATGGCACCGTGTTGGCGTGCCTTCGGTCGCCGAATTGGGCGAGACATGTATACTATAGAGACATAGTGCGCTTAATGCAGAAGGATGAACACTTTCTGACAAAAATTCTACAATTGTAGGGCCCAGCTATATGTATACTATATAGACCAGAACGCGTATTGCAGGAGCAGTATTACACTTTCTGACGTAAAAATTCTACAATTATCGTAACTTGTGTCCAAGAAAATTAAATTGCATTTAACAATTAGTATCTTTATACAATAAATCATTCTGTCGCATTTCTAAACTAATTTAAATAGATCCATGCAAGACGTGGGTTCTTAAAGTATTACCTTATTCTTTATTCTCAATCTCAATGCTGTTTTCTTATATAGAATATGGAATTTACCTACTTAGGAGTATTAAGTGAAATCAAAGAAATTCAAAGAGACCATAGGCTCTAAATGTATGAATTTAATCAACCATACAAATGGATGAAGAGATGAATATGTGAAATGAAACACTGAAAAAGAATAAATCATATCACTGTCGCATAAAAATCATTTTATACATTTTTAAAGAATTATTTTATTGAAAAGCTGTCTAACACTTGCTTGGCCGTTTGCTTGGTGTTTTATGAAGGGGTTGTGAGTGACCAAATTCATAATGAAGATCACGGGGCCGTTGTAGTTCCGGCAACGTAGAAAAATCTCTCGAAACAGAGAAGACATTTTTCTAAAATATTCTCACGCTTCATACTACCATTCACCACAAGTAATTTGAACATTTTTTTCAGACTGCTCTACACCCCCAAAATAGCAATGCCTTTGAAGAAAACTTCTCAAATCACAGTTTACAACGTACAGAAACTAGTTTCTTGCCCAACTACAATATGGCGACGCCCGTAATGAACCGGCCTCGCGTTACTACCGCGCAGAAGTACGGGAGTCAGTCGCCCAGTTAGTATAGACTGTGACGTACTGGGATTTTAAAACAGGCGACTGATTCTAAAACAAAATATTTACATATATTTACACAATAATTTACAAGTTAAATTTACAAGCATTAAACGAAAATCTCTGGCAACCTTTTTTTCCCCTTAGCCGCGAAAACCCCGCGACCGTTCCTCGGCCTAGCCCAGCACTACTGCTCTAAAGCAGGAGAGCAGAGCAACGTGTGGGGGCAATGCTGTCCGACGCTGAGTCCCTTAACCACAGTTATTCATGGCCTGACGCCAAACCGGTCTTCGCCTGGAAAACCGCGTGCTATCATAGCACCGAAGATATCACTCGGCCTTTCGACTCTCGACGTATCCCACGTGAGCGCAGTCGACGCCGAGTGAAGTACTCTCAGGACTCGCCCCTCCCTTCGGCGTTTCCATTGTGTCGGGCGTCCAGAAGGCTCGACGACCAGCCTTCTCTAGGGGTCGTGCACCATCCTCCCAGAATCACCTTTCTCAATAGGTTATTTTAGAGCGGGGCTTTCTTGATGCCCATTCCCCCTGGTGTCCCTCTATTCAGCGCGTCGCCTCACGGCCTAGGCGCGCAAATCTGGCAATGACAACCGCCCCCAACCGACCGAATCCGGCTCAAGCGTGGGGGTGTAACGGTTTCTCCCGGCCCGACTGGCTAGAAAGCTTTGCACGACGTCATAAGAGATCACTGTGCGAGACTTACGACTAGGCGAGTCCACAAACAAAAATATTCCCATCTGTATATACATTATTCTAAGGAAATACGACGGATTTTCCCTTTCATAAGAAATCATCGACACAAAATCCCTAATGTATTACTGTTGAATTAAGAATTTCCCTTGAGGATACATCAAGGAGATTTAAATAAAAGATTGTCATATATGTAATTTTTCATTGAATTATTAGGAGCGTTCTTGGGAAAATGCCGTTTGAGCGTTTGTGAAAATGTGTAATTATCAGCTGATTTTAACAGGAAACTTTTGAGTTTTCCAGAAGCTTCATACGAAATCATTTGAAGCACTTGTATTAACAAATGCAATAATGTATGAAAAACGCCCGTAATATAACGACTTGTAAGACATTTTAAAAAAATTACATTTGCCTAATTTTGAAAAAAAATAATAAAAGATCAAAATGGCATTAATGTCGTGATATTCAGTCCATTTACTACTATCAATACCACAAAGTTAAAGAAAAAATTCAGGTGAAATTCATGGTGATGATTTACCCGTTAGTGTTGCTCAGAGACAGACACACGCGTTTCGCCGTAAACCAAATTCTTCGGTATCAAGAACCTTCGAAATAATGGTCCTGACGACAAAACGTTGCTAAAGAAAGTAATTTAGTACATATAGGAACAAGAATTGTCCCTTTTCGGTATCAGGAGCCTGCAATACGAATTTTTCTGCCGAAAATCCAATTTTTCACTGCAACATTGCATAACATTCCCTACATTATGTATGTAGTATGCGAAACCGTAAAAATTCTTATCCTTGTCTCATGTTAGAGGCGTGGAAGTTCGGAATAGTTGCAACTAAAACTATTTCCAAGTAGCAGAAGCAACTTGGTTTAGCCGTGCCATCTTTAAGAAATTCAGTCGACTCTGGTTATAGTAAACTTCTGAGGACTAACATGTTTGGTTCACTACATCCGATGATGTTAAAATTAATGGAATTTATCGATAATAATTGATTAATGTAAATTAATAATTGATTTTATTAATATGCCGCAAAATTCATTAATAGCACGAACTGAAAATTTCAATATATTTATTTGTACATAAAAAAATATTTATTTTCAATTGTGCCCTTGGTACATTTTTCATTAGATCCGTATGCAGTTCGTTCTTTCTACAGGGTCCTCTGTCTCGAAGTATGGTAGTGTAGTCTTGGCACTTTTCATTGCCAATGTTGGAACACCATCCCTCTCCCTGACGGCCCTTTCAATCGCGTAATAACATAAGAGATACGATTAATTGCCAGGGCTTACTTCCTACGTCCACTATAACAATCTTCTTATGCTTATTTGTATTACATTACACGTTCCCGGCAGCAGTGAGACCGATTTGATTTTCAGAGGGGAGCGCAACAATAAGTCTAGCTTCTCCAGAGACATGGGGCACTGCCCCAGAGGAGACGCATTTGCAAATCCACTGAGCGTCTTCAAAGTTGCAGATAATTTACATTCAAGAAACTTACCAGTACAGATTCCCATTTAGGCGACGTGAAAGCCCAAAAGGGCCGATCATGGACGATACCAGAACATTTTTTTTTTTAATTTTATTTTACGTCAAAAAAAGTTAAAAACTGCGTATGACGTGCTATGGGGAAAAGTGAATTATGTGCACATTTTCAAAATTCTGTGGTCCCTACACTAAGCCATATTACTTAAATTTTGAATTTTAAAGGGAGAAAAAAAAAAAACTCCCATGTTATAAAATTTATTTTCAAGGATAAATAAGCAATAAATTTTGAATTTTGAGAGGGAGAAAAAAACAACAAAAAACTCCCATGTAATAAAATCTATTTTCAAGGATAAATAAGCAATAAATTTTGGCTCTTATTACTTCCTGCCGCGACAACATGGAAACGAAAATTTGAATAATAGTATTTCCCACTGAATTCTAGAAGACGTGCACAGAAAATGAAGTTACATTTATGTCCAGAAGCAAAACAAGGGGCCATCTCAGCATTTGCTCAATGGATCAGGGAAACTGGACGAAAAACCTGATCGAGATGGGGGTCATTGGCCCGGAAGCTGTAGTACAATAGTTGTTACAGGTTGTTTATACTCATTTATACAGTTCAAATGGTAAATAATGCTTAATTCAAACCGTTGGCATTAAACCGTTAAGTGCACAGTATGAACGTGTCTCTCAGCTCAAGGCTTCGTCAAGCGAAGGCTTTAGATACAAATATCGACATCAGCTAAATCGCTGATATAGTGGTGATCGTTTCGCGATGTCTGGATGGGAATTGAAGAGATCTGCTGTTACGATCTGCCTTTCTCTCTATGGAGTGGAGAGAAAGTTATGTAATGCTGCGCGAAAAAACAGCGAATTTTCGGCAGAAGAACTCTTATTACAGGGTCTTGGTAACGAAAAAGTAGATAAATCCCGTTGCTAAATTTAGGGGGAAATTCTCTAGTACGAGGTGTACCCAGAATCCATATTTTGTGGGTCGCTGATACCGAAAAATCGAATGATGGCAAAACGTTTGTCCGTCTATAAACGATAGCGGCTCAACCGTTAATCCGATTTTCTATTAAATTGATATTCCCCAATTGATCTGGCTGATGTCGCGGCCCTTTCAATTTGAAACCGATATTTCAATTTTGGGGGTACTTTACATGAACCACCTGGGACATTTTCCAAATTTTTAAAAAAATATCTCCATTGTTTTTCATTAAATTTTGTTGGAAGTAAGAAGTACGTTTAAGAGTATGGTGCAGGTTTCATGTTTGTTAAAAACTCTGATTTTGAAAATTGCAAAAGTTCAAAATTTTTTCGGTGACTTCTCACACAGAAAATGTGAAAGATTTTTTCCCTTAACGAAATCTGTTGCATAAAGGTAAATTTTGAAATAGAGTCATTTAAAATTTGAGTACTTTTCGCGTAATTTTGCTCGAAAATACGGGGGAGAAAGTACGTGCGTTTTTAGCCGCACTAGTTTCCTCTAGTTATTTACTGGTGTCGGAGCTGTACAAAGGAACCATGCAACCATTTGATCCTTTCCTATCCGTAAGCTCTCACGATCTACTTCGCCTACGTGGCCTAACCTTACGATTAAAAAATTTGGTAGAAGCATTAGTAATCAAATGTCGTTTCAGTCAAATGATGCTTCACAGGATGTGAATAAAACCTTGATAACGTCTCTCAAAGGTACGTAATACGTGGAGGTTGGGAACCCCTACCCATCAACTTGAGGCAATATCCAATAAAGAAACTTTTACTATTAATATCAGAGGTCGCTAATGATTGCCAAGAGCATATAGAAAAATATTTTCCTGTAGCTTTTATGTTTTTCGCATGGAGGTGACTCTACGGAGATAATGGAATTATCAGGTAGTTGGTTGCGTTAGCATGCTAGTAGATATCACATTCATTCATAACATTTGCAATTAATAATAAGTTTTAAATGTCTCTTCGTTAATATCGGCTGGTCTGCAGGTACAGGACAACCCTGGCTGCCAGATGACTTTCCCGTTGCAAAGGAACCTGCAGTAGGTCGAGAACATGGAGCTCCTGCCAGCGCTTCCAGGGTGGTTACACCACCACAAACGGGCTACTACGCGTACCAAAACGTGCACACTCATGTTCTCCCAGGTCAAAGGATGATCGTTTCCGAGTGCAGAACGCAATTGTCTCAAAATGGGTCTGTTGCAGCCGTTAGGAGTGGGCGCGGAGTGTTGGCTGGTCATGTGCCAAACATCCCCCAGAACGCAGGTGAGCAGAATGATTCAGCACAGGGACAAGAAATCCAATTACAGTGTTCCTGAGAATGCTCAGCGATCGTATAGTTGCCTCTCAGTGTAGTTGATAGGGAGGTCCTAGGGTTCGAATCCCAACGGTGGTAGGTTTTCGACGCCAGCCACATAGCTGGGTCGAATTCTACGACGTCTGGGGGAGAATTTTAGCGGTCGGCTGCTCTAATCAGTAGTTTTCCATTGACCTTCGATCAATACCAGACGATTGTCGGAGTAGTACACTAACAGACGTGTGCCACGATCTACGCGCGTTCATTCTGTCCTCATCCATGTCTCCTCCTCCTCCTCCTTAAACACACACACACTTCCACTTACATGTAGTACTCTACACATGGCGGGTGACATGTTGGGAGCATTGAGCGGTTGACACGCCCGGAATCAATAGTTATTCACAAGTGAGGGTGTATCACGTAAGCGGTTGTTTGTAATTAATGGGTAATGGTAATGACAGATATCACGTTCTGATTGAGGAGGAACATCGCCGCCTCCCTGCATATAACCTACTCTGAACTTACGCAGTAGTGGTCTGAGCTGTTGACACGCCCGGAATCAATAGTTATTCACAAGTGAAAGTGTCACGTAAGCGGTTGTTTGTAATTAATGGGTGATGGGTAATGGAAATGACAGATATCACGTTCTGATTGAGGAGGAACATCGCCACCTCCCTGCATATTACCTACACTGAACTTACGCAATAGTGGTCTGAGCGGTTGACACGCCCGGAATCAATAGTTATTCACAAGTGAGAGTGTCTCACGTAAGCGGTTGTTTGTAATTAATGGGTGATGGGTAATGGAAATGTCAGATATCACGTTCTGATTGAGGAGGAACATCGCCACCTCCCTGCATATAACCTACTCTGAACTTACGCAATAGCGATCTGAGCGGTTGACGAGCCCGGAATCAATAGTTATTCACAAGGGAGAGTGTCTCACGTAAGCGGTTGTTTGTAATTAATGGGTGATGGGTAATGGAAATGTCAGATATCACGTTCTGATTGAGGAGGAACATCGCCACCTCCTGCATATAACCTACACTGAACTTACGCAATAGTGGTCTGAGCGGTTGACACGCCCGGAATCAATAGTTATTCACAAGTGAGAGTGTCTCACGTAAGCGGTTGTTTGTAATTAATGGGTGATGGGTAATGGAAATGTCAGATATCACGTTCTGATTGAGGAGGAACATCGCCACCTCCCTGCATATCACCTACAGTGAACTTACGCAATAGCGATCTGAGCGGTTGACACGCCCGGAATCAATAGTTATTCACAAGGGAGAGTGTCTCACGTAAGCGGTTGTTTGTAATTAATGGGTGATGGGTAATGGAAATGTCAGATATCACGTTCTGATTGAGGAGGAACATCGCCACCAACCCGCATATTACCTACACTGAACTTACGCAATAGTGGTCTGAGCGGTTGACACGCCCGGAATCAATAGTTATTCACAAGTGAGAGTGTCTCACGTAAGCGGTTGTTTGTATTAATGGATGGGTAATGGTAATGACAGATATCACGTTCTGATTGAGGAGGAACATCGCCCCTCCCTGCATATACCTACACTGAACTTACGCAATAGTGGCTGAGCGGTTGACACGCCTCGAATCAATAATTATTTTCAAGTGAGAGTCTCACGTAAGTAATTAATGGGTTAATTAAGTAATTAATGGGTGACGTTGGCGTAGGTAGATCCTGATTTCAGCTAGATGTTATTATTACTTGTTTATTTAAGTTTGCCTATTCTGGTACTACCTTTGACCTTCTATATGTTTTATCACAATATATTGTTTTTGGTCGCTATCAGTTGGCTTTGTGTTGACAGATCTGCTCCGTCATGTGATCACTGGTGCTGCAAAAGGAGCGTAACGAATTTTACCATTCATCTATACGCGAGTTAACATGTTTTCAATTAGATGTTCGAGTTAAAAAATACTAAGTAAAGGTTCAATTTAACGACATTGGAATTATCGATGAAGTTTCGAAATTATCGAAGAGTTTCTGATGTATATTCGAGTTGTTGAGAATCTAATTAGCGATGTTCCAATCAACGAATCTCAAAGTATCAATGTACCAGTTTTCTAATTGGAGTTAGAGCAGGCGGTTTGATTGGTCGATCGATATTTAATAAGGTTTGAATTACCTATGTTAGGGTTATCGAAGAATGATTAAGCGATGTCCATGCTTAAATATGTACAAAACGGGGTTATAGTTAGGCAATTGTTTCTTATCTAGCTGTGGGTGACAAGATGCTTCCACTATGGTTAGAATGTTACAGTGAAAGCATTTGCAGAGCCCAGGATGCAAAGACATGGGTGAGCCGCTGCACAGCCTATACGGCTTCGGGCAATGAACTTCATGCACCTTTTTGTGTCACAATATTAGCGGGAATTTAAACAGACGCGGATATTAAAATTTGCACCATGTAACGTCATTGAATTAGATTTATAAAGATTTTTTTTAATTTGCATCTTTTATTTCAACTACACCATCGTGTTATTCTTGGTTAGTCGCCGTTGAAAATTGGCACTTTATGCCACTTTCAAAATGTTTCTCAAAATTTTTCGCTTGTTGCAGCATGGCGGCCAACGTCTGGCCTGGCCTTTCAAACACAGTGCCCTGTTTGTGGACACATGATACGTGCCGTGTTCTGTAACGCGCAGAACGAGCAAAAATCGGTTGCGACGGAGAAGCTCAGCCATGTTTTCGTGTAGTGGCAGTGACGACGGCCTTGACTCCAGTCGTGTGACGGGCGCTGGCAGCAAGCCCCTGCGAGCCCTTGCGGCGTTCGGCAGTTACGACGACGAATTATTGTCATTGTTAGCTATCGGATTCAATTAAAAGACGTCAGGTTTGGAGTTTCGAGATGCAATTTTCGATTCTCGAGTTACCGAGAGTAGAATCATTTATGTTGGGAGTTACTGTCATATACGTAAGATATTCAAGCATGTCTATTTAACATAATTAGATTCGAATTCTCGATAACGGGACTCGAATTACAGACGTCGTAGGCTTCCGCGGCCAGAGTCATGTAAATGATCTTGGCTGTCCAGGTGACGCCGCGTCGAAGGCTGTGTTGCCGACGTTTCGACCATCTTGTCGTGGTCTTCCTCACACAACAGCCCTGAGGAAGACCACGACAAGATGGTCGAAACGTCGGCAACACAGCCTTCGACGCGGCGTCACCTGGACAGCCAAGATCATTTACATCGAATTACAGACGTTCAAGTTAATATGGTTCTAATTATCGATGTTCGTGTTAATTGGGTTCTAAATATAGAGGTTGAGAGTTAACGACGTTCGAAATCAAACGTTACTGCGGCTGATTGGTGCTCGAGGTATTACGGTTCGAATGATCGAGGTTCGAATTATCGAGGTGCGATTCAATGAGTGGGTGACATGAAGCAGCGGCAGCACCCCGGTCGTTCCCCTGACCCTCTTGATGTGAGAAAAGGATCAGTTAAACGAGATTAGATTTGGATTTTCAAGATGCTACATTTCGATGCTCGAATTACTGAGGTGTAAATTGTCGATGTTGGAATAACCGTGCTTCAAATTATAGATGTTCTGATGGCATGATAGCGATTAGTATCTGCATTGGAGTTACCGAGGTACTAATGAGCAATAGTCTATTTATCAAACTTCATACTGTAGATTTCGAGAAACCGCGGCTCGAATGATCGTTTTCGAGTTCACAAGTTTCGAATAATAGATGTTCCAGTTAACGTGGTTCGAATTATCGGTGTTCTGGTTGATGAGTTTCAACTTATAGATGTTCGTGTTACAGATTTTCGAGAATCCGCGTTTAGAAATGATCAATTTCCGAGTTAACGTGTGCGAATTATATATGTTTTAGTTACAGCGTTTCAAATTATATTTTTTCGAGTTAAAGAGGTTCGATATTTTGGGATGCGAGGAAACAAGTTTCGAGTGTGTAAACCCGTGTAGTAAACTGGGTTAAAACGACGCAAGTTTTGAATCTCCAGTTTTGAAGAAGCAAGGATCCGGTGAACACGGGCGCTAAACCGACCTCCCAAGGGAAAAGCAGGCACTTGTTGCTGCCGCTGTATTGCTTGCTGATATCGAGGAAAGGTTTGGTTAAACGAAATTAGATTTGGATGTTCAAGATGCTACATTTCGATGCTCGAGTTACTGAGGTGTGAATTGTCGATGTTGGAATAACCTAGCTTCAAATCACAGGTGTTCGAATGGCGTGAAAGCAAATATCTGCGTTGGAGTTTGCGAGGTACTAATGATAGTCTACTTTTCAAGCTTCGTAATTCATATTTCGTAAAACTGCTGTTCAAATTCTCATTTCTCGAATTAATAATGTTCGAATTATAGATGTTCGAGTTAACGAGCTTAAAATTATCAGTGTCTCTTATTTTGAGTTAAGGCATAAATATCGGTGTTCAATTTGACAAGTTTCGAATTACACATGTTCGTGTTACCAAAGTTTGATTTATGATTTCGAGAAACCGCGGTTCGAATGATCAATTTTCAAGTTAACGAGGTTCTAATTATAAGGTGAAGTTTGAATTATAAGTTTTCGAGCTTTCGTATTTCGAATTTTAGATGTTCCAGTAAACGGGACTCGGTTTATTGCGGTATGATAAAACGAGATTTCAGAATACTCGTGTAGTAAACTGGGTTTAAAAATTAAAACACGTTTGAATGCCCAGCTGTGAAACAGCAAGCTTTAGCCGAGCCTTGTTCTGTGCTGATGCGGGCTTGTCCACAGGCCGGGCAACGCACACCCGGCACGGGCACAGCCGAGGCTCGAGCCCCGGCGCCTGCCGCTGGCTATTTGGAATGTCGAGCGTCAAATTATATCCGATGCAGTGATGGCATTTATCTGGTTGGTAGTTAGCGACGTATTAATGATTAATATTCTAGTTACCAGGCTTCGTAACATAGATTTCGAGAAACCGCTAATCGAGTTATCAATTTTCCAGACCAGGTTCGAATTATAGATGTTTGAGGTAACGGGGTTTTAATTGTCGGTGTTCGAGTTAACAGGGTTAGAGTTTCCGGTGTACTAGTTGATAATTTTCGAATTTTGAATGTTCGTGTTACCGAGGGTCGATTTATAGATTTTCCCAGTTCGAATTACGATTTTCGAATTAACGAGGTTGAATTATAGGTTGAATATCAATTTTTTACCGTGTAGTAAACTGGGTTGGGCTCGCAGGTTTTGAATGTCAGCTGTGAAGCAGCAGAGCCTTGTGCGATGCTGAAGCGGGCTTCTCCACAGGCCGGGCGTCGTGCACATCCGGCGCGGGCGCAGCCGCAGCACGGGCCCCGGCGCCTGGGGGGGCACGGGGCCCCCGCCCGCCGCCGCGCCCGCGCTCCCCGTGGCGGCGATGCCGATGGCGGCAAGGGCGAAGGCGGGGCGGCATCCGAGGCCGGCCCCCCCCATGCTGCTGATCAGGTGCGGCCCACGCGCTGAGAGGCCGTCCATGAATTACGTGAGGCGACGTTTGCCGATTTTTCGACTGCCCCCTTCCCCCTAATATTTGGCTCGACCCTCTCCCCTCCCCTTCTAATCTCACGTGAGATTTTTCAAATGTGTATTTTGAATGTAAATTCGTCCACTTGTGATTGTTTTAGGATCTTCAAAAAATACAATTTGCTTAATTATATTTATTTAAGACTAGATATAACAAGTACTTAGAAAACAGAGTGTCTGAATTGCAATGAATATTATGGCGCTTCTAAAAACGCTCGATAAGTTTTCTTTAAAATTTCTGTAAAAACACTGGTAATAAGATTTATCTAATTAATTATAAAAAGTTTGGTGATTTTTATTAGATTATTTTTCTCAGTATACTAAGCTACTTCTTGTAGCATTCACAAACCGGGATAAAAATTATTGTGCAAGGTTTAGCCTATTTTATTAAAGAAACGTATTTTACTTAAATAGTCTCAGTTTTCGAGCAATTTAGCACTGTTTTTAGTGAAAAAATGACGTGATATTTGCGGAGACCCCCTCTCCCCCACGTAATATTGGGTGTGATTCGCTTGACCTCCTCCACCCCCTAAATCCCTCACGTTACTTATGGATGGCCCCTACGACCTTGGCACTGGGTTCAAGGGCGCCCGTGGGGGGCAAAAAGGCAACGCTGACAAATGTCGAGAGAGGCCGAGGAAAACCATTATACACTCTTATAGCGTTTTCCATTCGCCCCACTAGTGCGCACCCAGTGTGCACTCAGGGCAGCTTTCGTGTTCCATTCGATCGCTAGGGTGCACCAGTGCAAAGAACTGCGTGTTCCATCGACACGGACCCAGGGCGCACTAAACTGCACCGACGATCGCGTCAGTGCAGTCCAGTGCACCGGGCCATTTTGAGGTTAGGTACGGATGTTATCCATGCTGATTTAGATTCGTGGTGAAATTGTGAAGGCATTTGAGGATCTTCTGTCACGCAGGGATACTTCGAATGATGAAGTATATTATGTTGTGCAAGAAATGTCTTAAAATAATGTTTGTGATTTACACGAAGTTCGGAAAATCAGATTGTGTTTTCCGAAAATTTAACTTCATATTAATAACTTCATATTAACAAATCCAGTGCTATTTAAAAAGTAAAGTGTTTTAGGTACGTCTCAAGTTCGATACGTTAATAAAGTGAAAATAAAAATAGTGACCCTTACAAAATCATTCAAATATATATATATGCCAAGAAATGTTTCTTGCACGCCCATGCATATACCAGCGGAAATGTTTAGTATGTTAATATTTTTATTGTTTTCAGTAATCAAACAATTCTACAGAAGCCTTTCAGCTCAAAATCATGTGTACTATATCGATCACTGGCAAATCTCGGAAAATGAAATTACGACTCATACGCATTTGAAGTTTTCGTAGTTTTTAAATAAAGAAATCACACGTTAATAATTTATGAGTTAAGAAGTAAGAATTAACAAAAATCTTCATAAAAATTATAACGACGATCATAATTCAAAATTGTTATTTTTCGAGTTCCATCAGTGTGACTGACCAAGAACAGCTGTGTATAATTTCACTGTGTAGCGAACAAACACTGACTCAGTTCCGGAATCCATTTCATTCGTAGCTGCCCTTCACGCGTGTGGGGCAGCACTATTGCGGAGCGATGACGTTTCTGCCCTGCACTGAAACCCGGGTGGGTTTCAGTGCAACGAATGGAAAACGCTATTAGAATTTTTTAAATTTGCGCCCAGAAGGACGATTGAAAATGGAGTGCGAAGTGAGATACAGGAAGAGGGTATCACGCTGAGCGAGGCAGGGTAGGGTGGGCTGGGCTGGGCTGGGAAATGAGCTTGAAAAAAGAACCTTTCTGCAATTCTGTCCAGTATAGCTCTGAAAACAAAACTGTGATATGGAAGATGAGTGAAGTTGGAAGACTGATGTAACAATAATTATTAAATAATGAAGGCCAACTCAGAGGGAAATTAGAATGATATCACGTGAAACATCGCCAAGTTTTTCAATTTTTATACGATGGATAGGTGTACATACACTCAATTGCAGCACATTATTGAATAAGGTTTGAAACTAGAAATTAAATAAAATCTCAATAAAATTAATGGGTATTCTTATAAATAATTAAGTAGCAAATTAATAATTAATTAAAATATAAGGATTCGTTAATATGAGAGATTTGGCAGTTCTTTCTGAATGTGAGTGTTTACTAGGATAAATGAAACGACAAAGCGTAACTACGCACGAACGGATTAAGTATTTTCTCCCTCCCCCAAATAATCTGCTTTTGCCCACCCCGAAACTTAAGGACACACGCCCTCTGGAGGATAGGATAGTGAAAGGGATGACAAAGGTTTTTCACACGGTTGCCACAATGCCACAAGAGGAGGGACTCCCAGTCGTGGGTTGCAATATAAAATACATAATATGTATGTGTGTATATATATATATATATATATATATATATATATATATATATTGATAAACATGAAATAATACATTCAGGGCTGACAAGGGGACCCGTGATTTTCACACGCAACTTTTCGTTACTACTCATCGGGACGTTTTTCTCGACGACACTCAAAGCTCGAGAGACTGTGGTGGTGGCTGCCGGGAGATTAGTTCCCTCACTCTCTTTGCGTCAACGATCTCGTGGAGAATAAAAATTTCCTTCTCAAGTTCGTAAATAAATATACACTAACAACTTACGTCTGCTTTTGTCAAATATTCCCGTACCGGCTGTGTTGGCTCAGCAACGTCTGCTGTCGCTACAGTTGGGGAAGTTCTAGGAATCCAGTCGCGAAAATCAGGATTTTTGACATTTTCTAAGTTAGGTTGAATTCAATCGCTATCAGGAGAAAATTTTAGCGGCATGCGACTCTGATTATACAAGTACTACGCCACCACACATCTCGGACGGCCAACCGGGAGAGGTGGCTCAGTGCATCAACTGATGTCACTGCGATGCCTCTGTCCGAGAGGTCCTAGGTTCGAGCTGACGCTGGCAGGATTTTCAACACTGCCTTGTCAGCTACGTCAAGTTCAATCGGTGTTTGGAAGAGAATTCCAGCGGCCGGCTGTTCTGATCGGTAGTTTTTCCGTGCTTTCTCCGAGCAACACCAGGCGAATGCCGGGGCCTAACAAACGGGCCCCGCGCGCGATCATTCCTACCCCTTCGCTCGCCCTTACACTAATACTCCTCTACCCCGCATCCAGGAGACCGGTCCGGAACTTAGAGTTTGTCCCGGCAGGGGCGGTGTCCCGCTGGTGGCAAATACCTGGTTGAGGAACACCCCACTAGCCAACGGTAGGTCAGCGCCGGATCTCGCCATCCAGAGGAGAAAGACCACCGCCACCTCCCAAGCAAAAAATCACGCACTACACTTACAGGACTAATGACCCTAGTAGTTCACGCGCCCGGAATCGCTAACCATCAATCAATCTAACATATCCGTCTGTAATTGTCGTGTGTGTGTGTGGTGGTGGTGTGTGTTGCGGTGCGCAGGGCCAGTCATCTGCTCGGTCACCTCCACCTGCGCCTCGTGGAGGGGAGACGCCGCCGCCGCCACCGCCGCCCCGCCCCCGCCCAGCACGCGGCCAGGGGCCCCACGCGCGCCCCCGGCCGCGTCCCGCCGCCCCCGCACCGCGCCACCGCCGTGGTTCGAGGCATCAGCGGCCGATCGGATGCGGCTCGTGGTCGAGGCGCTTGTTCACGGACAGGTAAGTCAGTGCCGCGCCGATAGGCGTCCCGCATTGCGTTTCTTGCTTCCAATAAATAACGGTCACTAACCCGGAATCACTATAGGCACTTGTACGCGGACAGGTAAGTCAGCGCCGCGCCGGTAGGCGTCCCGCATTGCGTTTCTTGCTTCCGGATAAATAACTGTTTCACTAACCCGGAATCACTAGAGGCGCTTGTACGCGGACAGGTAAGTCAGCGCCGCGCCGGTAGGCGTCCCGCATTGCGTTTCTTGCTTCCGATAAATAACGTTCACTGAACACTAAGGCTTGTCGCGGACAGGTAAGTCAGGCCGCGCCGATAGGCGTCCCGCATTGCGTTTCTTGCTTCCGGATAAATAACGGGTTCACTAACCCGGAATCACTATAGGCGCTTGTTCGCGGACAGGTAAGTCAGCGCCGCGCCGGTAGGCGTCCCGCATTGCGTTTCTTGCTTCCGAATAAATAACTGTTTCACTAACCCGGAATCACTAGAGGCAATTGTACGCGGACAGGTAAGTCAGCGCCGCGCCGATAGGCGTCCCGCATTGCGTTTCTTGCTTCCGGATAAATAACGGTTTCACTAATCCAGAATCACTAGAGGCACTTGTACGCGGACAGGTAAGTCAGAGCCATGCCTCCGGGCGCCCCGCATTGTGTATCTTGCTTCCGAATAAATAATGGTTTCACTAACCCGGAATCACTATAGGCACGTGAACGCGGACAGGTAAGTCCCCCCGCATTGCATTTCATCCTCCCGAATAAATAACGGTTTAGACCGGCAGAGGTGGCTCAGTACCCTTTCCATTTGAACCAGGAGAGGCGGCTCAGTGCATCAACTGTCACTGCAGTGCCTCTGACCGGGAGGTCCTAGGTCCGAGCCCCGACATGGACAGGGTTTTCGATACTAGTTTTTCTGCTAGGTCGAATTCAGTCGCTGTCTGGAGGAGAATTCTAGCGGTCGGCTGCTCTGATCGGTAGTTTTCCGTCGTTTTTCCGATCGACACCAGGCGAATGCCAGAGCAGTACCCTGACAAACGGGCCGCGGACAACGCTCGATATTTCCTTCCTCTTCCTTGTCCTATCCTCGCCCTTACACACATTCTGGCACTCACGTGCACTACACTACCGTGCCGGAGGGCTGGGCGGGGGTTTAGATCTGGTCTCGGTTGGGACGGTGTCCCGCTGGTGAAAGATACCTGATTGGGGAAAACCACGCTAGTTGACGGTAGGTTGGCGCCGGATCTAGCCGTGCAGCGACGGAAGATCACTGCCATCTCCCGATAAAAAACATGCACTATATTTACGGGACTAGTGACCTCCGTAGTCGATGCGCCGGATTCACTAACAATCAATTAATCCTTTCCATTTTGTTTTGGGTATATCTCGAAAAGCGCGCATCGATTCAAGAAAAGCGGGTAATGAAAGTTTTGTTGACGGAGCCCATCCAGTGATTCCAAGATCGAACCCCTCTATTCCCCAAGGGTGTGGAAAATTAAAAATGTTAAATGAGAACTCCTGTTTTTTTTATTGGACATTCAGATTCTCCGGGGGAGAATACGTAAATGTATTAGAAGACTGGCAAAAATTGGTTAAATCCAGATGCCAGAATTAGGGGTAAAAATCCTCTAACACGTGATGTAGCCAGAGTCTATGTTTTGTGGGTGATTGTCACCCAAAAATCAATTGACGGCAAAACGACTGTCAACAACGCTAGCGACTAAACCGCTCAGCTGATTGTCTCCAAAACTGATATCCCCCTGTCGATCTAACTGAAGTCGCGGGCCCTTTAATTTGAAACCGATATTTTAATTCTGGGGGTACGTTACATGAAGCCCTTTGGGTACTTTCAATGTAAATGTAGTGAGGGAGGTTAAGTGGAGCTCCAATTTCCAGTAACATTCAGGGATATTTGGCACACTAACGGCAATACCATTGATCCTAGAAGAACACTTTATACATTCAAAATGTAGGTAATTTTATCCACCTTCATTTCATATTAGGTTAATACTTATGAAAAATTGATAGTTTTTAAGTTATATTGAGATAAATAGGATAATTCCCATTTTTCATGCGTGTTCGCTTACATCACCTAATTTCGCGGCGTTCTCACGACTAAACCGTTAATCGGAGAAAAAATCTTACTGACATTAAATGTAGGTAATTATATCTTCTTTCATTTCGTATAGCACATTAAATTGCGAAAAATTTAATTTTTACCTTAATAGTTAATTATATTCATTACTAATAAGGTAGGACTCTATGAAATGAATAAAAGGTGCTAACATTAAAATACGTTCAATTGAAATTCATATTTATTATTTCATTCAAGTGATTCTATTAAACACTAACTAAACACATTGTTTTAGCGTTTTAAGCTCACTGTGGAAATTGTTTTATTTATCCCTAAATACTTTTACTAAAAACAATTATTTAAAATATATTTCCCGTAAAATATATTTCTAGTTTAAAAGTTGGATTTTTGTTATTTGGTGAATTAAAATAACTTTTACAATTTCTTGAGAAACTTTCACAATTTTAATTTTTTCGGGCAGGGGGTATCCTTTTCAGCGTTGCCCCGGGCCCAAAATTGTGACGCTCCGGAACTGCCTGGCGGTTCTCTTCACGACTTAAGCCTGTTTTACACGGGCATTTTTCCATCATCGAAGAAAGTTCCACAAAGTGTCACTAGGGGCGCCGTAGTCAAACTGGATGAAATCTGTACGGAAAAATTAAGCATGCATCATTTTTTCCTACATAATACTTCCAGTCTGGTCAGTAACTTGTCTGTACCGACGGGAAATGAAGAACAAATGACCGTGTAAATCAGGCTTTACGAACTACAGGCGAATATATTCTTTAGTATAGTTAAACGGAGAATTACTCCATGTTTATGAATGCGTTCTACGCCAATTTCTTAGCTTGTTTTGAACGTTACCGCAAAAATAGTGACAGAAAACTATGCATTTGATGTTTAACTTATAAATATAACGTGTGTATATACATTTAATATTATATTGTTGCTGCCAAGATTTTGTTTTATATTTTAAAATTTGAGTACCTACCATTTATCATGTGTATAATAAATGGAGAATACTCGAGATTTTTGAGTTAATTCGATCATTATGATTCATGATTTTAGGCATGAAACTGTTTAATTTCTAAGTAAATAACGTTTAAAAACAAAATATAATTGAAAGATGATTTATTGAAATGGGATATTCACAGTAATGACGAACATAATGCCGCGCGTCTTATAATACTGAACTAAAGTTCACTTTTTTAGTAAAGAATGTCATTAGCTTAGCTGAATATTTATTCTAAAAACGGAAAAAGAAAATCTTTTATAATATAAATGAAGATCGGCAAATGAAATGTCTAAATATTTTGTTTTTAATTTGACCCAACATTGTGGCGGAGGCAGTTCCCCCTCGTGGCTTCCATGAATCCCAAGTCTGGCAGTTCATATCGTCGTATCAGCTGGAAACATCAATGTAACATTTTCGCCCTTATAACCGGGAAGATGGCTCAGGGTATCAACTGGCCACTGCAGTCCCTCTGACCGGAAGGTGCGAGGTTCGGCCAATTTCGGAATACTGAAGACAGATTTCCTGAAAAAAAAAAGGCCAAACCAAAAGTTCAAAAGCTGAGGTCACTTGAACGAATCATTAGACTCGCTTACATCAGTAACGTATCTAACAGCTTGAGTGTTTCAAACGAACTGATTTTTAGCACATTTTTACGTCATTTTTGTTTGGTTTTAGGGCATTTTAAAGAGCATTTTATTCATCATTTTTGGAGATGTTTTAGGTCATCAAAATCCACCCCTACTTATGACGTAAATGACTATAAACTTCGCGTGCCGTTCCAGCCGCCACCTCCCGGCTCAGTTCTGCATCCGCGCGAAGAAGAGGTGGCCCGCGCGCAGTTCAGGCCCACGGGCTGCTCCCCCCGCCGGCAGCGGAGCGGGGCCCCTCGTTCGACGGGCCCCGGCCCCCTCGCCCAGCGACTCCTCCTCGTCCGAGGTCGACTCCAGCGACGAGGAATTCGAGCAGCAGCTCTTCCTCCTCACCCTCGCCGCCCTGGTAAGCGCACGACGGTAGGGCGACTGGGCAGCTGACGTCACCAGCGCAAGGGGTTTTCGCCCTGGGTAGATGGTAAGGCAGTTGACGTCACTAAACAAGGGGTTTTCACCCTGAGTAGATGGTAAGGCAGTTGACATCACTAAACAAGTGGTTTCCTCCCTGGGTAGATGGTAAAGCAGTTGACGTCACTAAACAAGTGGTTTCTCCCTGGGTAGATGGTAAGGCAGTTGACGTCACTAAACAAGTGGTTTCCTCCCTGGGTGATGGTAAGGCAGTTACTACTAACAAGGGTTTCCTCCCTGGGGATGGTAAGGCAGTTGATTCACTAACAAAGTGGTGTCCTCCCAGGTTTGATGGTATGCCATCTGTCATCACTAACAAATAATTTCCACTCTGGTTTAATGGTAAAGCAGCTGACCTCACTAACACAACTCATTTCCTCCCTGAGTAGGTGGTAAAATAACTGCCTTCACTAGCGAAACATTTTATGGTAACATTTTTCACAGCCAATTTTTTCAATTGTTTTATAATGTTGAATTGATTCTTTACTAGTAAGGCTAAAATCAATGTTACTGTTTTGTTTCAGATTTAACTTGGGAGCAACCTGTTAAGTCATACACAGAAGCTTCTGGGTCATGCAAACTGTTTCTTCTCAAAATAATAATCTCTTGAAATAAGTGTTCTGTGTCTTTATAATGTACTAGAAACATACAATTCAAATAATTTTCATTTTTTTTTTTCTTTAAATGGTATTCTGTTAAATTTTTAAAAATTATGGTGAGTGTAAACAAAAATGTTTTGATTTTTCCATTGTATATCAATTCATTCTTTATGAAACAGATTTTTTTAATTAAAGATCTATGATTTCAATTTATCGTCACCTTGTGAAAGGGAGTTAATGGAAACTCCAATGAAGTGTTAAAAATATGAGCATGAATTCTGAATGAAACTGTCACATCTAACAAATTTTAGGTTACTCTTTGTTATTAATTTATTACCTATGTTACTGGTGCTGGATTACCCTAGAAACAAATAAGCATTTACTTTAGATAGAGCTTTAGGAAGTGATTTCTATGAGCCTTTTTAACATAATTTTTTTGTATTTTGTTTCAGTTTCCTATTCAAAACACATTCCTTTTTAAAAGTATACAAATTATATTTAAGCCTTTTAATGGAATAAAAATGTATTTGATAAAAGAGTATATTATATATTTCTTCCCAGAATGCCTTGTTTACTTTTAAGATCTCATTTGAGGATACACAGGGCATTTGGAAAAGTTGCTTTAAACATGCCACGAAATGTGAAATATATATGTGTAAGGTAAACATGTAGACATAGGTTCAGTTTGATTGTACTTTTCAAGCAACTGTCCTGTATTGTAATTTTACTGTAGCTAGTGTTTCACTTATTTACAAAAAAATGGAGCAAGTAGTTTTCTAGTTTTTGTCTTTTTCTTTTTTTTCCTTCTTAGTAAATGGAAAGACTTTGTCAACAGGTTAGCATGATTAATTTCATGAAGAATTTTCTTTATTTGATTTAAAATTTTAAAAATTTTGATTGCTTCAGTGTAACTAAATATGTATGTATGTATGTATGTATTTATGCATATAACAGATTCACGTTGTACTATTTTGTGTGTAGTAGGTAGATATTATCTGTGCACTTTTTTTGAGCCCTCATTCCATCAGTTGTGTGAGGAGTGTGGGGGGCATATTTTGACGACAAGGCTAATGTATAAATCTGTAGTTCATTTTCAATGCAAAATATTTTCTATTTCACAGGAGCAAATGTTTCTGATTTTCAGATTTTATCAACAAAGCTTGTTTTTTCTGGCAATCATTTATTCTTAATTCAACTATTATTAGTAAAGGAATGGGGGTAGGTATGCCAGAGCTCAAGAAAACGTGTGCATATAATCTTGAAATGTATGTTTGTAATAACAATAAAGATATTAAACAATAATGCAATGTAATCTACAAATGGTAACATTTTATTTCAGTGTCAAAATGTCTTGTTTGTATTTCACCAACCAACTGTAGTTTGTTATTTTTGAAGAATGATCTTGTCAGTTGCAAAGGGGAGTTGAAAAATACTTGCATAATTTGAACCTAAGCAATGCAAAGGATGATGGTAATACTACATGC
Source organism: Teleogryllus oceanicus (assembly GCA_964035755.1). Lineage (NCBI taxonomy): Eukaryota > Metazoa > Arthropoda > Insecta > Orthoptera > Gryllidae > Teleogryllus > Teleogryllus oceanicus. The sequence continues at coordinate 39,895,030 of CAXIVR010000010.1, forward strand.
TAATCAAGACCTCTTTTATCTAAGGTTTACACCTGTCATTTCAGGTCTGACTTTTCCATTATGTATATTTCTTTCAACCTCTGAATTACACAATAACCCAATTGAAATTCAGTTTTGATAAAATATTGTTTGCTATAAATATTTTGTCAGTGAATGTATTAAATATTCATTTATGTCTTAATAATTAGTATATACTTTGGTTTTTATAACATGGCATGTGAAGGCCAAGTCTTCATGATAGAATATGGCACAGCTTTTTGCGGCTTCCTTGGTTGTGCCACCAGATGTTGCATCATCGAGACCATATCAAGCAGTGCTGCAGATCAAGCAACATCTAGCAGCATGACTGAGAAAGACGTGAATAGCCTTGCCATATTCCATCATGAAGACAAGGCCCTCACGCACTGTGTTATAAAAACTGAAGTATAAGCCCTGCCCCCACTATAAAGGGCTGGTTGTAATGTCTACACAGAGTGGAAGACAGTGAATTCAGTTCTTGTACATGTCTTGTTCAAGTCTTATGTAGTCTTTTTACCATGTGATTGTGGCTCAGTTGACTTTTCATATCCCATTGGTATGTGAAGACCAAAACAAGACGGAGCCTATTTAATTTCTAGGTGCATTTTCATTAAACTCTTTTACATACATCTGATATATTTTACTAGTAAATAAATAAAACATACAAGGAGAATGAAATTATACTTTAAATGATACAATTAATAAATAAATTGATTTTGTGTTGAACCACATACGGGGTTGCCATATGACTTGGAAGGACTTTCCCCAATGTCATACTACAATTCTCCCAAAATTAAGTTAAAAACAAAAAAATCAGAATTTTATTGCATAAGGCTATTGGACCCTTTTCAAAATTTCCAGGTGAACATGTTCTCCCTTTCTCTTCCTCTGAGTGCATGCCAAGGCATGTCCAAGCCATAATCATTCACATATGTCATTATTCACCCCTTCTGATCATCACATCCAACCAAGGGCAAATCACTATAGCAATCACCAGCCTATAATGGAAAAAGGCAGGACATAAAGTCACAAGCTTTCTTCCTTGAATGCATGCAAGCCTCCCCAACTGTCAGGTTGAAGATGTAATCATCATTGAATAGGAGCTATTTATCAAAATGATTGATATCTGGAAAACATTAGGAAATAAAAGCTTAAAAAATTTACAAAGATAGCTCAAGGAAATGGCTTATAAGCAGAGAAGCACCAAGGATTTTTCTTGGGAATGGGGGGTTGTGCAGGTATAATGATCTGCCAACTTTATGTTTGCTTACAAAGAATTTTTCATTTATTCTGTATATAAAATATATAACATTAAGAATTGATGTGGAATGGCTTTCATTAGTACAGAAAATTACTAGAAGCTACATTTTTTAATATGTATCATCAACTTTGTGGGAAGGGGATGCTGAAGCCCTTCTTATAAACTATGCATTTCATGTGAGGTAGTACTGAGGAGGAAGGAAAGAATGATGTGTGTTGTAAGCTCATGCTCAGGGCCTCGCTGGATAAAGATTCCCCATTATTTTTTCAACATTTTTATTAGTTTATTATCATAAGTCAGTAACATAATTAATGTGAGTTGCCCAATTGTTAAAGGTTTCAGTTTATTTTTATATTCATTTTTATTACATCTGTTTCATGATTTTATAGTATTAATGGGTCATGTTGATATGTCATTCTTAGGGCTCCTTAAGATAATAATACAACTCTGATAGTTGTCCATGTAAAACAACACAACTGCTAATCATTAAGGATTGTCCATGTTGATTACAATAATAACCAGCTTTATAATAAAAATACTGATAGTTCATGATATTTTGATATTTGCTTTTTAATTCTTTTTATATTTTAGATGTGATTAATTGATGAACAATGTACACATACGGGATCTGAATATAGTTTTATGAAGATTGTATTACCTTATCAGCAGGCGCAAGAGGTATTCCTATGTCTGCCTTTACAACATTTTTCGATGTGAAAATGTGATTTTGAGATCATAGATGGGCCCCCAGAAATAGATATTTTTATCACAAGGAGGGACAACTTAATGTTTTTTACAGAGTACGTATAACAAGAGGAAAGGGGGTAAGGAATTAATTTCATTTCCATCCTCGCCCGAAGGAACAAACAAACAATACGAATTAGTTTCGTAGCTAAGTAAACAATATGATTCAAACTTTCCTTTGATCCCGCGTCGAAACTCGGGCCCTGCGAGATGTGCCTTCTCTAAAAGGAATGGTAAGTTAAGGTGAATCGTCCAGTTAATGAATCATATATTATTTGTTTTAATCTGAGTTTATTGTTTTGATCTCTGTAAATTCTAAAGTCGATAGCTATGCTTGTAATGAACACCCTCTGATAGTAGAATAATGAACTATGTACTGTCGACCACCGCTTGTCAACGTGTTGCCTGTATATGTTTTTATTCTACAGTACATTGCAATTTAACAAAATGAAAGTGGCATGCTACAGTTGCTAGAGTGGTGGCTATTTTTTTTAATGGGTGGATAAAATAAACCTGTGGAGATCTGTATAGTATATTTGTTACTTTGTTATAATTCTATATTCATATTTCTATAATATTTTGCGAAATTATTTATCTACTCCTAAAAGACAAAAAGAATAATGCCATGGTTAAACTGCAACTTCTTTCGAAAGTTCCGAAAAGTTCTGGGAGTGGAATTCGCATTGTTTTCAAATTCTAGTTTATGTAAATTATTAGTTTCGCAGTTCTTTTACTATATGATTGCTGCGTGTAGCAAAATTCCATTACTTATTTCCAAATTTACGGCAAAGTACGTTACGCCTTTTGCAAGAAAAATTGATGTGAAGTGTCGTGCACCTGCGATACAAGGAGGATCGTCGACTACGAAGTGCTACAATTGCGTGCGTTTGTTTACTCTTTGAACGGAGGTATCAAGCTTGTCAATCGAACGAAAGGTCTGGGTTTGGGGGAGTAAATGATTATGGCCTATTATTGCAGATTAATCTGCTGTGCACAAGAGATGAGAAAAAGAATGAAAATTTATCACTTTGTATAATTTAATGACTGAAGACTGAGGTTTAGAATACAAGGAAAGCAGGAGCCTGCATTCAGTGCTTGAATGACAATTGTTTGTATATTTACATTGTGATCCGGTCTGTTGAAGTAAGTTGTATAATGAATTGGATCAATAACACTTTTATTTATTTATATGCAAATTGTATACTTTAATGTATCATACTGCTTTTTGGTAGCTCCAAGAGAAAGAGGATGGTGTGTAGATTTCAGTGTGATTAAAGTTCTTGATTGTTTCTGCTTGTTAAATATAATGTTTTGTCTGTGAATGTTGGGAAGAATGTATAATCGGGAAAAGCGTCGTATGTTTTAAATTTAGAATTTTTGGGTTAAATGAGAAAGTCTAATTTAAGAAAATGATGTTTTCTTCTGTCAGTGCAATTAGTGATTTAATTGATAACCCTCAGAGATCCTGCTAAAATTTACTATTTCATTCCTATCTGCTCCTTTGAAATTTAAGTACAAAATGAAAAGTAACAGTGATGGGCTTTCGTCAATTAATTTTAATTGAAATTTTAGATTAGATATGGGTTTGCAAGTTTGAATGATTAGTAATAAATCAAACATAAAATAAATGGGCAAATAATTAATACACTTCACATTTTGTAAGTTAAGTAAGTGTTAGTAATTCTTGATGATTCTAGAAGTGTTAGGAATATGCAATAGTTCATTATTTTCTTTATTCTGATATTGGTTCATCAATGAGTTTTTAAAGTTAATTAGTTGATAGTAATCATGATAGGTTGATATAAAATTAGAATATTATTTTCTGGGGTATTGTTAAAAGCTGAATCATTAAGATGCTTTTCAGAATCTAGGGTGGATCCAGGGAGGCGAGACTCCCCCCCCCCCTGACCAGAAGTTTTCGATTGCTATCTTCTTTTACTTAGTAAAATTGATTTAAATATTTATTTATGTTAGAATTACGCAATTATAAAAAAATAGTATTGTGTAGTATCAGCTGAATTCGCCCATGTTCAGAATACAGTTGTGAGATGTTTCTTTCACACATGTGTATTTTGTTTGTGTTGAGGTTTTATTTGGTTAATAGTTCTATGAAGGTGGCTTTGATTACAATCTTCCATTTCCTCTGTAATTTTTTAGTGTTTACTCACCAATATTTTCATATATGTGTGTGTATTTTTTTAAGGTTGTGTGATACCATGTCTTCCGAAGAACTTTCCCTTACATGGGGGGATCACCACAGTACCCTTGTTGGGGTATTTGAAAAGCTTTTGGAGACTAGCACACTAGTTGACTGCACTATAGCAGCTGAGGGCCAATATTTAAGGGCACATAAAGTTGTTCTATCAGCTTGTAGTCCATACTTTGAGGTATGTTTTTCTTTTTTAATTACTACTCTTTATTTTGAAATTTTTCGTAGTAAGCTATTTTGATTCAAACTATTTCACTGCTTGCTTAGAACATTTTCTGTTTGTTGTAAAACTGACTATACCATAGAGTAAATGTTTATGTATTGAAGAAAAAAATATATATTAAAACAATGACTTTGAAATAATCAGTTTATATGTTCTAAGATATGACTATATATTTATTGCAAAATTCCAGCTACAAATATGTGATGTCCAATTGTGTGATGAATGTATTTTGCAATTTACGTGGTTTAAGAATGTGGAAAATGGACAATTAGCATTAGAAAAGAAAGAAATTAGCAACATGTTTGGTAAATGTTAAGATGTTGTATGTTAAACAATATTTACAGATGTAAAAATATGTTTTAAATGTTCCAAGTTCTATTTTTATTGTGATGAATTAGTGGTCTGACAGGAGATAATGATTTGTTATTTTAATACTTATTGTATTAAAATTATTTGAAGCTTATTAAGGGGATGTGGGTCTCATCAAGTATTGTTTTATAATTCCATTTATATTAGTAATATTTTGTTTTAAAATGTTATACTGTAAAAGCATTTCACAAAAGTTGCTTATAAGTACTTTTTATTAGTTGTTTAATTTCTAAAAAGAAAAAGTAAAACTATAAAAAACGTTGCTCTATTCTATTGCTTGCATATTTTTGCATGCAATCTATTGCTTGTGTATTTTTGTTTCAAGTTGTTATTTGCCCAAGAGAATGAAAAAAATCCAATAGTAATCCTCAAAGATGTCAAATTCCAAGAACTGAAATCTATGATAGATTTTATATATCGTGGAAAAGTTAAAATTCCAGAAGATCGCTTGGAAGACTTTATCGATGCTGCAGAATCTCTTCAAATCAAAGGATTGGGTGGTGGCCAGAAGTCAGATGTAAGTGATTATCACTGAAATATCTATGGAATTTATTTTTTATTTATTGACAGGCAATTGATTCATAATACAAGTTTGTTTAATGACAGTAGCAACAGATGTAATTCTTATTGTTGGAACAAGAATATACAGTTCTATTTGGTATTATAATTGATATTGGTAATAGTTGTTAAATATAACAAGTCTATTGACCTGTTTATATTTTGAAGAGAATTGTTGAATTTGAATAGGGATTAGTTCAATTTCTAGCTTTTACAATGATGAGCCACAACCGTGAATCGTTTAAAGTCAATTAACAGATAATTTTTAATCTGTGGTACAGAATTTTGCCCTGTAACAAAAGGGATTTTGGTGTCTGTTATAAATTTACTCGCAAATTTGCACATTCTTCATATTGGGACATTGTGAGAAATGTTTATTCAGTCATTGGGTACTGAAAAGGTACGTACTTGGTTATTTTCATGACAGGACTATTATATCAGAATTGGATCCTAATGATTTTTTATCCTGTTATTAATTTATTTTTAACCTAAATGTTAATAATATCCACAAATTCATGATGCAAGTGCAACTCTAGGAATAAATTCAAGTTTCTTATTAGCATTTCTGAAAATTTGTGGTCCCTGTTTTAACTCTGCTTCAAATTTTATCTAAATGATCTTCCACGTCCCTTGTTTGGAGGTGGGGTGGGGGGGAATTAGCACTCTTTGTTCTAATCTAGAACAGTTATGTAGATATCAGTACAATTTTGCTTGTGGTCTTCCCTTGATAGGATATTTTTGTATTGATGATCAGAACATTTGCCAAGAGTACTTGATTGTTTCAGAATATCAAACGTATCTCCTATTAGCATGTTACTGCCATGTCAAAGTTTTGTTATGGTTTGAAATGTTTCATTCACTTTTGTTTAATTGCAGATTTCAGAGAAAAAAGGAAATGAATCTCCTTTAGCACAAAAAAGAGGAGGCCTTACATCCCACACGCCTCGTAAACGTCGGCGTCTGAGTACGGAAGATGCTGAAAGCAAATCTTCCCCCAAGAGTGATTTGAACAGTGAGAGCAACAGTTGTGAGAGTGTGTCAGTGACCCAAGAACCACCAGATATTCTCGGTTTGTCCCAGCCTGAAATTCCGTCTCCTATCGTAACGCTGACAACAGGGTCAGATGTCATATCGCCTGAAGTGCATATTGAGCAGAGTGATTCAGAAACAAATGCTTCTGCCTTGCCTGTGGAATGTACATTACCATCAGCAGATACAGAGAGACTACTTGAACATGCTGCATCTGTGGTCAAGAGAGAACCGGAGCCAGTGGCTGAAATATTTCTGGATGATAATGATTGCTTTGTTGATCCAAAGAAGGAAGTGTGCGTGGAGGAGATGGCAGATTTGGAGAGCGATGGGATTTCTGCAGTGATGGAGTATGTTCAGCAGCAGCAAAGTACTAATCAATATTCTGGTGAGTACTCTTCCTCGACTTAGGTTAGAAGGCCTCTTCATGACCAAAGTATGACAAAATATTTTCTTAAATCACATGTTCAGAGAGATTATTCCATGCCCAGTGGATATGCAGTTTTAACATTCTTTAGGACTATTCTTTTGCATGTTTGTTTTGTCATAATTTGGTCACATGTAGCAGTAGATCTCTTTTTATTTTTTCTTGTATCGCTCTTGATTATTCTGAGATAAATATTCAATAAATAATGCTTCGTTGGCAGTCTGTGGGTAGTTGATATAAAGTGATAACTAGTATTTCTGTTGAAGTTATTCTCTTCATTCATTGTTGTGATTGTTTTTAAGTTTCCTCTATATACTATAAGTGATGGTTTGTTTTGTGGAATTTTAAATATAGTTTCTTCAATAAGTAAAACTAAAATGCTTTTATACTTGAATATTTTGTGAGAATGAATTAATTCTGGGAGTTTTTTACACCAAAAGATAAGACTCAGTTGAATTTGAAAATAGTGAATTTATTGAAAAATAAATTTATTAATGACATTTTGTATTGGTAATGTATGCATATATGATGTGCACAGAATTGATGGGGAGTGTCAAACGAATAACTTTGATTTTCCCAAAATGTCATCCATATTTATTAAATTGCAGCAAATTTGTTTTTGTTGCTAATAGTTTCAAACATTTTTAACATTATTTTGTTTTTAGTAATCTTCGCAACTTCATCTTGTAATCATGTTTCTAGATGTGTATCATTTTCATTTTTCATATGAATTTAATATAAAACAATGTTGGATATTACACAATATTGTCAGATATTATTTCCAGCAAATTGTTAAAAGGGTGATAAAAATAGAAGCAAGCTGCCTTCAATTGCACTCCCCAAAGTCAGGATACTTCAATGGGGAAACTATTTATTACAGATGAATTTGTTATCTTATTATGTCACTGGTTTGGAATCACAAAACCAGTTCAATAGACTTGAGATATTTAGACTCCAAAAACTCCCCATTTTATGTATTTAAGTTAGGGTTATAAGTGACAGAAAAGGCAGGAATATGTAAAATTGGCAATAAAAGTTACCTCATTCACAAATAGCTCTATTGAACATACATTTTATTTTATTTCAAATTGTTGTTGAAAATTATAGAGGCAACATAGAAATCAAATCAAAATCAATGATAGGAAAAAAAAGTTCTATCTTTTTATGTGCATGTATGTGTCTACATTTTTTATATATAAAACCTCAATGCTTGAAGAGTTTGAAATTAAATAATGTGTGGGAAGGATGAAGGTATTTTTGTGAAGGCATTTCAATTGTGATGTCTCTACTGTAAAGCAGCCAAATTCCCAAAGCCGTTTTCAGACAAAACTGTTTTCTTATTATGAACTTTCAATATACTTGCTTTGTAATAGTCCATTCAGTGTAAGACATCTGTTGAGAATAGGAACAGAAAGAAGCAATTGATGCAGATATATCTGTGAGATTAACTGGCAGACATATGAATAGCATATCGTCAAAATGACTGGGTTAGCCCAATCGTTTCTGACTATTACTTCAATTATAAGAAGTTACCAGAGATAACATTTCTCCATTTGAACTCAGAGTTTTCTGAGAAATGTTTGCTCTATAGCAGTGCAATGTGGGGTAAATATGACAACGACATGCCATTTCTCTTTATTTCAGTTTAAAGTTTAATGCTGTAACATTATTTTAGCATAATATATAATGCAAGCAAGGACAATTGGGCAATTATAACAGTAGTCTCTTTCAGCAACAAATAAAAATTCTAGAAGAAAATGTATGAGAATGATGCGTATTATTTTTCTTTTCATTCTTTTCGTATAATAAAGTATTTAGTTTTGTTATTGGTTGAAAAATTGATTTAAAAATTTTGACGTATCTTTGTTTTGGATATCCTTGAGTCCAAACAAGTAATTCTAAGAATTCAGTTAGTCCATCTGTGTATGCATCTGTTATTTTGAAATGGAATATATTGGATTTCTTTGTAAATTTCTTTCTCCTCCTGGTTTGATAACTACTTGCGACTTTTGGATTATGATATTCTGTAGATAAATTTTTAAGGTCTCTTTATATGGCACGTCAAATATGTTTTCAAACTTTTCTCAAAATTAACTTTTAAGTGTTTGAAGTGTGAGTACTTTTTGAACCAAATACTGTAGTTCTGAGTGTATTATCTTACTCTAAATGGACATGGAGTCGCAAGAAAATTGAAGAAAAGACATTCTTAGTTTATGATCACCTTTTCCGTACAGATCTGCGCAGATTTGGTCTGAGAGGTTAATAGTTAGGGTGGGCTTGAACCAAATGTCTTATGTAGCTGTTAATATGTTACAGCTACTACACTAGTTTAAAAAAAAAGTGACTGTACTAAATGTTTTGAAGAGGGTTGAGGCCTAGAGTTTTTTGGTTAAATTGGTTTGTTATCAATTGAGAGCTTGAATGTCATGATAGTGATGTTCAAGCTCCCGATTGAATGACAGCTGATAAAGTGTCAATAGACTTCATGTTTTAATCGAAGTATAAGTACAATAAAAGCATAATAAACAATAAAAGCGTAATAAACGGAGGTTTGGTCTTCATTCGTCCAGGGTTCTACCAGGTCCAGCTGCTGGGAGTTCAGAAAATAAATCTTGAACTTATTGGAGTGTGAGATTTTGCTTCTTAATCCACGCAAATAATAGAGAGGAAATGTAGAAATTGCTACACTATTTGTCAAAATAGAAAAACATTATAACATAGTTGTAGGAGCAGTTAGTGTTGTAAGGTTAGGGCCGTAGTTACCACCAGCTGCGTCTTGTCACCCTAAGCATACCAAAGTTGACATGACTATTAAGAAGATAGAATTTGAATTACTAAGAAATTTGCAAAATTTGAACAAAATGGCTGACATGAGGTAAATGAGCTGTTTGGGACTCTTCAAAATTGGAATAGGAAATTTTTTTGAATTTTTAATATATTATTGTAATTGAATATGAAAATTTCATGGAAGCATGTTTAATGTTTTAAGTGAATTTGAAAACATTAAGGTTCTGTATATGGAGATCCATCTGCACTATTTTTAGCATGTTAAACATTTCTTGTAATGAGTATTAAAATGTACAACATAATTTACATGGCTGTATTGTGTTTTAATATTTTTTGAGAGTCTTTCACCTTCATGTGTTTCAATTTTGTGCATGATTCCAGCGTCTAACACTGGGAACTCATTGATGCATGAGCCTGAAACTATTGTATTACATTTAATTGAAGTGAACATGTAGGTAGGTCTATTTCATAAAGTTTCTGAGTTTAAAATATTAAATTCCATGAATGTAAATGTGCTAATACAATTACTTCTTTGTTGAAAAAAAATGATTAAAATATTAGGTTTTCATTTTTGGAGGAGGAGGATCAACGGAAATATTGAAATCTGAAGGCAAAACAAAACCTATACAGTTGTGAATGCTTAGTAGTAGTGATTGCAGTGTGTGCATTAAATAGTTTTGACATAGGTTCTTTAGCACTTTAATTTTAAAGCTAAAATAAACTTTATTTGCACCTGCTAGTTTACTTGAACTCGATTCTAAGTTACTGGTTTTAAAATGACTTTAATTGAGCCTTACTCAGGACTATATTCTAAAACGCCCACTTTTAGAACTGCTGGCCAGCTAAAAAGCCGAACTAACGGGACAACTTTTGAAAAATGTCACTGTCGGATGAGAACATACATTTATACTCGATTTAGGGTAGTTTCGATTCGTTTTATGTTGGCTAAAGTTGTTGCCAACCGTCACACAAATACCCTGAATATATTACCTTCAAGCGTAGGACATTTTTAAAATTTAAGTTTGCAATGAAACAATGACTACTTCCGTAGATACGCCAACATTCAAAGCCATCCAAGTGAAATTGTGTTAATTTACGAGTGTTGCTAAAGATTTGCATTTTGCGTTTTGGTGCTCTTCGTTCTTTGCGTTTTATCGTTCAATTTATTTATTTAGTAGTACTAGGCGTTTTTGAGTTTTATTTATTATTTTCCAATTGTTTTCTTTAGTAATAATAATAAAGTTAATTGAAATAGTTATAGTAGTTCATTATTTGTTGTTGTTAAGTGTTCCTTTAGTATTTCGTGTTTTAAATTAATTATATTATATTTATTATTATTTTTCTGAATTCATTTTAATTATAACTGGAAAATAATGGTAAGCCTAACAACATCTGGGTCTATACTTAATACTGAACCTTTGAAGATAACGTTTTCAAAGACTGTCTCTGGTAACAATGGATAATTAAATAAATTATTATTATACTGGACTATTAGGAACATTTCATTAGATCACTTAAAAACTACCATGTACATCACGTTAATTAACTTCAATAATTGTGGTATTTATTTGCGTTCAATAAAACTCATTACACCCACTTCAAAACGTGAAGGAACTGTTGACACACATCTCAAAAGCATTAATAACATAGAAGTATGACCGCAGATAACTTTTGAGGTTGTATTTTTCATTTGCACTTGACACTTTTTAACACTTCTTAAGCTCGCAATAGTTGACAATGATAATTCTTAATTAACGTAATAATTATTCACAGAGTTAATATTCGTTTATAGATGAACATCTCTTTTTAATTCTACCGAAAAACGAAACATGTATTATTGAACAGTGGACAAGACTCGAGACCGCGCGAGGATTGTGAATGAGACAACAAACAAAACAAAAGCGAGAGACTTGATCAGAGTTATAGTTTCATAAGTTGGCTATTCCGACAGGAAATCTTTCAAGCTGCCATATTGCGAATTTAGTGCGGCCTGATACACGGCCTGGAGTCTAGCCCTGAGGAAGGTTTAATAAGTATCCTTGCGCCATCGTTTACGGATTAGAGCGCCCGAGCTGATAATGCCACTTCAGGGTAGTCGTAGTTTCTTCCTATACCATCGCTAAATATAAAATTGTAATAAATTATACTAATCTTGTTGAAAATTACGTGAGAGTATTAATAACAGCTCTTCGATGGAGAAAATTAAAGTGGAGTCCTGCACGTCGAAGGTTGTGCATGGGTGAGCTAGTCCGACGCACCGATTTTTGCTCGTTCTGTGCAATACCAGTTTAGGTCATGAACCACGTGACCACAACACGGCCATTTCGTTTGAAATGTCAGATCGAAATCTGGCCGCCTTGTTCCACGGAGAGCGAGGAGAGTCGAGGAACCTTTTGAAAGTAGCATAAAGTGACAATTTTTCAACGCAAAATAACACGATGAAGGTGTAATTAAAATAAAAGACGCAATATTGAAAAAAATAAAAAAGCTTCTCATATATTTCAATGACTTGTAACAAGGTGATAAATTTGGTATCTGGTTGCATTTAGAATTCCCGCTAATGTTGTGAGGTGCCTGAAGCTCATTGGCTGAAGTCAGATACGGTGCGCAAGAGCTCACCCGTCTTTTCATCATGAATTAAGCGACAGCCCACAACAGCTGAATATGAAAGAGCTCGCGCTACCGCTTCAGCATTTCAAGTGAACTTCGCATTTCATTAGTTCATCACATTTCATCAGTTCATCACATTTCTTCAGTTCATTACATTTCAAGAATGGCCTGTCTTTTCAGGCAATAGTTTTCGAGAATTACTATTGATCTCAGCAAGGATCTAAATCCACAAAATTTAAGATTTCCCCCTTTCTAAAAAAAAATCGATACGATTCTTGTTTCCGAAACGTCTTTCTATGATATTGTCAAAATAATCGTTAAACAAAAAAAAAACATATTCCGTTTTAGATGAATTTCCGGATTGTTTGTCATCATACAACCCTTAACTCACATTTTTAATGCATCCTTAAGCACTGGAACACGTTCAAATATTTTCAAAACGGCTAAGATTAAACCGCTCATAAAAGTTGCAACAAAAATGAAATTTCAAATTATAGGGCAATTTCACTTTTGTCAGTTTTCTCATAAGTATCGACTTTCCTACGAATGGATGAAAACCTTTCTCACAGTAAATATGAAGCGTTTTCGGATTGCCGACGTGGATCTAGAAAGTGGAAATTTCCGGAATCTTCTTTTCTTGGATATCGCTTCATCTTTCTTAATGAAACACCTATTAGAATATTTTTACATCCTTCAAGCGCATTTGATTTCCTGGATCGTAATATTTTACTTACGAAATTATGGTGTTATGGAATTCATAGTACCTGAATGTGGGATGGTTAAGTTCGGAACTTAAACAACATTATCAGAGAGTTGATATACGGTACGGAAATGAAGGGGCATTATTTACTCTCGTTTACAGTTCATTGCCAATTGCGCAAGGGCTCTCGCAAGCATCTATTTTATACCCTACAAGATGTAAAAGATTTGCCCTCGGCGGTTCGTTACGAAAGAACATTTCCCTTTGCTGATGTTAGGATTATTCTTTGCAAACAGTAACTAGCACAATACCAGATGTTTCAAATTGGTTTCGTTTGTTAGGGTATCGCTCCGGCGTTCGCCTGCTGTTGATCGGAGAAACTTCGGGAAAATACCGATCAGAGCAGCCGGCCGCTAGAATTCTCATCCAGACAGCGACTGAATTCGATCTAGCTGAAAAGCTAGTGTCGAAAATCCTGCCGCGAACCTTGATATAGTTTCCGTAGGATTTTTTTTTTTTAATTTTTACCGCCAGTTTGTTGTAGTTGGTGCATCCTCTCGGTTTCCTTTCGGTCCAAAGTCGTCCGCACCAACCTCGTCCTTTAGCGCTCATGAGTCGACTGTTCATTTCTCGGAATGGAGCGTTCTCGTGACTAGTGTGTGAGAGTGCGGGCAACGGCGGATATTCCCTCCTAAGCCAACACTTTAATTTACGCCGTTTATTCAAAATAATTATCATAGAGTTCTCATCGCATCCAAAACAGCATTTCCTTTACGAATACAATTGTTTTTTGAATTTCATGCTAACGATAATATTTTTAAAATCGTAATGGAAGGTTCGAAGTTGGCCTCCGCCTGAAATATTTCCTGGATCCGCCCTTGTCATAAGCCATAGAACATCTCAGGCGTTTGTGTACGGGCCTGCTTAGTTTCTCTATAACGGGCTTCACCAAGCTCGTTCTTCCGAAACTTTTCTTAACGATCTGTTTTTTGTGTTGGATTATTAAATGCATCTGCTAAGTGAGACCAAATGACAGTTTGGAGTGTCAGTGTTTTGATAAAGAAGTCGAGAAACTATAAAATTGAAGAAAGAACCCGTAGAAAAAGTACGAAAAGTGCTGTGTAAACATATATTTGGAAAATGTGTTGGTGTGTCTCGAACGGATTAATTTAATTTGGATTTCTTTTGAGAAGTAACGCATGGTTTTCGCACGTTCTGTTTTCGTTAGACTTTTGGAGCAATTTTTCATTGTTTTGCCGAAGCATCAACTTGGAAATGTATTATGTAGGAAACATGGAGATTTAAAACGAATAGTAAAAATCACTTTTCATTCTTCAGATAAAACTTAAACACTTGTTTACTGGGCAAGTGTTGTCGTGTATTGTAAATTTGAATATTGCCCATTTGAACACTTTTTCATGGATTTGTTAATGTAAAAAGCAGTTGTCTCTTGTCTCTTATTGTACCGAACGTGAGGTGCCGGCTCACATCTACGAATACAACGCCACTGACAATATCCCCGCGCTCGGAATGGCGTCGTATTTAAGGGGCGGTGACGCTTCGCTACGCGCGTTTCAGTTGGGTGACAAGGCTCCAGCCTTCAGCCTCCGCGAGCTTGAGTATGTTCTACGCATTTTATGGTATAGAACGTTTCGGAGTAACACTTTAACTTGAAATTTTGACGCTTCGCTACTAGTGTCCCTGTTGGCTAAGAGGCTGGCCTTCGCGGTTAATGTGAAACATTCTTGAGTGTTTGCAACGCAGTTTCCAAGGCATTTTATTTCTTTGTGCATTGTGCTGTTTTTGCAAAAACGTAACTGCAGTGTCCTCATTAAAACTGATTTATGTTAACCGAAATATATTTAGAGTTGTTGCCGCCTGTGTCATTGGCCTACTATTGTTGAACGAAGTAAACGGGAGTGCGTTCGGTATCGACACACGTACTTTGCTCTGATCTTGCCCGTCGGAGTGAACTTGGTACCATAAGGGATAAGATCCGATCATTGTTAAGGAATATCAAGGCCGTGGTGTAAGAAAATTCTCTTACGCCGTGGTCAAGGCTTCTGTCTCGTATGTAGGACATCCACAGAAATGTGAGAGTATTATTTTACACCGTGGCCAAGGTTTCTCTCTCGTCTTTCTCTTCGATTTTTTTAACTGGGCACTAAAAAGGGAGAAGGAAGGCAGACTCCAATAGGAAGTCGTAAGAGTGGGCGCTGTAGTTGCGTTGCAGCTCCATATTGGAGTCTGCCTTCCCGCTCCATATTGGAGTCTGTCTTCCCGCTCCATTTTTCGTGCGTCACCTTGAGAGGGCACGTTAAAAAATTGAAGTATAGGACATCCTCTCAAAAATGAGAGCATACTACAGTCATTGTGCTTCTAAATAAGTAGCCTATTTCATTTTTTTTATTATTTGTAAGAACATTTACATTTGTGTACTGGATAAGTTTTTAATAGTAAAAATAAATAAATATGAACATTGTGAATATTATTTTATGTCCTTTGAAAGTGTAAATTCTATGAAGATTTAAATATTTGACAGAAAATGTCTAAGAATTCAATATCAGTCGATAAAATAAAGCTGGGGCTCTCAGATTTGCTAGGATTAGCTAGCAAGAACTGAATGGGAAAAAGTTTCCAAGTTGCAGAAATGTCAATATTGAACTGTAGTATCACTGTCACAATTGGATTGTATTCGAATTGAATATATTCTGAATTCATCAGTATGGTGAAAACAAACTTAAATATGAACCAAATATAGTGTTATGTAGTTTGTGTTACCCGGCAATAAAAATGCGTTTATTCGCTATAAAATGAGTTTATGTTCATCCACGCGAGTTGAATATCTATTTTCTTTTGCAGGTTTTATACGTTCGCCAACTAGGGGTTTATTGTCTGACGATTTGTTTGAAAAATTAGCTGTTTTAAAAGGGCATTTTATGTTAGACATTTCTGATATTTTATATTTGAAAATGGTATACATATTGTTACAATCTTAAAATTTTTTGGGTTAATTATAAATTTTATTAAGTAATATTATTATATTTTATGTACTTAAATAAATATTTATAAAGTATTCTTCCGTAGTATTTAATACTTAATTTAAAGTATTTTGCCCAACCCTGGTAATGAGTTAAAAAAATATGACTGAGATGCGTTAATTCGGAGAGAAATTGTGGAATAAATAGTATTACATAACTATTTCTGAAGGCAAGCAACTACGTGCTGTATTGGCACTACCTGTGGCGGCTCGTGCTTAGGTGGCACGGTTGCACAACCCCCAGAAAAAGAAAAAAAGATCTCATAATATCTTAGGAAGATACATTTCCCTTTTAATGACATTCAATATTCAAGATATTACAAGAATATGGATGTACATGAATTCATTCTGAAACCAAGGAGCGTCCTACTGGCGCTCTCTCCGGTGTCTGGTGCCTTGCCAGGAATTGCACCACGCTCTTGGCTCTATTACTGGGTTTGTTGCATTTACTCTTTGGCACTTCGATTTAACACGGGGAACATACGGCCTTTTGGTTGGGCAACCAGCCATGTGTCGTTGTTTAGCGATACGCGGCGATGGATGGGAGTCTCAGGGGACCCATATTCGGTCTTCATCTGACTCGCTGCAACGTAGTTTTATGAATTTCGCGTGTTATTGAAAGTACACAAGTTAAATCGTTATTGACGATACCCAGTGTAATGTTTACGATATTTGGAGAAATTGTTTTCATTTGATGTTAGATTTTTTTATTCAAAACGTACGTTTGAAGAGTTCTTTGTGTAAAGGTGGCCGTTCTGGATGGCAGTTCCTTAGTGTTTCACGAAAGCCAGTGTGGCTGCAGCTGGCCAGCGGTTTGCGAACGTTCTTGTGAATACGAATGTGTGTCAAGATCTTTCACTATTGCCAAATATACCAGGGTAGTGAAGTTTTCGAAATAAAATAATTTTATTTGTGTGAAACGTGTCGCAGCAATAGTGCTTGTTGCAATGTGCTGGAGTTGAACTTACGTGCCCAGTGGAAATCATAGCCAGAACCCCGTGCGCGGGAGGTGTATATGCCTTACGCGAACACGACGCATAAAATTATGTAAGTAGTGTTTCAATATAGGCCTTTATTTAACTTAGTTTTAATTGATTTGAATTGCTTACATTTTTATTATATATTCGTATTTCGACTTTTGGAAATTACATTTCCGTCATGCGATGGAGGTGCAATCTCCCGTTTGTTGGGGCACCAGCCAGCACTGAACATTGCGTTATTTTTCTCTGCAATATTTCGTACCCTCTGCCAAGCAAGCTGCTGCATGCGTCGTTGGCGCCATCGCAATTTGCAAGCCCGTGTCCGTGTGCCACTGATAGTTCTCTTACACACCAATAGCTGTGGTGCGTTTGTGGCATGCCACAGGTGCTTCTACCATCCAGACGATCTTGGCAGATTGGACATCCGTTACTTTACTGCCTGTCTTTGGGCGGTCATTTCTGAGGTAAAGGACAGTTGAGGTGGCCGCGAGTCGACACGGCTTTCGACTCTGAGCGTGCCTTATGGCTGACGGATTTCCCATTGCGGGGCCTGTTCGGTCTTCGCCATCGTTTCTGTACATGTGGTCTCCCTATACATAGACACGTACACTTTTAAGTTCACTATACTACCTACCAGTGTAAAACTACACTATTACCAGTGTTGGGCGAATAGTCGTGTGCTTAGAGCTCGTTCCGTTCGGCTGAGGCGGTGTCCCTATGGAGGACTATCTGGTGGATGGAAACCCGCAAGCCGTCGTGTAAGTCGCCTGATCTCGCGTTCTAGCGGTGAAGCAATGCCGCTATTTCCCCTGGATATGACAAGTACGGGACTGAGTACCTTAGTAGGTGACGCGCTAAAATCTGCTCTAAATAGTTAGTTGAATCTGTAATCTTTCCATTTGTTCGAGCAGTTCCTTTTTTTTCTTCGAATGGTTTATTTGCTTGTTCGCTATTTTGTTTTTAGATTTTTTTTTATTATGGGACAATGCATTCATTGTTGTTGATGTAGAAAATTGTAAGGGTCTTGCTGCTTTATCTATCAATCATCTTGGTAACTGACGTACCTGTTAGATTTTGAAATTTAAAACGAATGCACATTTACAAAATATACAAATGAACTGGGCAAGTTCACTCTTCAAATAAGACGAATGAAATAATGTTTCGCCAAATTTCGAATTGATTGAAATATTTAATGATTTATTTTGAATATTTATTGTAGTGGACATTCCTATTCTGTTTGACATCTAATTTGCCATTTGGCCTCGTATTCGCTGTAGCGAATAATTATTCGTTTAGAGCCCATTCACTGTAGCTCTCAAAAATATAAACGTTCACTTTCGGAAGGTATGGCGTACGTAAATCCATACTGAAATGAGATTGTTTCGAAAAGGTACCAAATCCATTATTTTCGAATATTTATCTGTAGATGTCAGCATATTTTTTGCGGTTTCCAAAATCTAAATATAATACTATTTTTCTCCCAAACTTCGTTCTTAGAGGTCGTCAAAATTCTCCCTGCCCCTGAGACATTTTCAAAATTTTCTCAAAAAGACTCAAAATATTTCTTTAAATTTCTTGTAAGAATAAAATAAAATGCATTAGGTGACATAGGTCCGATTTTCAGGGTTACCTTTGAATTTTCGAAATTTTCCAATGTTAGATGTTTTCGGCGTCTTCCTACAACTACAAAGCTGAAGATAGAGGTTTTCCCATTATTGCCAAATTAAAGATAGACATTTTTCCTTCAAATGAAATTTGTTGTCCGTAATTAGTTCTTTCATTAAGGTTATGTAGATATTTTTTGAAACTTTTGGTAATTTTCGCGCAATATTGCGAGCAGTACAAGATTAAAAAATAAAAAGATTTTCTCGAAAACAGCTCCAAATTTTTTCTTTAAACTTTTGGAAGGGATAAAGCTAAATGCACTCTATAAGATGAGAAACGCCATATTCCTTTTTTTTTTTTTTTTAAAATTAAAAAGGAATTTTTTATTCTTTCTCATATTAATAATACTTTGTTACGAGCAATTTGCTTACCTTAGTTTATGCTTACACGTGCTTTAAATGTCAAAAATTTTCTGGAAACTCATCAGTTGTCTGTGAAAAAGCTACATTTTTCGCAAACTCAGAAACGTTGAAAAGCTAATTTTTCTGCATTCTTTCGTTTTTTCAATTACCCAAATGTATTTTTGTAACTATCTCTCACGTCCTTAATATGTACATTTTTAGCAATTTGTAAACACCAGATTGCCAACATGGATTTAGAAAATCAAAATCAACGGAAACAGCCATATTTTCTTTTCTTAAAGATGTCGCCTCATCATTGGATCAAAACGAGGCACCTATTGGATTATTTTTAGATCTCTCAAAAGCTTTTGACGTCATTGATCATGACATTTTACTTTCCAAATTACCTTCATATGGAATTCGTGGTATTGCTCTAGATTGGTTATGTTCGTACCTTAAACAACGATCTCAGAGAGTTGAAATACCTTACTGGAATGATGGAACATTACGTACGCACCTTTCCGACTCCTTGCCCGTTGCATTAGGAGTTCCTCAAGGATCGATTTTAGGCCCTACTCTGTTCCTACTTTACGTAAACGATATGCCCTCGACGATTCGAACGGAAGAACGGTTCTCTTTGCGGATGATACGAACATCCTTTGCAATAAAGAGACCGTAAATAGTACAATATCAGATGTTTCAAATTGGTTCCGAAATAACAAATTAATAGTAAACGAAAAGAAAACGGTTTTAATGCAGTTTTCCATTTCAAATAAACAATTCTGTGCCCCATTGAAAATGAACAGTGTACCATTGACTGATGTTAAGGCAACAAAATTTTTAGGTCTCTCAATTCAGTCAAACCTTAAATGGAACGTCCATTTAAATGAATTGAACACAAAATTAAGTTCATTATGCTACGCGTTCAGAATTCTTGCAAATTCAGTCAGCCTTCATACTGCTCGTTGTGTATACTTCGCGAATGTTCATTCCCGCCTGAGATATGGCATAATATTCTGGGAAATACATCTTATAGCTCCCAGACTTTTAGATTAAAAAAACGAATTGTACGAATAATAACCAAATCCCACCCACGTGATTCATGTAAGCCTGTCTTCATTAATCTAGGAATTCTACCATTACCGTGTCTTCTTATTTACGAATCAGTGGTTTTGTAAAAATGACTTGCTCAAGGGCGGGAATATATTTTCAGAAAATGCCGAAGTCTATTACTATAACACTCGACGTAGAAATCATATTCATCAGGTGACAGTATCAACAGCTCATTACAAAAAATTCACATACAATACATGTACATTATTTTACAACACTTTGCCAGATGACATTAAACGATTAAATTCAATAGAAAAGTTTAAATCCCAAGTGAAATCGTTTCTGCTGCATAACTGTTTCTATACAATTAGAGACTATACTGAGCATCACAAGAAAAGGAACATTAATTTTAACAATGATACATAATGCATTATTTACCATTTGGACTGTATAAATGAGTATAAACAACCTGTAACAACTATTGTACTACAGCTTCCGGGTCAATGAGCCCCATCTCGATCAGGTTTTTCGTCCAGTTTCCTGATCCATTGAGCAAATGCTGAGATGGCCCCTTGTTTTGCTTCTGGACATAAATGTAACTTCATTTTCTGTGCACGTCTTCTAGAATTCAGTGGGAAATACAATTATTCAAATTATCGTTTCCATGTTGTCGCGGCAGGAAGTAATAAGAGCCAAAATTTATTGCTTATTTATCTTTGAAAATAGATTTTAATAAGAGCCAAAATTTATTGCTTATTTATCCTTGAAAATAGATTTTATTACATGGGAGTTTTTGTTTTTTTTTTTTTTTTTCAAAATTCAAAATTTAAGTAGTATATGACTTAGTGTAGGGATCACAGAATTTTGATAATGTGCACACAATTCACTTTTCCCCATAGCACGTCATACGCAGTTTTTAACTGTTTTTTTGACGTAAAATAAATAAATAAATAAACACCCATTGCATTTTCGAGTTGCAGTGCTTCAAATAATTTTCAATCAAGTTTTTCGAAAACTCGATAGATTCCTGTGAAAAAAAAGCTTCAAATTTTGCATTTACATTAATGCCTAAACGCCATTTTCTTAAAAACTGCTCTAAATTTTTCAATGAAAATTGCTATTTAGGTCAAGGTTTTTCTTTAATATTCTAAAAGTAATATTTCGGTTCTACCATTAGGAAACCAAAAAGTTTAGAATTTTTTTTAAAAAAATGTACTTGCGGCGGCGATAGATGGTAGCTGGCAAGAGGAATGGGGCAAGACCCTACTGCCATTTCACAACAAGGAAATTAGAAAACTTTACCACGAGAAAGTCCGTACCATTCTGTTGCACCACTAGGTTGATATATATATATATATATATATATATATATATATATATATATATGATTATTCCGAAGCCTAGTCGATTATGAAAAAGGTGTAATTATTTCAAAATTATTTACATTAAAAAATATATTATCATGCAGTATCAATAGTAACTATTTCGTGATTAATAGATTTAATGCTAGTTTGGCTGTTAGGCTAGTTAATGGGCCGAACTCCAAGTTCCATTTGCGAGCCAATTCTTTTTTTATTTCTTTTCATAAATGCTGTGCTATGAATTGGAATCGCTTTCGCCCGTTTTGTATGTCGCGGACTCGATGCTGTCCGTCGTGTGCTGATGGAGTATGAATGCGGCGAGGATTTTGGCCCGCACCGCCGATTGGAATTGAGGAATTGCATTTGGAGTCTCCCAAAGCTCAATTTAAGAGCCAATTCTTTTCGTATTTACGTACATTTTGGGATCTGAATTGGAATCGATTTCGACTGTGTTCCATGAGGGACTGTGTTAGGTCCGCTAGACGGCAAGAGGACACAGTGCGCGTTCGTGGCATGCCAATGAACCGAAGTCTGTGCTTAGCGAAGGATTTTAAAACCCGGAGGTCTTGGCTTAGCGAAGGATTTTAAAACCCGGAGGTCCGCTTGTAGCGCAAAAATTGTTGGCTTTTCTTTCGGAATGCATATTATTTGAAGAGGGAGTTCCTCAAGACTTTTTTTAAAAGCCAATTATATTTTTTTACATTATTGGAATCGGTTTCCACCCGTTTTTATGTGTTGCGGCGAGCCTCCATTTTGCTTTCATCCGGAGTCCCCAAGGTTCCATTTAGGAGCCAATTTTTTTCGCCTGGTTTCCGTATGGCGCTGCGCGGCGATCCGCAGATGAGGACTGAATCACGCGAAACGACGAGCCTCCATTCCGTCTCTAATAGGGAGTATCCCGATGCTTCATTTGTGAGGCAATTATTTTTCTGTAATTTCTGTAATTGTTCGTAAATGATGTTCTTTCGAATTCGATTTTGGCTGTTTTACGTGTGTGTGGTGCCCCGCGTGAGTATGAGCGCATCCCGACCTCCACTGAACTTCCGCAGACTAGGGAGTATGGGTTAGTGCTCTATTGTAAAACGTAGTTGTCCTGTCTGCCACATTGATTTGTCTTC
This sequence comes from Teleogryllus oceanicus, assembly GCA_964035755.1. Lineage (NCBI taxonomy): Eukaryota > Metazoa > Arthropoda > Insecta > Orthoptera > Gryllidae > Teleogryllus > Teleogryllus oceanicus. The sequence goes on from CAXIVR010000010.1 coordinate 39,917,523, forward strand.
CTTATCGGATGACATCCTTATTGGTTGAATAGGGAGTCGCCCAAGGCTCCTTTTCGGAATCAATTTTTTCTTTTCGTCCTTGCTGTTCTTTTGAAATGGAATCGCTTTTGACTTGCTGTGTGTTGCGCGCCGTGACGGTCCGCTAGTTGCGAAAGGGTTGAAGCCACTGCGCGACAAGCCTCTATTAGAAAATTCTGCTAGGAAACTGTTTCGTCCGTGTGGGTCGCTGTCCGCCAGGCGAGGCCGCGGCGGCGCGAGCGTAGCCTAGCCTCCTTGCGCTTAGAATGTTCCCCAGGGGCGGCAACTTTTTCTTCTTTCGTGAATGATGATGTGTGAATTGGAATCGGTTTCCACTGTGTTCCGTGTGTGCGCCGGGCGACAACGAGCGTGAAGACGTAGCCTCCATTTCGCTTGGATACGCGGCCACCTAGAGCTCCATTTAGGGACCATTTTCACCTTTCGTAAATGTTTGAATTGCAATCGGTTTCGCCGTGTTCTGTATGTCGCCGACCGCCATTTTAGGATGCGGTGGCTAGTTTAGCCTCCGTTCCACATGCATAGGGGGTTCCCCAGGGCTCCATTTAGGGGCCATATGTTTTTTCCTTTCGTAAATGCTGTTGTTGAATTGGAACGACCGTGTTCCGTGAGGCGCCAGGCAAGGACGGCAGGCGAGGACCTAGCCTCCGTTTCTCTTGGATGGGGGGTTCCCTCCCACTGAACTTGGGGGCAATTTTTTCTTCCTTCGTAATGCTGTTGTGTGCATTGGAATCGGTTTCGGCCGCGTTCCGTGTGTGCGCGCCGGGTGAGGACGGGCGTGGGGACCTGGTCTCCGTTCCGCTTGGCTGAGATGTCCCCCAGGGCTCCATTTACGGGCCATCTTTTCTTCCTGTCGTAATTGGTGTTGTGTGCATTGGAATCGGTTTCGGCCGTGTTCCGTGTGCGCGCGTCGGGCGAGGACGGCGTGTGAGGACGCGGCGCGGGCCCCTGCGCGTCCCCCACTGAACGCGCGCTCTTCCGCAGGAGGCGCAGCGTCGCGCGGCGCGGCGGCCGGTGGCGCCGGGGCGGCGGGGTGGCCGCAGCTTGCTCCTCAACAGGTCGCAGCAGCTGCTGGCGCGCGCGAACCTTCGGCAGACGGCGCGCAGGCTGACGGGCGACAAGGCGACGGCGGCGGCCGCCTCCACGTCGACGGCGGGCGCCGGCGGCGGCGTCGGCGGCGGGCGGCGGCGAGCGGCGGCGGGCACGGGCCGGCGCCGCCCCAAGCGCTACGGCTGCCCCGAGTGCGAGATGGCCTTCTACTCGTTCTGCGAGCTGGAGCGGCACGTGCGCAAGCACACGGGCGAGCGCCCGTACGAGTGCCAGCTGTGCGGGCGGGCGTTCGCGCAGGCCGGCGACCTCAAGACGCACTTCCGCATCCACACGGGGCCCTACCGCTGCGACGCGTGCGACGCCGCGTTCTACAAGGCCAGCGACCTGACGGCGCACCGCCGCATGCACACGGGCGAGAAGCCCTACGTGTGCGACGAGTGCGGCGTGGCGTTCGCCTACCGCGGCGACCTGCCCAAGCGCAAGCCCGCCCCACGGCGCGCCCCCGCCCGCCCCGCTCCCCGCCCCGCCCGCCCCGCCCGCCCCGCCCGCCCCGCTCGCCCCGCTCGCCCAGCTCGTCCCGCTCGTCCCCGCCCTCGGCCCCGGCCCAGGTCCAGGCCCAGGCCCCGCCTTCCCGACGGATGACGCCCCGTGCTGAGGCGGCCGCCGCTCCTACGGCTCACCCAGCGCTTAGAACCCCCCCCCCCTTCCCGGCCCAGGCCCACATCTTCCCAGCGGAGCCGGACGCTCCAGCGGCGCGTCGGGGCCGTAGCGCCAGCGGGCGGAACGTGATGCAAAACAGTGGAACCGCGATAGCTCGACGCATGATGCGGAATTAGAAAAGGTCGGGCCATAGAAAATTTCCTGTTGTCGTAAAGATATGACGCACTTCTTCGCAATTGTTTTTCGCCATTTTGGTGAGCGCGTTACAAATTTAACAAAACACGTCTGTCGACATCGCAGGGTGGCCACTTTCTGGAAAGCCGAAAAATCAAGGAATTTCATTGCTTTGGAAAAGTCGGAAAAATCTGGGAATTTCGGGAAGAAGTTAGAAGCGAGGGATAAAGTTTGAGATGGTTATAAAACTAGATATTATTTCTAAAGAAATAGAGCAGGATTATATTTTGCTCAATTTCTATTTTTGAGATTTTTTAAAAAATTTGTACTTTATCACGGGAAAATAAGAGCTGACAAATAAGTTTCAAGCTTTCTTTAAATAGTGTAAAATAAAATATTGGACAAATATCTTTTTTTTGAGACTGCTCTCTATAACAGGAAAAAATCAGAGAAATTTGTTTCACGTAATGAGTGGCCACCCTGCATCGTTTTGTGAAATAATGCAACCGCGATATTACATCGCTAAGTGTGGAATTATAAAATGTCCACTCATAGAAAATTTCCAAATATCGTAAGGTCGTTAGATGCGATTACGCAACTGATTTCTGTAGAGAGCTCGTTACAAATTTAACAGCACAATTTTACAAATATAACTGAACACCAAACTCATTGCAAAAGTGTGAAACCGCGATAGCTCGCTGCTAAATCTGGAAATACAAAAATTCGAATTAAAGAAACTATTCGTGTAGGATTGTTGTTTTGAGCGTCGAGTTGTTAAACTGTTTTGCGCGCCGAGAAACGATCGTTTAAACGTGTCTAATTAATTACACACAAAAGTAAATCAATGACAAGGAGCAGAGTTACCTCCGCAGTCCTTTGCAAGAGGAGCTTTCAAACGGGGACGGAGTCGACAAAACAAATTCGGGCGGCATGGTGTTGCAAAACAGTGGAACCGCGATAGCCCGCCGCTATTTGGGAAAGTTAAGTGACTCATTTCCATGTATCGAAGTGTTCTAGATACACCTGTTTCGCTTGCAGTGGAACGCTCGTTAGTTAGGGGTAACGTGATAAGACGGATAAGCGGGATGAATGTATTTGTATGCCGATAAACCTGCCCAAATCAGTAAAAAACAAAACAAAAACAAACACACATTTAAACTGCTTTCACCTTCACTTTACCATTACGTTCGTCATATGGAAGGAAAAAACATGTTTTTGCTCGTTTTCGATATTTCATTTTGTCGATGGGAAATAGTATTAATGGATCGGCTCTACTCCATTATTATTTAAATACTTCAGGGCGTCCCTACGAACTTTTTCAGAATATTTGTATGCTGCCTTAGTCTCGAAAACTTAATTAGCAAGCTGAAACCCATTTCAAAAGTGCGAGAAGTGTAAAAAACTAATAATAATATCGCGTTTTTTAAAAGTTTGGCTACATTGAAAACGAAACCCTGTAGATTTTGTATCGATTCCTGCAAACCGCGTGTATTTATTTAGTTATTGGTGACATGGAAATTTGACTCGTCACTCGTACACGAATGGGTTGGACAGGAACTGGAGTAGAGTTTTTCAGCTAATATTGAATCCTGTGATAGCTCGCTATTGAAATGAGGTAACAGCAGTTTTTATGGCTCATTAAAAAACAAGCGAAGATTTGTTTTGCCTTGAATGACTCATAATGTTTGAGGTATGTGGGCGAATTAACCGGAAAACCTGTAGAAAAGGAAAATATGAATATAGAATTCAAAAATATTGATGGTGTTTGAACAATATTGTTTGTCAATTTTTAATTTAAGCATTAGTTGTAATTTTTGTATATTTATGGTACTTGTATATTTAGTTTATCACCAGTATAACATTTAAATGATAATTTTGCGTTCCATTAATCACTAAGAAATTGATGTTTTATTGTTAGCCAAATTCGAATGTTTTGGAATTGGAGATTGCTGTTCAACTCCATCGATATTAAAGAGTTAGCATTACTGTTGTTCAAGTTATCGATGTTTCACTGTTAATTAGAAATCGGCCGCTAGTGGCGTGACATGCTCACAGACACTTGATTCTGGAATTCACTAAGGCCAGTCAACACATTTACTCGTGGTTTGCGATCTATTACGTTGAACCTCTGGCTTTCCTTCTGTGGGTTTTTAAAACGGCGCCATTAGTAAACTGTACCACCCGTGGAAGCGATTAAGTCAATGGAACTTATTTGAACGGGTATCCCGTTTCTTTGAGGCAAATCGTTCTACAAGAGTTACATGGGGCTTACTTGATGATATCTCCGGTAAAAGTTCGTAGCAGTAGTGGCGTAATTTGTGACTTGGGACCTTTACGTTTGTTTTAAAAAATTCGTGGTTTTACAAACCGTAAAAAAAGAATTTTCCAGCCTCGCCACCATCTTCGCACATTGAGTAGACATCTTGTTATCCACTGAACGACATATTTCGCTTGTTAATGGAATTCAGACCAGATAGCAAACCTATGAAAATTTGTCATGTCGTGAAGTTTTCTGTTGCAGAAGTAGAAAGCTTTTGTCTCCAGTGTTTTTTATGAAGGTCTGGATAGAACAATATAATCGAAGGGCTAAATACGTCTGTGCCAACTTTTCGACCAAGATAATCGTACCTGCCATATAGAGTATTACACGTTGTGCGAGTATTGTTGTAAGATATGATGCTGTATTACGAAGACATTCTGCTTTACTCTGTTTACAAGGTGTCGGATTCAAAACCTTTGTCTTCTTAATTCTGAAAACTAACTCGATATGACATAGGACTATCTGGAGACAAGCCCTTCAATTCATATTAAACAACAATGTTCCTCAGAAAAACAGTTACTATCGGTGGCAAATTAAACAATTGGAAATTCGAAGAATTCATTATCAAATATCTTGAATTTGTTGAGCGAAAAAATCAATGAAAATGTAGATTATATCGATGGATACCGTAGAAACCAAAGACGTTACGTATTCATTTCAGTATTGACCAAAATTTCCCGTTGTGACGATTATACCGGAATGATGAAGTTCGAGCAAATAATATTCACGACTCATGCAAGACACAGATCAGTACGTTCAGTTAGGGAGCAAGAAATTATTTGGTTCTTACTAGTCCAAATATATATCTGATAATAGTACCCAAATGAGAGAATATGAACAGTGAAGTAGTACCAAGCTTTCTAGTCTTGAAGCTAAAACAGTAAGTTTCTTCAGAGTTGTACGGAATATCATTCGAAAGTACGGCGTTCATAGCTGATATTACGGATGTTTTTAGTATGGTTATGAAAGCTGTCATCTATTATATGAACGTCATATGCTCTAGAGTATTACGTAGTTTAAGATATGAGTCGACTCAGTATTAACGAATCTCTGTGAGAATATTTAAAATCTTGCCAACATGTGCCGTATTTTGTGGGAGCAAGGCTTTTAATGCGTACAAACTAATTTTTATTGGTCTTGACATTTTACGGCATTCTTCTGTATTAATATATTGAGTAAAGATTGTATTTATAAAATATCTAGCATATGAAATTGTATTTAAAAGGTAATATTATATTAATAAATTATTGTAATAAATTATTTTTGAAATAATTGTTTTGTTTCTTCATTAATACTCCTCTATCAGGGTATTCCTAGTAATTTCCTAGTTAACAATAAACACTAATTATTGATTAGTACATTCTCAGTATATTATGAGCTTCAATTGGCAAAAGTTCATCCTTATCGTGAAATGTAGATTTAAAATAGAATTTTGTTCGTTGCCTAATGCGCAATAGTCGTTTTTTAATATGCCCTAAATTTATGCCAGAAATGTGTTTTTGAACGGAAAATGGTATATGTTAAATGTGCAGAACCTTGGCTGACATCTTTGCCGAACATCCTATGTTCATTCTTTGCAATATTTTTTTCGTCTACAGTCTGGGTGAAAAAAGATGTTGCCCGTAAAGTAAGAACCAACTGACATTTTACCAGTTGAGTCACATGCTGTTATAGAGTGGTACATCTTTCCCAGTGTTTGGGGTATCTCTAGATCTGTATTGTATGTTTATCTAAAATTTTTAAAGCTCAATATTGGTGTCTGTTTCTGCTTTATCTACAGAAGTATGCGAAGGAATGGTAGAAAAGAACAGGAAAAGTCTTGCCAAATGATCAGGATTATTTAGGCGGCTTTTTGTAATTCATATTCGTGTGTTAAAAATTTTATGTTGTTACTAGTCGCCGTCACTTTATTAAATAAAGTGTGGTGTTTTGAGAACTTACTAAATACAAATGTGTTGTGTTCTGTTTTTTGTTATGACAGTCGGGTCTGTGATTTGATTTTTCTCTGTAGTTTTGATTTGGTGAATGCGACTGCTTATAAAAAAGGCGTTCATGTATGACATCGCCTTAACTCTTACATGCGCACCGAAAGAGGTGGCTCAGGTCATCAACTCATGTCACTGCAGTGCCTCTGTCCGGGAGGTCCTAGGTTCGAGTCCCGACGAGGACGGATAGGATTTTCGACAGCTAGCTGTATAGCTACTGGGACGAGTTAAACGGTTAACTGGAGGGGAATTCTAGCGGCCGGCTGCTCTGATCGGTACTTTTCCATGGTTTCTCCAATAAACACCAGGCGAATGCCGGAGCAGTACACTAACAAACGGGCCACGCATTGCGCGCGATCTTTCCTTCCTCTTCCTAGTCCTATCCTCTCCCCTTACACTTACACTAACATGCAGTACACTACCACATATTCCGGGAGACCGGTCGGGAGCTTAATGCTTACCCCGCTGGTGGGAGATACTTGGATGAGGAAAACTCCGCTAGCCGACGGTAGGTCGGCGACGAATCTTGCCAACGAGCGGGGAGATGACCGCCACCTTCTGCCACTTACGGGACTAATGCCCTTTTAGTTGACGCGCCTAGAATCTCCAATCAGTCTTACATACGCTTACTTTTTCAATCCTCATGCTGCTTCTTTACATTTTTAAGAGCTGTTGATACTGAATTGTATCCTATCATTAGACATCGGATGTTTAGGGAAATGCCTATTTTATTCTAGCGTACTTATTTAAAGGCTGATAATATATGAACACGAATCATGACATATGACGAAGTTTTATAATGCTTATTTTTGCTTATTTTAGCATAAATGCCTGTTTCGCATAATATCTTTTTAGGACTTTTTTTGCCTTTTATGTATTATTTTTATATACAAAGCTAAGATATCGAAAAATCGGCCGTGGTCCAACTTGCCCATTCATTACGAAATCTTTAATTCACGCCTTCGTTTTATAAAATACGAGAGAATTCCTAAAAGTATATCAGCTGATTACTCTCCATTTCCCTGTTTCATAAATACCAACCATGTTATGAGAACATGGCCGATTGACAATATTGACCGAGGGCGTCGAAATTTTTTAAGTGGAAATAAATGTAAATTCCTAGAAGGTTTCACTGTTGATAGTGTTGGACTTCTAAAATATATTCCAGTCACATCATCAGATGTTTAGAGATCCTTCTCCACATTCAAACTGATTTTGTCTCCCAATCGACGCAAATTTGAAATTGTGATCCTTGAAAAGTTACTTGTAATATGCAAATATTACAGTAAAAGTAAAGTAAAAGAGGTTAAAGTAAACAATTAAGAATAAGATGTAGAAAAGTTGTAAATATATAAATCTTGTTTTACATTAAAATGTCGAACTTGTTTTGTGCAATTTAAGTTAACAAAATAATATAGATAAAAATTACAAACAATTTTTCATGTTAGTGTGTGTGTGTAACTTTTGACAGTGCCTTTTTTTTCTCCTTATTCTTAAAATTTTGTTGCCTTTTTAGGCGCCTAAAAGACTTTTTTAGTGCCTAAACATCCGATGTCTACCTATCATCCATGTACGATTCTTGCTCGCGTCTGTTAGTTCTGAAGAACAAACTTAGTGCATGAAGATCAGTCTTATACTGAAACTGGATGTAGTTATTGTCATAAAATCTCAATTGAGTTGGGGTCTTTTGAAAAATTACTGTAGTGCGAGAACGTATTTTTTTGGCGTTTCTTTTACACCTGAAATATCGGTCTGAATACTTGAACTTTCTACACCTGCATTAGCAAATGAAAAACAACAATATCTTTCAGATTGTTGAAATATTTGGCCTTTTTTCGTGAATCATTCAACGTATTTGTTTCTGCGAATTATGCGCATGATTTGGTATACGGGAAAGTGATGCTGCTGCGACCTGTATGGGTTGTCACGATTTTCTTGTAAAGCATGTGTTCGTCTTATGGATCAGGCGATATCATAGGAAGAAATATGTGGCATACCCAGGTTAGTTTAGAATCCTCCTTGGATTTTGTTCATTTATGCTTCAATTAATAAAACTTAAAAACATTTCATGGAGATAATGTCGCAAGAGGTATAGGTTTATTATGTTTCCGGGTGTTTAGAGTTTTCTGAAGTGACTGCAACCATAGATCAGTCCTGGCTGCTTTTTTGGGGTAAATAAAATGAAAAGGCGAAAAATATGTTCCATGTATTTAATAGTGTCAATGTTTTAAATTGAGTGGTCCAATCAGACAACGGGTCTGAAAACGAATGCTGCCCCAAATAAAATCATTGTGTTTTGATCACATGCATGTTTTCTGAACCCTTATATTATAGACTCCTAGCGATTGTCAGGATTACAAAAAAAAAAAAAAAAATTCCGTCAGACGTAATGTCACGATTGCAATTAAAATATCAGGGGAAAAACAAGTTTTGGAAAGTTGCTGTACATTAAGATTAAGCTTTTAAGCTGTCTCGGAACAAGCGTATTGCTTTTCGAGGAAACTGGTAATCAATGATTTAGATGTCCGAAAGTTGCAGAGACAACTCAGTTCATTCCAAATTGGTTTCGCTCCCAAAACCCGCATTAAGGTGGTGAAACAATGAGCTGGCCAAATGCTCTTACAAACTCTTGCCTTAAGCGGGTCCTGTCTGTAGAATATGTCACTTTTAAATCCATTCTTATTATATACAATATCTCATTCTATGAATGTCACTTTTAAATCCATTATTACATTGGTCTACAACATATTTAACAAATTTCCCGGATGCACTTCGATTGTGAATACATGGTCTCTTGGAAGGCGATTTCAGAGTCGATACCACTTCGTTCCGCGTGATTATAATATGTCGTCCACGGTATCGCCTCGCCAGTTTGGAAACTCTGGGAAATTCACTTCCGGAAAAAAGTAGCAGGAAACGGACGACCGAAAGAAATTGTCGACCGCCGTCGCATAACTCGTATCTGCGTGGACCACTCAATTACCCTTTGTCAACGACTCTGAGTGCGGTCCACTGTCTTGTCCAGGCGCTGGTCCGACGGCGGCGGCAGCTGCGGAGAAAAACCTCACTCCTAGCGATGAGCGACATGTGACGAAGACGAGCAGCCGCCTGCGAGCGGAGCCAATGTGACGGTGTACCAGCGCGGAGTCGAGAAGCGCTCACGCGACAGACACGTCTTCAGGGGACACAGCGTTGGTCGAGGGGGCTTTGGAATTGGCTGGTTCTGAGCAAAACTCGGCGAATGGCTGGCGCGTGGGGGAAGGGGTAGAGACGTCTCATTTGTTTTCAGAAGTGTCGAGTGGATTTCTAGTATTGCCATCGAGGATGGCGTCTGAAGAATACGACGGAAAAGATAAGCCAGATAATACTTTGGTGTTAGAAACATTGGGTGAATCAATTGGACCCGTGGACAGAACGCAAAATGACCAGCGAGAAAGCGAACAAACAGATGAACTGTCACATTTGTTTTCAGATGAAATGACGAGTAGATTTCCAGTAAGAGTGCTATTTGGGGTCACGTCTGAAGAAGATACAATGGATCAGCTAGATTTGTTGGAATCTGACGAAGGTAATACATTAGGAGCAGAAATGTTTGAAGAACTAACTGAACCATTGAGCGTAACTGAAAATGACCGGCCCGATAGGGAAGAAACACAAATACCGCCATGTTTGTTTTCAGCGGAAATGACCAGGTTTGCCGTAGGACCATCATGGGCCACCTCTGAAGAAAGTGGTGAAGTGTATCAGCCAATTTCATCGCAATCACAAGAAGGTAATTCGCAACAGGACCCCGGCATGGTCGAAACAGCGCAGGGAGGCGAGGTACAGGCCGAATCATGTATTAAAAAATTACAGAAAAGACCCCCGAAATTGATATTTTCAGATTCGGAAGACAGCCGGAGTAGTTTCGAAGTGGATGTGCTGTTAGCGTCCGAATCCGATAGCGAGAGGGAGTCGGCGACACGCCTTACTCCGTCCAAGGTGGTTTCTCCGTTTTGCAGCGTGTTGCAGCCAGACGGCCAGGCGACCGGCGATTCCAAGGAGACAGATGCTCACAATGAACCGTACATTTCAGACGTCGGGGAAGATGCGAGTGATGGAAGGGCTGTGGCTTCTGAATCAAGCGCAAACGTTCTTGAGAAGTTGCTGCCTTCTGAAGATTTGTCAGGTAGTGGCAAAGCTGCGGCTGTGAAGCGAATCTCCCGAACGAGAATGCTGGCGTCGAAGACGCATTGAAAGAAAATCGACAAGAGAAGAGGAGACCGCTCGCCGATTTTGTAGAGAAAAACAGTGTGAGGGGTGAAGGGCAAAGAGGCTCGCAAAAGCAATTTTTTTCTCAAACGGAGGACGCGGATAGGGTTCCGAAGGAATGCCCTCGGCCACTCAATAATGCTATAGACGATAGATTCTTATCTGCATCACAGATATCCCTGGATGAGAATCAAATACTATTCTGTGAGTTATTTGCATCTTGTCACAAACCTATGCAGTATTTGGAGACAGTTGAGAGTGCAAGTCCTACACAAACTCAAGGAGATGTTAGCCCTCACCAGGAAACTGACTTGCCAGACTCAGAAGCCGAATCAATGGAGGCGATGGAGATATTCGAGGCAAATGATAGTTCAAACGACAGTGACAAATCCACATTTGCTCTGACTAGTTCTGATACTGAGGGATTCTCATCTTCGTCACAGTCACCCCGGGACGAGAATCAGATTCGCTTCTGCCAATTATTAGGATTAACATCTTGTCCTAACAAGCGCTTGCAGAATTTAGAGACTCGTCTTGGTACAGAAAGAATATCGTCTGAGTCACAGAAACCTAGGGTCGAGAATCAAGAGCGACATTGTGAATTATTAGGATTGAAGGCTACTCTAAACCAACCTCTGGATTATTTAGAGATATTACCAACAGGAAGTACTGTACAAAAAGTTGACGTACGTTCCAACCATGAAGAAAACACTCCAGATCCAGGTACCGTAACAGTGGTAGCGATGGAGATAATGCAGTCAGATGTGAAACCAAATGACAGTGAAAAACCCGTGTGTGTTGTACAGACTAATCCTGATGTTGAGAGAATCCCATCTGTGTCCCAAATCCTTCGGGACGAGAATAGCGTTCGCTGCAGTGAATTATTGTCATCTAGTCTTAAACCCCAGCAGTATTTACAGACACTACAAACAAGTGATCCACAAAAGCAAGCACATGTAAGTCCTTACCAGGAAGCTAACATTCCCGACTTAGGCACCGTATCAATACTTGAAATGGAAATACTACTGTCAAATGAGAATTCAGATTGTGAAAAATTTAGATGTCCTGTTCAGACTTGTCCTGATACTGAACGGTATTCACCATCGCCACACGTCTCTCAAAACGAGAATCAGATTATCAACGGTAAACTTTTGGGAATTTCTTCACGTCCGATAGAGTATTTTGAGCCCCCAGAGAGAGAAAGAGCTCTAGAAAACCATGTAGACAGAAGTCCTAATCCCGAAATTTCAGTCCCAGGCAGCGCATCGGTGGTCACAATGGAGGTATTGCAGAGACATGGAATTGTAACGGTGAAAAATTATCATGTGCTACCGAGCCTAGTCCAGATACTGAGAGATTATCTGCCTCTCAGACACCTCGAGACGAGAATCAAGTTCGATGCTGCGAATTTTCAGGATTGACGTCTACCTTAAACAAACCTCTGAAATATTTGGAGACACCCAAACAGCAAGTGCTGCACAAAACGCTATACGTTCTATCCGCGAAGAAAACACATCAGATTTAGGCGACGTTACTGTGGCAGCAATGGAAATAATACAGCCAGTCGAGAATGCAGACAGTGAAAAATCAGCAGGTGCTTTTCTGCCTAGTCCTGATACTGGGAGATTCTCATCTGCGTCACAGATAGCTTGGGACGAGAATCAGATTCGCTTTTGCCAATTATTAGGATTAACATACTGCCGGAACAAACACTTGGAGTATTTGAAAAACCAGAAATTGAGAGGTAAAATTGGAATTAGAGGGTTAACGACTAGTCTGAACAAAACACTCCAACATTTGGAGGCACAACAGCAAGGAACAGAAACTCAAAACCAAATAGACGTACGTCCAAACCAGGAAGGTAATATTCCAGACCTAGGTGTATTATCAATACTTGCCATGGAAATCCTTTACTCAAGGGACAATTCAAACAGTGAAAAGTCTACAGGCGTGCAGGCAAGTCTGGTGACTGAGCGGTACTCATCGCAACAGATCCTTGAAAACGAGAACCAGATCGGCCATTGCGAAGTTTTGGGATTTTCGTGTTCTGACGAATATTTTAAGCCACCAGAGAGAGAGAAAACTTCAGAATACCAAGTAGATAGAAGTCCTAATCCCAAAAGTAACATTCCAGACTCTTGCAGCACATCGGTGGGTGCAATGGAAGTACTGCAAACATGCGCAAGCTCTAACAGAGAAAAATTCACGTGTGGTATGGACGCTGTGGCTTTAACTAATCGCGCCGATTACGAACACAACCCGCATTTTGAGAGTGATAGCTCTGTTACTTTCAGTCAGGGCAAATTATATAATGCGACGCAAGAAACTCTATTTTCTGAATCTGAAAGTGCTGACAATTTTGCAGTTGAGATTCCGTTGCTTTTTGATAACTCTTCTGTGAGCCAGAAATGCCTAATTGAGAATGAGGGAACTGTTTCTCGCAGTCAAATTAACGCCTGTGGAACTTTGGAAGTAACTCAGCGTGCAATAAACGAACAAGTTGGTGTTTCAAGACAAGGGGGCGTCCTCAATGAAATAAGTTCGATGTCTGAGGACAAGTGCTTCTTTGCATCAGAGGGCGTTAATAGCACTGCGATCGATAAGCCGTTTTCCATTGTCGGAAATTGTGATGTTTCCACTGTCAAACTCGCAGCCGATACCCAGAAAGATTCGCTGAGGAAAAGTGGTTTCTTTGGCGAATATATCTCGTTTCTCGGAATATCTGAGAATTGCGAACAAAATCTTGAAATGAAAAGACACAGTATTGTCGCGTCTTGTGAAAAAAACACCAAGCTACAGGAGGTCCTTTCTTCAGTTGATAGTTTAGACAGTTGTTCGATTAAAAAACTCCACATTTCAGATAACGGGTTTTCGAAAACTGAGGAATCTGCATCTCTGCAACCACAGTACTCTTCTTTAGAACTATCAGAGGGCGAAACTGATAAAAAACAATCTTTGAAAAAACAATGTGATACTTTCGAACCGAGTCGAATAGTTAGCGATTCAAATCGTGCCAGTGTAGAAAAATCCAAAGAAGAAACACTGCCTTCAAATTGTACGAACAAGGAATGGGCAGGTACAAGAGTGTCATTTGTGAAAGGTGATTTTTGCGAAGTGTTAAATCGTGAACATCGTGTTGAAAACAGACAGCGAGATACTGAGAGAAGCGATGTAGCTGATTCGGATCACACGGAAGACATGAGTGAATCACGAGGTGCTGTTTCGGAATCGGGTAACGATTCGCAATTGAAGATCCCTTCAGACGATATCTCTACAATTGGCATTCGCACGGGTGAACAGATAGGTAAGACACAGATTCAAATTGACTCGAGTCAGAACTTTGGATTGATGCCTCGGAAGAGCGATGAAATCGCTAAGAATTTGCATGTACAAAACATTTTGTCTGAAAGTGATGATATGGATGAAATACCGAACATAAGCCCGTCAGAATCAGCTGATAAATCTTTAATTGGATTGACAATACCATTCCGAGGCAACTTTTACTGCACTGATAAAAATGTTATGGCGAGACAAACACTTTCTACGGCGAATGAAATTAACTTTGGCGCTTCATTAAGACTAGCGTCCTCTCAGCTATGTGTTGAGAGTCAGAGATATGCAAATGCTTCAGAAAACGACTGTGTAGAGAGATGTGCGATTATTGCGGAAACACATAATGCAGCTGTTATCAGTGGAGAGTCTAGTGAAAAACAGGTTACTGCCACGCCGATAAGTACCATGAAGGCTGAAAGTCACGGCCACGCAATTTCAACAGTTTATGCAGTTCATGAAGATTATATGCACGAGAAGGCAGGAGACGTGGAAGGGTTGGATAACGGGACTCTAAATATCCCGTCTCTACCCGCGACATCTTCAGAATCGGCGGCAAGCGCTGATAGTTGTGCATTGCAGAGAGCACTATCGTTGAAGAGCTCTTCCCCTAGCGTGAAGGATGTAGTTGTAACACAGAAGTTTTCAACGGAAAGTTCTATTTCCTTACACAAGTGGAGTGAGGTATTGTCGGACAGCGAGGAAGCAAATATCCTGTCCCTGCCTGGGCCATCATCAGGTGTTGAGCTCAGCGATGATAGCTGTGCGTTACAGACAGTGTTGACCTCTGAAAATTCTGTAACTTGTGCGAATGACTCTGCAGTTATGCAGAGGCTGGGTTGTTGTTCCTCGAGTTCAGATGCCGCCAATAAAACGAGAAGTGATCCCTTATCTGAAAAGAGAACACATGAAATACCGAATGACATGATTGCGAATATTGATTCGCCACCTGTGATATCTCCTCAAGGAGATGATAGTGAGGATAGCTGTGCATTGCAGATAGTGCTATCCTCGGAGAACTCGGTAAGTAGTCCTATGGCGTCGGTCACAACTCCGACATCTCCATCGGATAGCTGGGTACTTTCCTGCGATGCGTTGAGTCTGTCTCGTGGAGAACGTGAAAAATCGGCGCAACACGACTCAACTCGTTCTCCAGATCTGCATGAAAAGACAGTGGAGGCTTCGCCATCAGCTTCCGAAACCAGCGTCGATAGGTGCGCCATGCAGACAGATTTGTCCCCGAGAAACGTATCTGAGAGGGAGAACAGCCCAGACGCAGGTAGGACAGCTTCGACGGAAAACTGTTTCACTTGCCAGCCCTTGGATCTGACTTACCCTGATCGCTCGCGACTGAGAGATAGGACGGAAGACTCAGGTGATCAAGCTTCGTATGACATCGTTGCTGGAAACCCAACAGAAATGTTGCAAGGAGCGGTGACGGTTTCTGGTAGGTCAGCAAGTTTCGACGCACACAAACACGTGCTTGCCACCGAACAAGACTTTGCGAGTACGCTTTGCGCCCGGAAGAAATCGAACGATCGAGCGAATATTTCGGAAGCCATCCGAGGTGTTGATGCTTGCGCCTGTGAGATGGTTCTGCCTTCAGGCAAAGAGTGTACACCTGGTTGTGTAAATACGAATCGCGCTACGTCTGGAGGAACCTCACGTTTGTGCAGCAGTGCATTTAAGCACGATGACTACATACCTAGGGGGCCACCAGGCGATGTAATAGGTACTTCGCTCAAGAGTGATAGCCACAACAATGAAGAAGTTGTTTCCGAACCATTTATTTCCCCTCTGGAAGTAGGGCAGTCACCCAATTGGGCTTCAGCTTGTAAGCAGGTCGTTGCTCAATCTTTGCCAGCCACCTTTAAAGACACCAGACACCCATCAAATTTCTCTTGTCAGATCGTTGTAGAATCTTTCCCAGCCATCTTAACGGTCAGAAATGACATATCAAATTGGCCCTCTACTTGTGAGCGGGTATTTCCAGTAACATTGCCAGATCACTTTCAGGGCAGAAAAGACACATCAAATGAGACTTCTACTTGTGAGCAGAAGGAAGCAGAATCTTTGCCAGCCACCTTAAATGACGGTAAGGACACGCACATGGAACTTCTGCCCGTGATGAAATTGTTGCAGACTCTTCGTTACATTCATTTGAGGACGGTAAGGTGACGTCAAATGGGGTTTTTACTTGTGAGGAGATCGTTGTGGCATCATTGTCAGACCCATTCAATACCACTGGGGGAACGTGTGGAAAGGCCGAGCTACAGGAGATACGGGACGGGCAAGATGCAGAATGTGGTTCAGCGGAAGTTTCTTTGAATTTGAACACAAGCGAAGGGGACGTGAAGACAGAAATGTATTCAGGGGGCCCTGCGTCTAGCAGCAAAGTTTGTGCTGAGGAGCAATTATCTGCGTCTGGAGCTAGCATGATAGATGGTGACACGGACATTATTCGTCCAATCGCTGAGACTGTTCGCCAAAGTTTTAAAAGACGCCCAACAAATATATTAGAACATTCGATGTCAGCATTGCCACCGAAAATTCCAAAGGTTTTTCCAGCGCCATTGATTGAACCAGAGTTGTGGCAACTTTCTAGGGTTCCCTGGCGTTCATCAATTCCGTCCCTGTCTTCCAGTGCCCCAAGTCAAAAGTCGAAAACCACCAGAGTCGAAAACTGTAACTCTAGCAATGACGTAGTGCCTGAAGTTGATGTGACTTCTGTACCGTCGACTATACGCGACTTTGGAAAAGCGGTGTCGTCCATACAGACACAACCGACGACCAGCCGGGATACCCAAAGGCAGATTTCTGCTGTAAATTTAGTTCCTTCTATTATTCAGCCAATTGCGAGCTCGTATGGTCCTGTAGTAGCTGCAGGTGCTGTGAGCCCAGCTGGATTGCCTATCTATTTTCCACATGCTCCGATGTTAACATCTGTCAGTATGGACATGGGAGCTCCACTGCAGTTGGTCCCTAAGAATTTCTTCTCGTTCAATAACAGTATGGAATACTCAAATCAGCCGAGCGAAATCAATGTCTCCAGTAATAGGATGAGTGGAAACGCAGGTTGGGTGGCTAACAGTGGAGTACCAACCCGCTGGTGGGTGAGTACCAATCCGCAATACATCGTCTTGTCCTGTAATCCCAGTCTTGGGAGTACAAATCCTGCTCCTAATACGTTGGTCATACCAGTGAATGCCATGCAAGGTGCCCCTGCACCACCAAATGCGCAAACAGTAATGATTCCTAAAACTATGACAAGTCCACAAGAGCAGCATACAAGCCAGCATCCCGATCCAACTGTTTCACCCGAGAGGAACTGTCAGATATTGAATTACTCTAGTACTCTTCCAGACGGCACATCGAATGAAGAAACTCGAATGGCTCATCAAGACAGCACGGAAACAACTGAGCCGTTGGGGAATGTTTCCTTTCAAAGCGGATCAGCCACGCAGACCAACTTGTTTCGGGACGCGATTCCTTCTCAAGCGTCTGCAGTAATCGGGGCGGAGTCTGGCGCGATTGGTGCGGTGGTTGCTCCGGCGACTGGTGGAGTTGGTGGAGTGACTGCTCCGGCGAGCATTGGCGCAGTTGATACCTTATTGCCCCGGCGAGTGTTGGCGCAGTTGATGGAATTGCTCTGGCGAGGCAGTGGTGGGGGGCCTGTTGATGGAATTGTTGTTGCGTGATGGCTCCGGCGAATGTAGGCATAATTGAACGAATAGTTGCTCCAGCAAGTGTTGGCGCGGTGGGCTCCGCCAAAGGTTGGGTCTACTGATGAAATGATTGCTTCGGCGAGAGTTGGCGCAGTTGATGCAGTTATTGCCCAGGCGAATGTTGACGTAATTGAACCAGCGAGTGTTCGCTTTTGGCGAGGTGTGGCCACTTGATGGAATGGTTGGTTCGGTCAGTGTTGGCGCAGTTGATGAAATGGTTCCTCTAGGGAGTTTTGGCACACAGGATGGAATGGTTGCGCCGGCGAGGGTTGGTGCAGTTGATAGAATGGTTGGTCCGGAGTGTGTTGGCACTCTGGACGGAATGATTTCTCCGTCGATAGTTGGCTCAGTTGATACAATGATTGCCCGGGCGAATGTTGGCGCTATTGAACAAATGATTGCTCTAGCGAATGTTGGCGCATTCGATGGAATGGTTGTTCCGCCAACGGTTGGCGCAGTTGGTGCAATGATCGCCCAGGCGAATCTTGCCGTAATTGAACGAATGGTTTCTCCGGTGAGCGTTGGCGCAGTTGGTACAAACCTTACCCAGCCCAGAGTTGGCGCAGTCGGCGAGTCGCATGCGCCAGAGACGCACACGACACGGGCTAATGGTGATGCGCAACACACAACTGCAGGTCCGAGTCGCACAGTGACACCTCGTCTCTCTGGGAGAGGGAAGCCTCCGAGGCACACCTGCCCCATATGCGACAAAGTCTTCTATTGGAAGACCACTCTAAATCACCACATGAGGTCCCATTCTACAGAGCGCCCGTTTAAATGCGACAAGTGCGACAAATCGTTCAAGTATTCCGAAGGACTGTACAAACACAAAATTACTCATACATCAGACAAAATTAATTTATTGTTAATCTGCTCAAAATTACCTGCGACGGTACGGCCTGAGCAAGGAAATCCGGAGGTCCCCGTTATTGATCTAACAGATGAAGAGCCCTCTGGTTCCAATTATTCGAAGCATACTGCTACAAGTAGTAAAGAAAGTAATGCGATTGTGACTAAGCAAGACCTACCAGTAAAGCGGAAAGGTTGTGAACCTGAGAAGTCAGAGGTGCGAGGTGATGAACGGGCGGGAAATGTGATGGTCGACGTGAACAAGCGATTAGCTGCAGCGGGGAATGACGGGTTACCTGAACCACGGCGCCCAGCCGGCCCCGCCCATCAGCCGTCAGCTGAGCCGAGTGTTCATTCAATGGCTGAGCAGGAACAAGATCTTACGTCTCAGCACACCGCTCAATCGGGCTGTCCAGATCTGTCTGGGTCTGAGAACGCCCGGACCTCAGCCCAGCAAAGCGGTCAGTCGTCACCTATACGGAACGCTCGTGCCCTGGCCCAGGAGAGAGATCTTACATCTCATCTTTCCTCTGAAACAGACTCTGTCGTGCATTCCCAAACGCAGGATGCCTACGGTTCATCACAGCCAAGTGGTGACGCATCGCCGTCTGCTCAACAAGGCGCTCAGCCCCCCGGTAACACCCGGTCGCAGGACGACTGCCCGAACGTCCAGACGTCACCTCAACGGAACGATCGTCTGCTCGCTCAAGAAAGAAATCTTACATATCAGTTCCAACCGACGTCGGGCGTTCACAACCACGGGACGCCCACGACTCATCCCAGAAAAGAGTTCAACCGTCCCTTCAACGGGACACTCGTACGCTCCCTCAGGAAAGAAATCTTACATCTCAGCGTTCCAGTGAACCTGCCGCTGTCGTGCGTTCCTTAACACAGGAAGCCCACGGCTCTCCTCCCAGAAAAGAGTTCAACCGTCCCTTCAACGGGACACTCGTACGCTCCGCAGGCACAAGGAAGAAATCGTAAACCTCAGCATTCTTCACAACCTAACGCTTTAGTCTTCCCAAACTCAGGACGCCCACGGTTCATCGCAGCCAAGATGTCAGACTCACAACAACAGAAACCTCGTTTACTGGCACAGGGAAAAAATGTTTCTCCACAGCATTCTTCACAACCTGACGCTGTCGTGCGTTTCTCAACACCGGAAGCCCACGGCTCACCCAAGACTAGCGATCAGACATCACTTCAACGGAATACTCGTCCGCTCGCTCAGGAAAGTAATATTACACCTCGGCATTCTTCGAACCGAGCTGTGTGCGCTCCCGAACTCAGGATGCCCACGGCGTATCGCAGCCAAGAGGTCAGACGTCACTTCAGCAGAACACTCGTCCGCAGGCACAGGGAAGAAATCGTAAAACTCAGTATTTTTCACAACCTGACGCTTTAGTACGTTCCCAAACTCAGGACGCCCACTGCTCATCGCAGCCAAGAGTTCAGACGTCACTTAAACAGAACACTCGTCCGCAGGCGCAGGGAAGAAATCGTAAACCTCAGCATTCTTCACAACCTGACGCTGTACTGCGTTCCCAAACTCAGAACGCCCACGGCTCATCGGAGCCAAGATGTCAGACGTCCCTTCAACAGAACGATCGTCCGCTGGCACAGGGAAGAAATCTTACACCTCAGGATTCTTTTGAACCTCACGCTGGAGTGCCCTTCCCAAACTCAGGACGCCCACGGCTCATCGCAGCCAAGAGGTCAGACGCCACTTCAACAGAACATCTCCCGGCAGGGAAGAAATTTACACCTCAGAATTCTTCCAACCTGACGCGAGTCGTTCCCAAACCCAGGACGCCCACGGCACATTGCAGGCAAGTGGTCAGACGTCACTACAACAGAACACTCGTCCGCTCGCTCAGGGAAGAAATGTTACACCTCAGAATTCTTCACAACCTGACGCCATAATGCGTTCCCAAACCCAGGACGCCCACGGCTCATCGCAGCCAAGAGGTCAGACGCTACTACAACTGAACACTCTTCCACCGGCGCAGGGAAGAAATCTTACACCTCAGCATTCTTCTGAACCGGACGCTGTAGTACGTTCCCAAACTCAGGACACCCAGGGCTCATCGGAGCCAAGAGGTCAGACGTCACTTCAACAGAACACACGTCAGCAGCCACAGGGAAGTAATCGTATACCTCAGCATTTTTCACAACCTGATGCTGTAGTGCTTTTCCAAACTCAGGACACCCACGGCTCATCGGAGCCAAGAGGTCAGACGTCATTTCAGCAGAACATTTGTCCGCGGGAACAGGGAAGAAATCTTACACCTCAGCATTCTTCTGAACCGAGCTTGTGCTTCCCAACTCAGGACGCCCACGCTCATCAGCCAAGAGGTCAGAGTCATAAACCAGCATTCTTCAACCGACGCTTGTGGTTCCCAACTCGGACCCCACGGTCATCTGAGCCAAGGTCACACGTCCCTACAACAGAACACACGTCAGCAGGCACAGGGAAGAAATCTTACCGGACAGCATTCTGTTGAACCTGACGCCTTAGCGTGTTCCCAAAGGCAGGATGGTCACGTTTCATCACGGCCACGCATTGACGCATCGCCGTTGGCTCAGCGAGGCGGGGGCCCCCCGAACGACCGCCGCTCAGCGCCCCCCGCGCCTGGGCCAGGGCGCTCCCCGGGGTTCGGTCCGGGGCCACCAGTTGTGAGCTGCCGGGCCGAGCTGGGCAGGCACGCCCGCGCGCACGCCGCCGCCCGCCCTTACGCGTGCGACGTGTGCGGCCGGCGCTTCACCAAGCTGCGCTTCCTGCGCGGCCACCGCGCGGAGCACGCCGCCCACCTGCTGCCGTGGGCGTGCGAGGCTTGCGCGCTGCGCTTCGGCTCGCACGAGGCGCTGCGCGTGCACTGGGCGCGCGCGCACGCGGCTGAGCTGCCGCGCGCCTGCGACCGCTGCGAGCGCCGCTTCCGCACGCGCGGGAGCGAGTGCGCCCTGCGGCGCGCCCCCCCCCCCCCACGGCGTGCGCTACTTCCACTGCCCCGATTGCGACGCGCAGTGCGGCTCCCTGCGCGAGTACCAGCGCCATCGCCGGCTGCACGGCGCCAGCAATTGAGGCGGATCGGAACATCCGCGAAGAAATGGGTTTAGTTCTGAAGAGGGTCATGGTACCGTGACCTTTAGATCACGTGTCTCGGACAGAAATGTTGGGTGCTTTTGTTTTGGGGAAATACGTAGGACTTCGCGGACCGAGGCATGGCTCTCCGGGACACGCCGCTAAAAAATTAGTCCTGAAGAAGGTCACGGTACGGTGGCAGCCTTCTCTACATCGCGACGTATCCCGAACAGAAATGTTGGTGCTTTGTTTTGGGGAATACGTAGGGCTCCGCGGCCCGAAGGCATGTCTGTCCGGGACACCCTGCGAAATAAAATTGTTTTGAAGGTTACGGTACTGTGGCAGCCTTCGCAACATCTCATATCCCGACAGAAATGGCTTTCCCGACTTTTTTTGGGGGAAAGGCCCCGCGCCGAGCGCTCGGGCCGCGCAAAAGTTAAGGATGGTGGTAGCGTTCTCTAGATCGCGTCGTGTCCCGAACAGAAATGTAGGGTGCTTGCATTTTGAGGGAATACCTAGGCATCCGCGACCGAAGGAATAGCTCTCCGGACCCGCCACGAAAAAATGTCCTGAAGAGGGTCACGGTACGGTGGCTAAACATCTCTACGTTGCGTCGTCTGTGGTACAGATATGTTGGGTCTTTCATTGTAGGAGAATACGTAGGTCTCAGCGGCCGGAGACATGGCCGTCAGGGACATACCGGGAAACAAAAAGTCCACGCGTGAATGCACTTGGTCGTGAAAACTCTTCACAGTAATAATACAAAATGAAATTTTAGTTCACACGAATTATTCGCAGTCATGTCCAGTTCGCGTTTCCCGAACATACATTTCTCTTCTGAGATAGGGTACCATTCTTACGCTGATTAAATACGTAATTAAACAGAATAATAGAAAATAAATGGTCATCGTGGTATCAGGTCAACCGTAGTGGTCCATGACGGTGACTGACGAATGAGTTGGGCGTTTCCGTTCTTTGGTGCATGGCGAACACGTAGACCTCCTGCGGCCGGCGGCGGTGGTATTTTGCGTAACCGGGACATGCCGCTCTGCGTTTCCCCTTATGGGAGAAATCATTTACGATTCTGCTGATCTAAGGTTCCTTTTTGAGGATTAAATAGATTGATGAGGAATAGTGAATTAAGGTCACTATTCTCGGTGTAACTGTGGACACCTCGACTTTTCTCGCATATCCCGAGACAAAAATTCCGCCAATTGCGGGTTTTGTTTGGGAACTTCGTAAAATTCAATACCTTCACAGAACAATCTAGACATCTAAAGAAAACCCGCAATTACATGGAAGCGCTTAAAGCAACAGTAAGATATTCGCGCGCATTTCCAAAAGGATCAATCTTGTTGGAGCAGTCTGTGTATAGAGCGGGATCCGCATCTAAGTTTAAATAACTTCGGTTTAAATTAGAAATCAATACCAAGAGTGGATTTTTTTTATGGTAACTTAAGAGTGAGAAAGAATGGCTTGCTTCTTTAACAATTGTTGAAAGGGAGTGAAACAGATATCAACCATTTTCGCTGCGTGGATATCCACAACAGCACTTCAACATTTCCACAAGATTAGAAATAATATGTGAAACGTTTGTCGTGGTGGTATAATGAAATTAAGTTCGCTGTCATCTCAATGAATTTCCGATATTCGATAATAGGTCAAGTAGAGATCGCGGCCAAATAATGTTAATGATAATATAATAATAACGGATCATATTTTTTAAAGAGGATACCTGCAAAAGTAATTGTAATATCTTCCGTTCATCAGCATAGGAACATTTCAACAAATGAACATGTGATCGAAATCGTAAAGGCTCTCGGCTGTCCGGGTGACGCTGTATGGAGGGCATTGATGGCAACGTTTCGACTATAATATCGTGGCCTTGAAGGCAGGAGTGCGTGAAGTTGCGTGACGAGGACAGCCGAGATCTTTCACAAGGCCCTAGACGCGGTAGCCTACGATTGTGTTCAAGATCGTATTCGCTACAGTAACGGTCTAATATAATCGAATTATGTGCAGAAATTAGCTCATGCACTGCAACTAGTAAGGAATGTTTCCTTTAGCGAAGTCGGTAGAAGGCTCACAACAGTCGGTGTCTTGACTTCGCCTATGTGCTTCATTAATACATCTTGATAAAGTGTAGGGTATCGTTTTGAATTTTTTTCTGGATATCTGATAGTTCGTTGCTTTGTTTTTAAAGAGAAAATGATACGAATATTTTTTTATGATTTATGAAAAAATATCTTTGGGGGGCGAGGTTGAAGACTGATATTAAGCCGACATGTGGAATATGTTTCTTATTCTACGAGAAAACTAATATCGCTTCACATGCGTATGTCGTGTCTTATTTTTATACTGGGTATTATTTGGTTTTATTAGCAAAAGAAGACTACGCAATACGTAAGCATCTTTCGTGAAACTATGGAAGATTTTCTTTTTAACTTTTTGAGAGAAAAAATGGAGACTGATGAGAGTATTGAGTATAAAGATTGAATTGATATTTTATATATGAAGGGATCAGAATATTCATAAGCCACCATTTTTAGTTTTTCACTGATCCTACCTCGATTTTCTCTGAGCAATCCTGTTCCTATTCAGTATTATAGGTTTCCATTATGTAACCAAATGGAAAGAAAACACTTGGACTTCGTCGATTTTTAACAACGTAATCATAGAGCGGCCACTGCGATTGTTTTAACTACAGGAAGAACACGTTAGGGCAACACGAGCTCGGCTATCCAGGCCGGCTTGGACTTCCTTTGATTTGCATGTGTTCGTCGATCATTGAATAAGCTCCATCTCCAAACTTTCAAGAGTATGGCTTGTGATTATCTCTCTCTGAGTCCATCACATAACATTTCTTTCGAAATTTTCGTCCACTTTTTTAATAATGAATCAAATAAAACGATTTTCCTGTAACTAGGAGCGTCATAAAAATTGTGTTCACAGAAAAAAATGTGTAACAAAAACTGTGAAATTATCCAATTACGTTTTCAGGTTTATTTTTAGGCAGCAGTATGTTGTGCTGCTCGACTTAAATGATTGACATCGTGCTCAATCGAATGGGGCATAATAGATCTAAATGATCATGCTGTCTGTTTTGTACGTCTTGGCAAATGTCAGGAACAAAAGCCGAAACGGTAGTACTCGTGTGATCTCGGTCACCGCGGACTGCACATTTGACACAGCTCGAAGGCAGGCGTAGGTATGCGATTTGTGTGCATTGTGCCCGAAGTAATATTGCGAGATTAAGTAGCGTGCCTTCAGTGCTATTGAGGGCACGCTACTTACGCTACAAATACAGAAAAGTGTGTTTAATTAATCGATTCGTGGATTACTAGTTTTTGTGCAAATATTCACAACATAATTATCATTTTTGTATATGCTATATTTTTCGAGGTACAAAGCGCGGTACTTACGTGTATTGCAGACATTAATAAACATTGCATTCAGTTTTTGAGGGAATTGAGTTGTTCTTCCGTGAAACATATTTCGCAAGCCACACGTTTTAGGTAGAAAGTTTATGTCGTTAAGCATACGGAAATATTCTGAAATTTGTTCATATAAATTTTTGCCCCTCTTCCATTCTTTTATATTCCATTTTTTGTTTGCTTTCTGCCATGAAAGTTTTAAGTTCTGTGAAACATGTTTTGGCGTGCAAATTACCTTTTTGTCATTGCGAGACTGTGAATTTCAACCTTTCTTCCGACCGGACGTAAATTACGGAACCTTAGTATTGGGATTTTTTCTTCTTTTTTTCCTGTTACAGTCGACTCCGGTTATAGTGAACTTCTAGGGACTAACATTTTTGATTCACTATATCCGACGTTCATTATATTCGATGTCAAAATTAAATAGAATTTCTTCATAACGATTGATTTTGTGAATAGCAGCAAAATACATGAACAGCACGATCTGAAAATTTCAATATCTTTATTTGTCTTTAAAAAATCAATTATTTTCAATTCTTTACTTCGTTCTTTTTCTTTAGTAATTTCTGTTTATCCTTTTCTAGAATACGTGCTCTCACCATACTTGGTTCTGCATTGCCCTCTGTCTCTAGGTATCGCTGTCTTGACATATTTGAATGCTTCTTGCACTGTTGGAACAGCATCCCACTCTACGAAGACCCTTTACTGTCCTAATAACATACGAGATCTAATTAATTTCCAGCACTTATTTCCTACGTTCACTATAGCCGAGGTTCAGGTTCACTATAACTAAACCTTAAGTTCACAATAACCGATGGTTCACTTATCCGAGTTCACTATAACCGGAGTCGACTGTATTAGTAGTCTATCTAGTTTTCGATGTTGGAATTTGTACGATTGAAAGCGTACTAGTTCATATTGCTGTGAAAATGCAAGTTGAGATACATATTTTTTTATTGGCCAAGTCTTTAGTGTTTATATAATTTTATGTTGACTGAGAATCCGTCTAGTCAGAACACAATACGAGCAATTAGTTTTCAACAAGAAATTGTAATGTTTCAAGAAGATTAGTCACAGCTTTTTTTATTCCTTTTTTTTTTTTTTTTTTATTCCTTTCGTGCATTTCACAGCTTATTGTGTTTTGATTGTTGTAATAATGTAAGAGACTAGTCTTACCATTAGTAGTTTTATGGTTTTTAGACTTAGTATTCAAGGCGTCCTAGGAGATGTGTGATTTGTGTTCAATAGGAAAAGCTAGATTAATAGTTGATTCCGGGGTAATCTCCTACCGGAACCAGTAGATCGTATGTGGAAATGGGTGTTTGGTATTAATGCATCACCCGAACAGTATTAAAAATAATGTAATATATATTTCTATGTGGAAAGATAGTAGTTATTGTCTGTATTAGTATTCGTTGTGTTTAAACAAAATTGCGAGTGGTAAAAACTTCCGTTGCATGAAGGAATCTTCAGCACCTCTTTTAAGAGCAGGAACGGTTTTTAAGTACTTTTTCGATTAGCACAAAGAGGTTTTTACTTCTTCACTCCGTGAAGTCGGGTATCCACATTCCTTATGTATATTTTAGAATTATGCCTCTACATGGCTGTGATTTTTAAATATGTCTTTTAAGTCTATGTCTTGCAGTCAGTTTTAATATTTTACGATTTCGGTTGAAACCCATTTATTACAAAAAAAACTCGTCTTGTTTTCAGTTAGTTCAGTAATTTCCGAGTTTATCCAAAACACCTTCAGTAATTTTCTTTAATTTAGCACGTTTGCTAGTCCCTTTTTCTTCGATTTCCCTGTGATATTATGTCGTTAAGAAATAAACTGTTCCTAATCTTATTGTGACATAAGTTCTTTGTAAATGTTCTGGAAGCACACGTTTCTGTCTTCCAATATTCCTGCTTTTATTCTTAAATCTAAATGATAAGTTTCTCAAAATGTTTTCAAATAAACCTAACGTCATGCGAAAGCAATTATTACATAATTTACCCTACCGATAATTTAACGTTAATGTATTTCGAAATATTATTGAATGACTTGTTGCAAAAAGTTTGTTTTTTTTAATTTGAAATATTTTATTAAAATATCCTATATATATTCTATTTATATTTGAATGTTAAGTCATATAATTCAGAGGCTTTGTTGATATAGTATTTTTTGTAAAGCAAAAATATAGATATTTTATCAGTATTTATCGAGACTGAGCTCGATCTTCAACCAAAGAATGTGTGCGTGTTTTGGGGTGACAGTTCGCTCTTATTCTCGCGAACTCGATGCTTCATTTAGTGTTCTAAAGATACCTGTCATGTTAGGTGTAATGTTGATATTACAAAGACTGTTTCCGTGTCACTATTCTTGTTTAACTGTCAGGTGTTTTTTGAAAAAGGAAGGCTGCTAGTTTTTCTAGGTGTATTTTTAAATGAAGGCGTGCTCAATTTAAAACGTGATTGTTGCTCGTAGATATATGCTATTTTTGTGAATGGGAATAAACTAAACCAAAGATTGTCAAGAAATGCCAAACCTGGCATATGGATTCTAGTGCTTCTAGCTGTTTAGAATATCCAGGTTGGATGTGGAAGGGACGCCTGATATCGAAGTCATATTGCGAAATATGCCTTCGAATTTTAGCTACAGAGTAATTTGCATTGCCAGAGTGCAAATAGTTTATTAGATAGTAAGCGATTATCTGATTTTATTTGTCTAATTTATTTTTTAATATATTGGTACATCCGTGAAAAACTGCTGGTACTGTAATCCTGATACTGAATCGAGGTTTGATGATAAAAATAGTGTATTATGAAACTGTCCAATACTGGACAATATTTCCAAATAATGATTTCTCCTTAAATATTTAATGTTCTTTTGACACGGTTCGAATAATTGTAATTAATGTAAATTAATCACCTGAGCCAAGGCATTAATTGAAACTGCAGCCATTTAAAAACGCGTTATTATTCGTTGTTTAAGTAGGTTCTTCTAGATAGTTCGTGTTTGTATTTCGAGATTTTCGTGGGCATTCATTGTGTGCAAATAATCAAAGAGTGCAATTCCGATGATTTTCTCTTCTTAATATAAACCTACTTGTTGGTTAAATTTGACGGTAAAAGGAGATATTGCAAAAACCAGAATCTTGAAAAAGGGCCAATCAATTTTTTATTTTGTATCAGGGAAAATGTTAATATTGTGCAGTTCTATTAAAACGGCGTTCAACTCTGTCTTATAAATATTAATCAAACCTTTCGCGTCTTGTATTCGTATTTGAACAAGTTTTTTTTTTTTATTTTATTATCTGGAGGCACTGATTATCGTGTTAGATTCCGAGAAAGATGGTATTTTCCGTGCGAAAATTGTCCATGTTCGTCCATGACGATAGGCATCTATGCAACGTTACTTTAGTGCCTAAATCATTTTCATATCCGCAGTATTTATTTTATTTAATGAGAGGTTTTCTCTTATTAAAATTCCGTCCCATTAGAATTATGACCACGTGTTGTCATTCTTGAATGCGGAGTTACCTTTCTACAGGATTAGCTATAAGTCAGAATGGAAGTGGTGTGGTTTGACACACTGAAAGGAAGTTACCATCGTTTTGAAAGGAAGTTACCATTGTGTCGACTTGGTTTAGAATTACGGTGAAAACACACTTTCCACGACTTATAGCCATCACCGTCTGTTTGGCGTCCTGGGGGAAGGTTGTATTTTTTATTTGACATTTGTATCGTCTCTGATGCCTTGTTCCTTGTAATGGTCGATCAAAGTAAAAAATATCCCATCATTTCGAATGCCAAATGTTTGAAGAGTAGAGTTTGTTCGTTCTTTAGCTTTTCTATGTGTATCTGTGGTTGAGTGGCAGAACAAAAAATTTTAAAAAATAGAGATAGATTATATAAAAAAGGTTTAAATTCTAGAAAAATAATCGTAATGAGTGCCACTGGCTCTCTAATTGTTGAAGCAAGGCTGCAAATCATAATTTTTACTGACAATATTGATAAAGATGAAAATTTTAATATTATATTTATGAATATAATATATTTATTAGTGTGTCGTTGGGACCACACAATTATATTGTCTATTTGCTGCGTATCAGCAACCTTGAAATTACAGGGTAAAACATGAATATGACTGAATTTTCGCTGTTTACTTCGTACTAGTCATTCGAGTATAGAAAATAAATTATCAAATTGCAATGCCATTTTGCAGTTTTGCGAAAGTTTTGAAAAAAAGATGGAATTGATAAAGTCTGGATGTTTCTGTTATATTTTTGACAGACATGTGGATTATAATTTTATGGGAAATCAATATCGGATGGTATTGGTTATGGTAATGCTACCTTCATCCAAACAGGATGGTTTTTGCAGTTTAACCAATACCCAAAAAAAGATGTTTTATTCGAGAACAGTACCTGTATGAAATGTATCAGTACTTCAGCATAGAAAAATTCATTAGTAAACCAGCATGTGTATATTCGGTTATTTTCTTTTTTCCCTTTAATAATTCAGTTGCCAAATGTATATCTTTATATTTCATAAAAGGTAATTTTAATATATAGAAGTTTGGTTTTCGAGTCTGTCTTGTATTTTACAAGAAAAAATGTTTGTGTACTTTTTATATTTTGTATTTAATATTCAATACCGCTGAGATGTTATTAACTTTTAAAGAACAAGTCAATTTTTTATTTATTTGACCCTCTTATTGAATCATGGGGGTTTCCCGCATACATTCTTATAAATTGCTACGTGTATTCTGCAATTTTGTGTGTAATTTATTTATTGTTGAATGCATTCTAGTCGGAGTGGCATATTTGAGGTGGTATTGATTGCCATTGATTTTGTGTGGCAATCTTGTCTTAATTGCTATTGAAGCTTAATTTCTGAAATGTCAACTCTAATTCATCCATATCTCGAATTTATTTTGATTCCCCTTCACCTTCCCTATTAATATAATGTTCAGTAACTCCGGAGTGGCAAAATATGGTGATTGGTGTAAAAAACAGAATTTTATTTAAATAAGATTATTATTGTAACCGACCGCATGAAAAAATTCACTGCGCGTGGCGTTGAAATTGTTTTGATTGACTGCTGTGCCCTTTACACCACCATCGGCTCCCGACCGGTAGCTTCCCCTCCGTCGTTCAACGTAGTGTCCCCATGCTTTCGGTTCCGGTGACAGTTGATGCCCTTCGATCACTGGACTGTTCCGTAGTCCAGAGAATCTCAGAGATTCTGCCCGGAGTGGGGGGCATTCCCCGAACGCTTCGAAAGGCAAGCCACGCCCTCAAGGTTGTTTTCTGTACGGTACATCTAATCACATAGTGCTTTTTCTTTTTTAAAAAAAAATATGATAAGTATAGTTATGAGCTGTGTTTTTGAAAGTTATTATTGCAGATTAATAATGAAATAATTTTGATTTTCAACTTTTGTTCATTAATAACAATGGTAATTGCATAATGTGAAAAATTGAAACAAAATAACTTTCATTAATAATAACATTTTTATTGGGATCTTCGGCAGGTTGTGTGGAGTGAGAACTTAATTTAAATATTGATTGATGTACTCCTCATGCTTTAGAATGAGCCTTCAACCACTGACTGATACTCCCCCCCGATCATTGGTGGTGGTGGGGGGTGAGAGGGTGTCACAACCGGTAACAAAGTAGGCGAGCTCCCCTGCTGAACCCAAGGAGCAGGATCCCAGTTTTAACATTCAGCTTTCAGCTCTATACGTTGTCTGGGAGTTGGGGGGCGCTTTACAGTCAGTAGAAGGCTTTAGGCACTTAATTAACTCGGTCAAGTAATCCACCAAATTATATCAACTATTAAAATGTCCCGCTGAAAACTCCCACGTCGGTTACGGGAAATATTTGATATACCAATCCTAGTCTCCCATTAGATTCGAGATATGGATGTTCCATTATAAAACGATTGTCATTCAAAAGGTTGGCTCTTCCCGTGAATTTATGTCGCTTGCTGAGAAGGACAACGGCTTAACTCAGAAATGGGGACTGTTAGTACACTGCATTTGGAATGTTGTCTTCAATCTATCGCCAACCACACAGTTGTTTTGGATTGCCTCCTTTAGGAGTCCCAAATATTTTCTATCGTAAAAAAAAACTTTTTGGAGGAAAGTGGTTTAACCTAAAACTATAAATTGAGGCATTGAACAGTTATTTTGTGTAGATTGAGACTAAATTTTAATTTTTCAAACCAAGAAATGAAAATTAAAAGCTAACAATGCTAAAGTGTTAACATTGTTTTGTCTCTTTGAAAACCAGAAGGCAGCATTTTTTAAATAATTAAATAAAACCATAGCAAACATAATGGAGAAGAAAAGTTGCTCAATGCAACTCTGTGGAAATTCCAATCGCTGTTTGCACACTTCGTCATATCAATGTTGCACTTCCTCTTACGTATTAAACTCTTCAGCGAGGATTTCTTGAGAGCGTGCCTTCTCGGCATCCGATATTCACAATAGTAAATGTTTGTTGTATAATATGTATTGTATGTTATGTGTAAAGATTTTCCCAAATTCGGAAATAACTCGGTATTTCCCAAAGTTACGTTGTTGAAAAAATGGAATCATAATTCTATAACAAAGAAAAATCTGAAAGTTTAAATATTGCAAGTGTTTGCTGTAAAATTGTTCGTACTACAAGGTATTTACTGTCAATGGTGATGCATGTTCTTAAAACTGTGCAATTTTGTAAAAATATTTATTCAGAAAAAAATGTTCTCATTTAACATTTATACATTGGCGGAAAAAAGTATTGCAACACCTCAATTGCATTGTACAATTTATTCCTCCGTACACATACAGACAGAATGCTACACATGATTACCTGGGCAGCGTCCTGTGAGACTCGCACGTCCAGCAACAGAGAGAACCATGGACCGGAAACGCCACATTAATATTGTCTGTACCCGCCGCGGACAGTACGACAAGCCCTGATGCGGGCTGTCACCCCATTGTACAGATGGCGAATTGTGTCCTTCGGTACATTCTTCCACGCCGCACCGCGTCACACAGAGCAGGCAGAGTTGTTGGGGTACTCGCAGCAGGCGCAGTCAGGCGTTGGCCCATCATGTCCCACACATGCTCGATCGGGGACAAGTCCGGCGAGCGTGCCGGCCAGGGCAAGTTGAACTCGTGGAGAGCGTGTTTTCTTAGCGCGGACAGTGTGAGGGAGGGCATTTTCCTGCTGGAACAGCGCACCACCCTCCCGTTGGAAGAAAGTTATACCATAGGCCGCCCAACATTGTGGATGATCCACCGCTGGTCACTGATCTCTCCTCAAATACCAAAGCGAACGCGCATTGTAGCTGATGGCATCCTACACCATCACTCCTGGGGTGGGCCCTATGTGGCGTGTACGAACGCACTCCGACGCACACGCTTGCTGTGCAACGCCGCACTCGCACACGACGCACACGACATCACGGTGTGCAGGCAGAAGCGGCTCTCATTACTGAACACCACTCACGCTATTCCGTCACCCAGCTGACCCGCACGTTGCACCACGCTAGACGTGCTCGACGATGGTTCGGCGTGACTGGTAGTCGGGCTAGCGGTATGCGCGAGTGTAATCCTACAGAAAGTAATCGGTTCCCAACGGCGCTTGGAGACACGTTGGGGGCGACATGTGCCTGCATCTCGGTGGCCGCACGGTCTGCCACGCCGCCCTCACGATGCGTCGATCTTTGTGCCGCTCGCGCCGACGCCGCCCCGCATCGGGCAGCGACGATCCGACTCCGCACAAACTGGCCCAATTGCTTCAAGGACGAACGAGTGCGACGTCGTGGCATACCGAAGTCCCGACTAGACCTTATCGCAGCGCAACGCCATTTAAGTTGCGGAGGAATGGCACGTACGGGCCTTTGACACGCTGCCATTAGTCATCGGCGTCAGTCATCCGAGAAATGTTAATCACGGGTTCTACGACCCTTCATCGTTCCTTATCTCCTACTTGATTGCTCCTACCCTTCCCCGTGTTGCAATACTTTTTTCCACCAGTGTATTTTCAATGACATTTAAAGAAAAAAAGGAAGAATCAGTGTTGCGAAGTAACTAAAATCGCGACCATTTGGAAAAGTGAATAAAATTCTCAACAAATTCATTTGAATGTCGTCTTTGGTCATACAATAATTTTACTCGTATGTTTTGGATGGGATGTGTTGTGTTAATATAATATGTGTTTTGTGTATCATCACAAGTTAAATTTTATGAAATACATGGCGCTGTAACTATATTTTATTTTTATTTGGAGTACGAGCGTCATGTCCAACCTTTGATTCACCTGTAATCCTTTTTAACTAATCCCTTTCATTTCCTATTAACAGGTCATCGAATAGCCTGCATCAATCTTAGGGAAATATAAATTAGACAACTCGTTGATCCGGAGCAATAGTTATATCTCGACAAATGCCAATGTGCAACAACATGCTTTTGCTCGGAACGGAGTCGTTTATTTCACGGCCAAAAGCCAAGTTTACTTCCTATTCCAGCTATCTTGCAAAATTACCTTTGTGCCTTTTTACTAGTGAAAGTCTATTTTCTAAACATTTACTTTGGTTAACTAAAAATTTACGATGTTTGAGATATGGTTGAATTCCTCGGGATTAGGTAGTTTTTATTCAAATTTCAACAATAATACACTGCTCACAACCTTACGTGACATATGAAGTATGGTGATTAGAAGTATCGATAAATTATGTCATGAGCAGAAAAGTTCCAGTCTAATAACAAATATAGAATTGTAATGCGCAGAGGAAACATTATAAAGAATCCTTCAATTGAAAACTGGAAATGAGAAAGCTGAAAGTGCACTCGTATGCCATAGCGTTTCCCATTCTCAGTCTTCAATTGTATTTGTATCATATTTCACGGCATTATTGGTGTGAATTATTCGTAGAAGTGGCAGTTAGATGCGAGTCATTAAATACATTTTTACCCAACACACGTGGAACTTGTATTTTGTTTCAAATCTATCCACCAGGCGAATGCCTGAGCAGTACCCTAGCAAATCGGCTCTTTCCTCACATATGGATGCCTTACATGGGGTGGCGCAGCAAAAACAATTTTTGGCAAAATTGAAGTTATTCAAAATATATTCTATATTCGTGTTTTAAATATTCCATTGTTAGTTAGAAATGATCAAATGCACAGAGAACTTCTATTGAACACCTTCAAACATGAAATAATATCAAAAAAATGTCTATTCTTCTTTTCCACGACACAAATTTCCCCCCCCAAAAATTTTACATCTCCTTAATTCCATAAATTACTTATTCAATAATAATGAATTGTGAAAAATTATAACTGTTCAGAGGTCCCTTCCTGGAACTACCTATAAGACTGTTAATGCTAAGAATGTTACTGTGTTATAATATAAAACAAAATTCTTCAAAACCTTGGAAGACATTCTTATTGTCGAACAAGGAAAATAATTTTTAAAAAAACTTACGCACACATTTAGATACTACAAACACTCCACTACCTCACATGTCGGGAGACCAGAGATTGTCCTGGCTGGGTGGAGCTCCTCTCTTGGGAGATACCTGAAGAGGGAAACCCCCACAAGCTGAAGCGTAGATCTACTCACCATCCAGCGAGGAAAGAACACTGCTCCTCACGTGATAAATGAAGGTGACTTCACTTACAAAGCTTATGACCAAAAACAATTGACGCGCCCGGAAACTGGAAAGAAACAATTAAATCCACCAGTGCTCAAGGTACTTGACCGGGTGAAGTTAGGATTTCTCCATTTGTCCCGGAAGTAAGCTAGACGAGATGTTGTGGCCTCGAATTCCGAAAGTAATTGTAATTTAGAAACATTTCCAAGTTGCGAAGCCTCTCGGCAGGTGTTATTCGGTCAGATTCATCCGATTAATAGTGTTACGTTTCTAGGTGGTGAATTAAAAGTCTCGTATTAGTTTAACAAAAACGTTTATTTTGTTTCTTAACATAATCACTTGATTATTTATTTACACTACACTTCTCTTGATTATTTACTTACACTTCTCTTACACACTCGCACAGTCCTAAAGCACTGGCCACAGTTCACTGCACTGGTCACAGTTCACGTCACCGACCACAGTAACGTCATTTGACCACGGTTCACGTCACTGAGCACAATCACTACACTGCCATTCACCGCGATGCACACACTTCACAGTTCAGCTTCCTCTGCGGACTTAAGACTGACTCGCGGTCGCCGGCCGCCGCGTATTTATATTCGGCGAGACAATCGAGAACTTTCCCGACCCCGCGAACGTTCTGGAATAATCCGCCGGCAGATGACGCAACCCGCGCTCAAAGGCAGCTCGTGGTGGCGCCGGCAGATGAGGCAACCCGCGCGTACAGGTAGTTCGTGGTGGTGCCGGCCGGTGACGCAATATTCGTTACAATAGCAATTTGGGTCGAGTATTAGGTCTCCTAGATCAAGACTCACTTTCCGATAATAATTCTCCGAGTTTCAGATAATAATTCTCCTCTAGTCTAGTCTTCAGGACATCATCTGCACCGCATCCCTACAAACTCAGTCGAGGACTTTCTGACTGTTGACTCAACATAAAATCTCTTTTTACCTACCTTCATTTTTATTACCAGAACCATGCTTCTTTTAGGTGTCTTAAAATTATTTCTAATTCCAACTAGAATTTTGTTTGTGCATGTGATCTCAAGAAGGTCAAAGAGTAATGCTTTCGATTATTGTTTAATTGTAATATCTCTGTTTATGCCATTTAGTTTTATTTTAGTATTATTAAGTGCACATATCAATAACAATCTAGATTGCACTGTCTTGTGTTAACATTTCTGTAACATGTGTGAAAAAATTGTAAAGGTGTTATCTAAGAGAAATAGAACCTGCTGAGCGTAATAACCTTTTTCAAAAGACATAACTAAAATAGCCATTGTACTCCGCTTGATCTTATTTACGAATATTACAGTTTGCGTAACATTCGATTAACTGAGCCTACTAATGGAAATTTAATTACTGTTTCTGGGAACATTCGCCTTATGAAACTCATTGGGATAATAAGCTCGTTCAAGACGCTACTTTCCTAGGATGCTGTCTGGGAAAAATCCAACAACTCCGACCCGTAGCTCAGTGCATCAATTAATGTCACTGCAGCGCCTTTGACCGAGAGGTCCTAGGTTTGAGTCCTAACGGCGAGAGGATTTTCGACACTAGCTTTTCAGCTAGGTCGAATTCAGCCGCTGTCTGGAGGAGAATTCTAGCGGCCGGTTGCTCTGATCGATAGTTTTCCGTGGTTTCTCCGATCAACGCCAGGCGAATGCCGGAGCAGTGCCCTACCAAACGGGCCACGGATCGCGCGCGATGTTTCCTTCCTCTTCCTTGTCATATCCTCTCCCTTAGACACACACAATGACATGCACTACACTACCACGTATTCCGGGAGACAGGTCGGAAGCTTAGAGCTTGTCCGGGCTGTGGCGGTGCCCCGCTGCTGGGAGAGTCCTGGTTAGGGGGAAATCCCACTAGCCGGCGGTAGGTCGGCGCCGGATCCCACCATCCAGCTGGAGATCACCGCCATCTCCCGAGGAAAAACATGCACTACACTTACGGGTCTAATATCCTAAGCTGTTGACGCGCCCGGAATCACCAACCAACCAAAAAATCCAACTCCGAAATCGTGGTCTTATATTTTATTCTGCTACCTATGTCCACTATGAATTATGACAAATCATAATTCATACATTGCTTAATAATTCTAAAACGGCCCATTGAAACTTAATAAATAGGTTTCAGATACATCAATGATTAAAAATGTTTCACCAGTACCCACTTCCTACAAGAATTCTGGGGGCTCCTGTACCCATAGAAGAATTTATTTTGAGTAATTGATTACGGTGTTCGGATATTTTGAAGTCTTTCGCCTCCAAGCAGGGACAAGTTAATGAATGTTACTGTAGGTGGTATAGAGTATGTGGCCCCAGCCTGCCACTCAGGAAATAAAATATTTAAAAAATCCATGCCTCGGGTTTCGAACTCAAGCTCGTTCGACATGCATCTCCAGATCGGGTGGAGAGATGTAGGAGATATTTATTTTTTGCATTTTTTAGCATGTTGTGGCACGGTAGATGAAGTTTGGCTGTGTTTCAGGGCAGAAAATCCAATGCAAAACGTCCAGCAAAAACTTGTGCAGTACAAAAATGTTCAAAACTAGTATGTCCTACAAAAAGGGTTCAAAAATAAAAATGTCCAATAACTATAAATCTTAAACAAATCGGTTGAAATATACCAAAATGTCAGTTATTAACAACAATATCAGAAACAGGTATGTTACAACAAAGGTTACTGCTATTAGGAAAATCACTGCTCTGAATTTAAAAAATTGTCTCGAGTTTAAACCTATCCAAAAAATTGTCAGAAAGAGCGTTGCCTATATGTGCCATCTTTGGCGGAGGGCAGTGGGAGAACATTTTATTTGGAGACATGTTGAACGACAAAAGTGCGATTATGAGATAATTACATAAGGTTATGTGAGAACAAAAAGTACGTCACTACTGAAGGAAAGCACGAGAAAGATGTACGGCAATATAATATCTACGAAGTCATTAATTCATAAATTAGTATCTCTTTGCCTGTCGTTTTATCTAACGTTACATTTGGTTTCTAATCGACAAGAAAAGGTCGTATAATAGACTTGTATGAATGCTTCATAAATCGCTAGTATTATAGTTGGATATTTTCTATTCTAAACATTTATATGAATAGGATAATTTGGAAGTGAACTTGTCGATATTTGGGTTAAATTTTTCCAAGGACCTTTTAATATCTGGGACATTTGCATGTATTGGATGTTCATATTTATGGACCCCTTTTCAATGGACGTTTTGCATTAGACCTTATGACCGGGAACCGATGTCGTAGTCGGTTGCATGCGAGAAGGGCCTGGTAATGAAATGCATGCTGCATCTACATAAAAAATAGGGTCTGTGAGGGACATATAGGTTATGTGAAACTTCTTTGCGTAGATGCTTTGTGAATTCTGTTTAATGCAATCATGAATTACGTTGTGAATGAGAATGCATTGAATCGTGCAATTGAAATGTGTATTAACGTAACGTGAAAATTTCATTACATTGTTAATATTCATACCTTTTATCTTTTCAGTATTCATGAGACTTACGAGATTTTCGCACTTTTATTACACAGATTGATTTTATGATAGCGTTTTGATTTCAGAGATCCATATTTTACGTTATCGAATTTAATATTAATATATTATAGGTACAATATTCCGGCTTAAATATTGATTTTGTATTGTAAATGTGTGTTTTGGTTTAGTAAACGTGCCAGATTTGTTTTCATAAGGGAGCATTCATCGTGATACATAGATATTACTATTTTTATGGTTAAGAATCCTTTGGTAGGTCTACAAGTTTTCCTGCAAAATCGCAATTCTCCTCATCCGTCTTAACAGAACACATAAAAAAATAGAGCTTTTCATTCAGTTAGTGGAATCGCTGGGCAAACGCAGCGAGCAAATTAGGACGAGTGTTTTAATAATCTACGGCTTTTTATCATCATTCTCCCTTTTCCCAAGATGGGAAGCCAAATTTAAATTAAAAATGTAGTACAGTGAAATAAATTTCAGTAAAATAGAGTACACTGGAATTTTTATGTGTGTAAAATGTACGATTTTTGTATCGTAAAAAACTTATTAGAATAATCGATTGGTTATAAATCTTCGCTCTAATGACCTCATTTGACAATTATCGTATGTAGTATTGCAATCAGATGTCGTAGGGCATTTTGTAAATAACTATTTTCTTCCCGGCAATCGTCTCATAGTTTTGATCCCTTTAGTCGTGCTCTAAATGAATGAATGCTCAATAACAAGTTTCACTTTCCAACCCTATGGGCCCTTTCACACAACGCCACTCAGCAGCGCTTCCAAATGGCACGTCTGCTGGCACAGCGTTTGAATGGAGGTATTCTCACTAGCAGCGCAGTCGCGCTGCTGTGGCGCTCGGTGGCGAACTGCCGCCACCAGCAGCAGAATACAGTTCTAAACGGCATGCCTTCACACTAGACCACTCGGAAGCGCCACTGAATCTGGTTTTAACCTGCTGGCTGCCTTACGGCCGCCGGAGCCCACAGTGGCGCGCGCCGGCGGCTGCGTGTGAAGGGCTCTCTCGCTTCTCGGTGGCGCCACCGAGACCCATGTGAAGGCAGCCTAGGGGCCCCTTCACACGACGCCATTCAGCAGCGCTTCCGAGTGCCGCGTCTCCTCGCAAAGCGTTGGTTGAAATGGAGATATTCACACAAGCGGCATCCGTGCCACCGCCAGCACAACACAGTTCTAAGTGGCAGCCTTCACACTAAACCGCTCGAACCCGCTGTAGTACCGGTTTTTACTTGCTTGCTGCGTTTCGGCCGCCGGAGACCACAATGGTGTGACTCACGAAACCTTCATCTCTCGCGGTCATTGACGGCCGAGTGGCTCCGTGTGAAGACGGGGGGCGGGGCTGTGTGTGAAGGGTTTCAGTGCTTCTCGGTGGCGCCGCCGAGTGGCTCCGTGTGAAGGTCGCCTAAAGAAGGGCGTAGCATGTCTTGGAGGAGAGACGCTTGCAGCAGCCCGAGTGACCGCGTTGCCTCTCCTGCGCAGGCGCTGGGCGCGCTTCCCGCCCGGCCCCGCCGCCCCCGGCGCCACGCAGCTGTACGGCCAGGCGCACGCCCACGCCCCAGCCCCCTACCTCGCCCACCACTACCACCCGCTCAACCCGGCCTCGGCGGCGGCGGCGGCGCAGCGGACGGCGGCGGGCTTCTACGCGTGCCCGGCGTGCGGCAAGCCCTTCTCGTGGCCGTCGCAGCT
This sequence comes from Teleogryllus oceanicus, assembly GCA_964035755.1. Classification (NCBI taxonomy): domain Eukaryota; kingdom Metazoa; phylum Arthropoda; class Insecta; order Orthoptera; family Gryllidae; genus Teleogryllus; species Teleogryllus oceanicus. The sequence continues at coordinate 39,957,265 of CAXIVR010000010.1, forward strand.
GGAGATCCACATGCGCTCGCACACGGGCGAGCGGCCCTACCGCTGCGAGGAGTGCGGCAAGGGCTTCACGCAGTCCATCAACCTGCGCACGCACCGCCTCATCCACACGGGCGAGCGGCCCTTCCGGTGCGGCGTGTGCGGCAAGAGCTTCACGCAGAAGTGCAACCTCATGGTGCACCAGCGCATCCACAAGGACGAGCGGCCCTACCGCTGCGAGGTGTGCAACATGACGTTCCGCCAGGTCAGCGCGCTGCGCACGCACGCCGTGCTGCACGCGGGCCCCCGGGCCCACCCCCCCCCCGCCCCCGCCCCTGCCCCTGCCCCGCCCCCGCCCTCCACGACCCGCCCCCGCCCCGCCGCCGCCTCCGCCGCTCGTGCATCACAAGGTGGAGGACGTGAAGCAGCGGGACGAGTGAGGCCGCCGCCCGCCTCCGCCCACGGGACTTTGGTCAACACGCGCCCCCCTTGCTTGTGTCGTGCTGTGGGAAGCAATGCTCGCCTCTTCTGTGTTGTGTGCTCTGGACAGAACGTTTCGCCACGCTTCGTTTGTCGTGCCCCTCCCCCTTTGGCAGGTTCCATGCTCTGGGAAGTACGTTCTTCTCTTTGTGTTTCTGCGCTCGGGAAGTACGTGCTCTCTTTTGCATGTTGATGCTGAAGGAAGAGCTTGCTCCCATTTTGCGGTTCTGGAGGGTACGCCCCTCTTTCGCGCTGTAGGAACACGTTCTCCCTTTGGCAGGTGCCTTGCTGTGAGTAGTACGTTTTTTCTTCGTGGCGAGAGCAGAGCTGTGGGTAGTATCCGATCTTCTTTAATGTGGCGTGCTGTAGGAACAACGTGCTTGCCTCTCGACATTCTGTACTGAAATAACATACTCAACGCTTCATTATCCCTGCCTCCTTTCGCATGTTCCATGCTCAAGGTTTCTCCCCATCCCACCGACCATGCTCTCTGCGAAGTACGTTCTCCCCTTTCCATGTTCCATGCTCTCCTCGTTTCCGGAACCTTCCTGCGGCAAGTCCGTGCCCCCTTTTCATGATCCCTGCTCTGGGAAGTACGTGCCTCCCTTTGCATGTTGTGTGTTCAGGGAAGAATGTCGTACTCGTACATTCTGTGGTCCGGATATAACATTATATACCTTTATTTTCCGTGCCCCCCTTCGCATGTTCCAGGGAAGTACGTGCTTCTCTTTATGCTATTTGAGCTGTGAGAAAAAATCTTTCTCCCCTTTCCGTGATAGATGTTCTGGGAGGTACCACTCCTTTTAGCGTAAGTGCTCCGGGAAATAACGTGATCTCCTTTCTATGCTTCGCCAAGGGCCTGCTCCCCTCTGCATGGTCCGTGCTCACACAAGTACGTGCTCTTCCCCATTGCATGTTCCTTGTCCTGAGAAGAACGTTCTCGCTTCTCCATATTCTGTGTTCTGGGTAGAATAATTCTAAACGCTCCATCTTCTCTGCGCCCTCCATTGCATCCTTGGTGAGAATTTCTTCGCCCGCACGACTCGCGCTTTCAGGGAGCCTGCAGCGCAGATACCAACAAATATAAATGACTGGTATAGGTGTACAACACGAGCTATACGGCGAGAGAATAGACCGTGCCAAAATGGTTGATTCACGTGTGTGTGTGTGTGTGTGTGTGTGTGTGTGTGTGTGTGTGTGTGTGTGTGTGTGTGTGTGTGTATGAGACTAGAGAGAAACTTGTTAGACGCTTGATATACTACTGAGTGGAGCTTACTATGTTGATATTTATTTTCTCAGACCACTTCGTCTCTAAGAGAAGTTATGAATTATCTTCGATTTCTTTCGACAGTTATTTCCATACCTGTGTTTCGCAGCTCTTTTTATCCCATCGTGCTTAGCAAAAAATATGATAGTTACTGATTTATTTTCGTCTCGTACAAGTAGATTTTTCTTGTTGTCCGTAGAGCACACAAAAAATCATTGTGCATTACTTTTTCTTACGTTTGTGCAAGGATATGGAGACACTTCCTTCTGCTTATCAGATGTCTGTTGGAGGAATTACAATAGGTAATAAGTGTTTTTGGACGAAGAGAGAACTATAAGAACAGAAGCAAAAGACTTCTGAAAATGTGCTCAAAATTTTCAGCTGAGTACTTACTATACAGTGATGATTCGAAACGTAATAAATAGATTTTAATCACAATGTAACGAATTGATCTCCTTTTGTGCAGTTATAATAGAATCTCTGCAAGAAATTTGCGTAAACGTTTCTTCAACATGTGCGGTAGTAATGATGTAGTGTCGTTTCTTCTGTAAGCAGTTGTAACTACTGATTTTGTATGAACATTTTAGAATGTTTTGAGTCTATTACTTATACTGAATTCCTTCAGTAAATTTGTTTCCAAAAGAATTGAACTATTGAAATTGTTACTATTTGGCCATTTGGTGCTGTATTGTTATGGTTTGAATTTGTAAATAATGTTTAATATTAGACATTTTTATTTTAGATATATAATAATTCTAGTAAGGAGTTGTTTTTATAAAAAAATTGAAAACAAGAATCCGTACAGTTTTGCATGGTAGATATTCATTAAACGCATCTCAAAGATTCTGTTTATAATATCTTCCTTTTGATTTTTGAAGTATAAGTCAATTAATGTACAAATTTCAATTCTATAAGCAAATTTCTCATACGATGATACCTGAGAATTGTATTAGTAGTCTTAATATACATAAGGTATACAAGAATATTTTCTATTTGTAAATTTGTTGAAGTAATAAATGTTCAAATTTATTAGAATTTCCAACTTATCAGTGAAGTGTAATTTATTATTTCCTCCGAATATTTTTATCTCCGCTTTTCCATACCTACATTAAATTTGTTTTTCTCTGTCATTTCGCCTTTAATTGTAGATGTAGAATGTACATGTGTTCATCCATAGTAGTAACATACCTTCTCCGGGAGCGGTAGCTCAGTGCATCAACTGATGTCACTGCAGCGCCTCTGACCGAGGTCCTAGGTTCGAGTCCTGACGGCGGCAGGACTAGCTTTTCAGCTAGGTCAAATTCAGTCGCTGTCTGGAGGAGAATTCTAGCGGCCGGCTGCTCTGATCGGTAGTTTTCCGTGGTTTCTCCGATCAACACCAGGCGAATGCCGGAGCAGTACCCTACCAAACGGGCCACGGACCGCGCGCGATCTGTCCTTTCCATTCCTTGTCCTATCCTCTCTCCTTTACACACACACTTACTCTAACATGCACCACACTACCACATATTCCGGGAGACCGGTCAGGAGCTTAGAGCTTGTCCCGACTGGGGCGGTGCCCCGCTGGTGGGAGAGTCCTGGTTAGGGGGAAACCCCACTAGCCGACGGTAGGTCGGCGCCGGATCTCGCCATCCAGTGGGGGAAGATCACCGCCATCTTCCGAGAAAGAAAGAAACATGCACTACACGAACGGGACTAATGACCAGAGCAGTTGACGCGCCCGGATACACAAAAAAATCAATCAATCAAACCTTCATATATGTTGGTTATCAACTGATAGGGCATAGTACCACGTTTCAGTATTATTATTATTATTATTATTATTATTATTATTATTATTATTAATTTTATTTGATAAAATAGGGAGAACAGCTATGATTATTGATGTCTCAGTTTTCACAACGACAACCTAGTGTCCACTGTTTCTGAGAAAAAACGAAAATACCAACCACTAGCTGTTGAGTTGAAGGATTGGAACATTGCAGAGAGTGGAGATTGTACCTGTCATAGTGTCGGCAAATGGGGTACTTACGAAGGATTGACAGAAGGCTGGTCTAAGGCTACAAGAGAAATCACTCACAACTATGCAAAAGGGCGCTTTATTAGGTACGGCAAGCATCGCCGGAAAGTTTTTGGGTTTTGAATGAGATGGATGAATTGTCAAGGAAGTAAAGATATCACCAAAATCATCATTAATGAAGGACTACATGAATGATGTTAGAACACTGTATGAGGAAGCTCCTCATTGAAGCAACTCCATATTATTGTACAGACAAGTTATGTCTTGAGCAGGAATCCTCCGACATTTCTTGAGAAGTAGAGTAAAATAATAATAATAATAATAATAATAATAATAATAATAATAATAATAATAAATTGTGTAGTTGAATAATGAAAAATCAATTCTAGTTTCTTCAGTCTTTGATATCGTAGGCTTCCGCGACCGGTCACAGCCCATATCATTCTTCAATCTTTTGTAACCATCTGTAGCCTGCAGTTACTTTACTGAACAAAAGGTACAGTAACATTAACAATTTCGCAATGATTCTATACTGTAAGGGTGGCCACTTCCTGGAAAACATGAAAAACCTGAAAAAAAATCAGGAAAATTCATTGTTCTGGAAAAGTCAGTGAAACATCAGGGAATTTGTAGAAATATCGTTAGAGGCCAGGAAAAGTTTGAGGTTATATAACTGGATACTATTCCTTTAAAAAAAAGTGTACCAAAAAGAGTAACTCAATTTTTATTTGTTATTTTGTTTTTCTTTATCACGGTGGGATCAGAGAGCTGATTGAGAGTATGAGACTTGCTTTAATATTTTTGTAAATAGTGTGAAATACTCTAGAAATCTGATAAGTGAAAAATAAAAAAATCACTGAAAAATCGGGAAGCCAGGGAAATTTGTTCCGGGAAATGAGTGGCCAACCTGAATGTGTAATCTTAAGCTCTCAGTGTAATTTAGTTTTAAGCCCTGCTTATCATTTAAGTTTTAGTCAGATATTAGTGATTTTGTAAACATATTGCAGTTTCTATTATAACGTTTATTGCCTGAGCATCGAGAACGTTGCAAATATTTTGTAGTAGGGGAGACGGGAATTAGATGAATAAGGTGTTGTGTAATATGTATGATTAATTCTTTGTCGAAACGGCTAACAAAAAATCGAAGGTTCAAAAATCATTGAAATAATTATATTTTCGGATTCAGCATGTTGAAACATTTTTTGATTTTTTTAACTTAATTTTGCATTTGAAAATAATTAAAATTCGTAACAATTTTAATCAATTTTCCGGTATTATTGTTTTAAAAAATTCCAAACTAAGATTGTGTTCGTAAAGTTTCATAAAATATTTCCTTAACCCTATCTAGTAATGTCAAGGAACAGAAAAAATTGACTAACAAATTTTTTTCAGTCATTACAAGGTCATTGGCAAAATGGGTAAAAATCTTTAAAAATCGATTGTGAAAAAACATCGCCGATTTTCGATTTTCAAAAACTAAACTACTTCTAGATACTTGTAGTTTATGTGTACAAAATTTCATCCTTGGTTATTGGGAGGATTCATATGTACGAGCATTTTTATTAGAAAATTTGTGTTCAAAAGTTCTTTTTATCTGACAAAATGATTGTTTCTTGGGAAAACTTGGGTCCACTTCAAGTTTTTTTCGGTCCACTACAAGTTTTGCTATTTTTTTAAACAATAATACCGGAAAATTGATTAAAATTTTTAAGAAATTGAATTATTTTTAAATTTAAATTACGTTCCAAAAGAATCTCAAAAAACATTTTCTTGTTGTTTTAACATGCTGAATCCGAAAATATAATTATTTCAATGATTTTCGAGCCTTCGATTTTTTGTTGGCCGTTTTGACAAAGAATTTCTCGTATGTGTTATTTCCATAACTACCACGTGACCTTGTTCTTTCGTAGAGTAAATATGGCGCTCAGATAAACGAGGGTAAGTGACATTTTTCACTTTCTGAGATACTTTAATTTAATATTTAACCTGAAAGAAATGTAATAACACTATTATGAAGATTCATCACAATCCATTTTTACTCGCCATAAATTTTGAAGGGATCAGATGATATCAAATGATATAAAAGATACCTCACCGGGCATTCGGAGGGATAATTTATTAAAAAAAAAAAAAGGGGCTGCGAAATTCATCGCAAACGGAAGTACTGGCTCTCAGCCTAGGAGTTACGCTGTACAAATCATGCTATTGTGAGCACTGGTTCTCTTAGGGCACCAGAGAAAACCGCGACAATAAATGGATTATCAAATAAGTTTCGAATTATTTCTGTAAGGTTTATTTGGAACACCATGTCGACCAAATAAAACAGCTGCATCTTATCGCCGCCACCATCTCGACGGTCACCAATAATTAGCTTCTCAAATATCGATGGGGCATTGTTGCGAAATTTCTATTCAGCTTTGCGGATTGCTTAAAAAGAAATATATCAAAACATCGAGAATACAAATTCAGTAAAAAGTAAAAAAACAAAAACGAGAAAGTAAAATAGAATTAATATTGGCAATGTTAATAGTAAATTATAATTAAAATTTAATTATTTTTCATATCATTCGTTCAGTTTTCCTCGTGGGCCGTAGTTGACGTGAAACCTGTATATATTTCATTCATTTCAAAGAGAAATTAAGCAAAAACTACTAGTTTTTAAAAAAAATTGTACATGACTTTTTTTTAGATGTAGTTGGGTACAACAGACTGCATGACGCAAAAATTTTGCGTCATGCAGTCTTTAATTTTGTAATTTTGAATTTTTTTGTTGCAATTTTCGAAACAACGAGCAATGCCCGAAAATGAGACTAGCACCATATTTCTTACTAGCCCTTACTTGTAAAGAAAATTTAAAGAAAAAAGTGAAGCGTGTTCTGAGGAAAAAAATCCTAAATTTCAAGCGCAAATTACGCAAAAACTTCTCTTTTTTTTTTTTTCAAAAAAATTGTACATGACCGTTTTTAAGCTGCTAATTTTGTACAATAGACTTTCAGTCAAATATTTCTATCTTCAATTGTAGTTAACTTTTCGTAAACTTCGTAAACTTTTGCATTATCCAACAAAAAAATTGAAGCCATTTTTTTAAAATTTTGAAAATGTCGAGAAGCTTAATGTAAAGTACCTCTCAAACTTAAAATATCGGATTCAAATTCCAGGGGCGATTTGAGGAGGAAATCACTTAAAAGGTGGAAGAAAAGTATTTGATTTTACAATCAGCTTAATTTTTTAATTTTTATTTCCTTTACTTTCAGAATTTCCATGACTAGTTTATTTAGTAACATTTTTTGGGGTAACCTTTATTATACTTTTCATACTCAGCAGCATGATAAACTATGTAATGTTGCTGCAATTAAATTTCTTCTTGTGATTTATTTATTTATTTATTTTACGTCAAAAAAGAGTTAAAACTGCCAATGACATGCTATGGGGAAAAGTGAATTTTGTGAACATTTTCAAAATTCTGTGACCCATACACTAAGTCATATACTACTTAAATTTTGGCAAAAAAAACCATGTAATAAGATCTATTTTCAAGGATAAATAAGCAATAAATTTTGGCTATTATCCATGTTGTCCTTCGTAATAATACTTCCTGCCGCGACAACATGGAAACGATAATTTGAATAATTGTATTTCCCACTGAATTCTAGAAGACATGCACAAAAAATTAAGTTACATTTATGTCCAGAAGCAAAACAAGGGGCCATTTCAGCATTTGCTCAATGGATCAGGGAAACTGGACGAAAAACCTGATCGAGATGGGGGTGATTGAGCACTTTTTTGCAACTAAACACTTGGCGTAGCTGACGCAATCTGCAAAAAGATGCCTTTCTTTCCATACTGCATTGTAAATCGTCTTGTTTATTTTCAAATCACACAAATATGATTATATCTGATAAATAACCAATAAATGTCTGTTTAGTGATGATCTGTATTTTCTGTCTTAATATTCTTTCCCAGAGCAGTTAGACGTTTTCGGTCCGAGCAATGCAATATTTCCTGTAGAAATAAGACGCGACCCACTGTGCCGCATGCCGCCGATCGATATTCGAAGACGTAATCTGCTCTCTCTGCGGAGCTGCAGCTCTAAAAGAGGAGGGAGCAAACCGCGGTTCCTCTTCGGAGCAAATGGTTGAGCGACCGTGTGTGAGAGAAATTTTTTTTATGTATATTTAGCAACCGGATTTATCTACTTTTTCGGTACCAGGGCCCGGCAATAAGATTTTTTTTGTCGCAAATTCGCCGTTTTCCGGCGCACGTTTACAAAGCTTTGGCTTCTTACGTTAGTAAATACCAGAAAGTAGAAATAGTGTAAGTGACGGAATGATACTTATTTTGCAATCAAATTAATAAACGAAATGAAATAGAAATAAAAATGTACCTACACTTTGCTTTTACAAGGGTTTTTTCAGACGTGATGGTAACTATTTTAAATATTTAGACTTGTCTCTATTGCATTTGAAACCATGGTGTACACAGGTTGGGATGTGACCACCAGATGACATCCGAGTGCTTTGGTGTCTAGTAGACAATACATACAAACATTAGTATCCTAGCGACCTTTTTCCGAGTGGGATTTCACTGAAGTTGAACAGCAACAATATGTTGGTGATTCCGGACGCGTCAACAGCTTAGGTCATTAGTTCCGTAAGTGTAGAGCATTTTTTCTCGAGAGATGGCGGTGATCTTCGCCCGCTGGATGGCGAGATCCGGCGCCGACCTACGGCCGGCTAGCAGGGTTTCCCTCTAACCAGGACTCTCCCACCAGCGGGGCACCGCCCCAGCCGGGACAAGCTCTAAGCTCCCGACCGGTCTCCCGGAATATGTGGTAGTGTAGTGCATGTTAGTGTAAGTGTGTATGTAAGGAGGAAAGGATAGGACGAGGAAGGACAGATCGCGCGCGGTCCGTGGCCCGTTTGGTTGGGTACTGCTCCGGCATTCGCCTGGTGTTGATCGGAGAAACCACGGAAAACTACCGATCAGAGCAGCCGGCTCTAGAATTCTCCTCCAGGCAGCGACTGAATTCGACCTAGCTGAAAAGCTAGTGTCGAAAATCCTGCCGCCGTCAGGACTCGAAACTAGGACCTCCCGGTCAGAGGCGCTGTAGTGACATCAGTTGATGCACTCAGCTACCGCTCCCGGTGCGTATCTTTCAATATCCCATACCCTTAGACCAATGCCTTGTACTCAGATCCCAATTTAGTAGCAGCATTGCGAAAAACATTCCAACGACTTACACAATTGTATATCCTGATTTTGTTTTCTGCAGCTTTATAGACTGATAAAAAATAGTTGCCGTGACTTCTGAAATGTTCCTCTTATAAATCATGTATTTTATTTATAAGACTAATTTCAAGATTATTATTAATAAGATTTAGATTTTCCGTATTCTTTTTTAGTTCAATAGTTTAAAGTCTTCTCACGGATAACACAAAATGTAAGTCATAATAATGAAAACTGATAGCTTAAGTGATAAATAATAACTCCATAAATAGTTTCATTTGCAACTCAGTTTTTCCATTAATCATCTGCACAACCGGAAAATAAATACTAATACAGCTACGCTCGTGGCACATAGCGAAGTCGCTAGCCTTTCACCACTGAGATCCGGGTTCGATTCCCGTCGAATCTCATGTGAAATTTGTTCCAACAAAACGAGTTTGGCTGCTTCACAAGGGCTAGTCCAATCCTTGTGAAGTGTCCGAAACCCTGCCCCTATCCTTACTCCTTCCCAATTCTGGCCGCTGGGTAGTGACGCAGGAGCGCGTAGTAGGAGGCGCGTACGCGGAGATGCTACCTGGCGGTCCTCTTGACAACTGACTGCGACGTGACGCGACATGACAGAAAGTGATAATGGAGAATTTCTCCAAAAAGCGCGCAAAGTAATGGAGGATTATTCCACAGCGCAAAGCGCTCAACGACCCGTAAGAGTCTTCGAGATGCGTTGCGTCAAAATGGTAGACGCAACAAATTTTTAAAAAAGTTCGATATCGCTTTGGTCTTCGATAAACAATTAACATCCAGCAACCGTTCACTGGCTGAGGTGGCTCAGGCTACAACAGGTGCCTCTGACTGAAAGGTCTTAGGGTTCGAGTCCCGTCTATGGAAGAATTTCCGATACTAGTTAAGTCGAATTCAGTCGCTGTCTGTAAGAGAATTCTAGTGGAAGTTGCTCTGATCGGAAGTTTTCCGTTGTTTCTTCTAAAAAACACCGGGCGAATGCTGGAGCAGTACCGTAACAAACGGACCACGGACCTTCCTCTTCCTTGTCATATCCTCACACCCTTATACTTACATGTCCACACGTGTCGACAGACTAGTTGGAACTTAGAGTTTGTCCTTGTGGGAATGCCCCGCTGGTGGGAGATCCCGGAATGGGAAGACCCCACAAACCGCCATGTACGTCGGCGCCGGATCTCGCCATCCAACTGTGGAAGTGCACCACCACCTCTCGTGATAAATCATGTACTACACTTACGGGTGTAAATGCCGTCTACGCGCTGGGAAACACGAAATAATGAAGCAATATAGCAAGCGTTCCTTTTGTGATTGTCGTGCTGTGCCCCCTCCTATTTTATTTTCGAGGGGCGGGAAATGGAGTAACTGGCTGTAACCTGTATCATACTATTGCATAAGATTCCCCAAAATCTCTCTGCCAGCCTATTACATTTTCTACATAATATTAATACATTTCTATGTACTACACTTACCAGAACTGTCAAGTAACTAGGTTATTTCCTTTTCGTCATACTGTGCTGTAAAAACATCTACGTAACGAAACCCAATAAAGGAATGAAAAGGTAATGTTAATGGCCGCCGGTCGTTAAAGAATTAACGGCCGCCGGCCGTTACGGAATCACGTGAGCTTCAAAATATTTATTCAACTCTTAAGACAAATGCCAAACAACGTAAATCATAATATATTAATTTTCAGCACTTAAAGCTTATAAAACACTATTCGCTGTCTCCACAAGATCTTCTGGAATATCCATCTCAAATTTTGAGGAAAAGTTATCATTTTAATGGTGTCAAACAAAACTACCACGTATTAAAAAATCGAATCGAAATATCTCGCCAAGACCAATATTATAGTTGGTCTTGGACTCCTGTCTGAAACGATATAGAAGGGGCGTTGTATTCCTACTAAACCAAAAACAAGAACATTTTTTATTTATATTACTTTTCTTATAAGAAGATGGTACTACGAAAAGTATTCAACGACACACGGTCGATAACACAAACAACAGACTTGGTGGCTATCGGTCTAATGACGTTTAATACTATTTCTTTCACTGAATGACCGTGCTAGTAATAATGACGTGCACACGGGCATGGCAGATATGACACCCGCCGTACCAAACAAACCCGAACGACAAAAAGTAGCCCCAAGCCAAATCTAGTGGAACAAATGTGATGAAATGTTTTTTTATGCGGGTTGATTTAAGAAAATAAATTATAATTTTAGTATTACTCCAAATCCTCATTTGAATACTATTACAAATGTTTCCGAATCTAAAGTTGTGTGTAATGCGCGCGTAGTTTAAAAAAATGTTTATTGGCGCTTCATTCCAGCCCACAGAAAATGCCCATTCCACCTGGGAGAAAAGAAAGTTGTTCGCCTTGAAACTGCATTTACGGAGACCTCCAAAGATGCTGAAGTATAGAAGAATACTATTCTTGATCTGCTTGATACTGCTACAACTTGACACTATTTCAACAGGGAGTTTGTGTATTTCATAGTGCGCAGCACTATCGATCTTCTGCGCATGTGCAGACGCGCTTGTGATGCGAAACTTGAACTGCGCATGCGCAGAAAATCGATAGTGCTTTAAGGTTCGAGGATGCACTAACTCCCTAATAAAAGGGTTTGTTGTCGAAATACTAGCCAAGTCGTCATACGGTATAAGAACGTGAACCGGTGTTCAGTATCTCAAAATCAAGTCCGTTGCCTTAGTCAAAGTCTATCGTAACACTGAGAGAGTTTACTGTGCAGGTGCTAGTCGTCTCTCTACAAAATATATGCAAGAACTGATTGCCCCGAAGTCACTTGTCAAGAGACGACCAGTCGGTGCGGTCCACCGCTTATATAGAAGAATCCGGCTATGAACGAGCCAAAATGACTTTTCGCTAAACAAGTAAACATCACATGTAATTCAGAGAAGCATCCCTCCGCCGCGACAGCTGTTCAGCCACGCCTCTTCGTAAAGTGTTTGGTTATGGCTCCCGTGAAGCTATGACTATGAGTTTATATGCAGAAGTCTTAGAGTTTCGCTGAGGTATATGCACGCATGCGAGTCCGGGAAATATTTAAATTTAATTACGTATGTAAAAAAATCTCTTAACATGCTCTGATATTCAGTAAAAGGAAACTATCACGAATGTAAACACAGCTCGCCACCTTACAGCGCAGGCGTTGGAAACATGTGAACCAATGCGCATTCAAGACTGTTTTACAATAAACGTAATACTTGTCACACTAAAAGTAAATTCAATGTTTATAAAAAAAATTACGTAAGAGCACATAGTACTGCATAGATTTTATTACATCTGAGCGAATATTTTGTTAACAATCCTTGCAAAAAATGCCCATTTTCTTTCTGTATTCAAAATTCAAGTAGTATTTGGCTTAGGGTAGGGATCACAGATTATGAAAACGTGCACAGAATTCACTTCTCCACGTTGCACGTCACACAGTTTTTAACTGTTTTTGACGTAAAATAAATAAATAATAATTTGAAGCGCCGAAGCCATTTACAAGTAAGCCAACTGCCAACCAACGAATGGAGGAAAGAGAGTCTAATAGGTACAATGACCACACAAACTTTAGTTATGTTGCCAGCACTAGCTGCCAAAACGGTCCTTTCTTGTAAAAATTGCTCTATATTTAGGGTCTTCTAAACTGGCTGATGACACTTCATCAGCATGTGGTGACGTTTCAGCTCCCGATTGGACGAACCCATAACAGTTGATCAGCTGTCATCAGCCAGGATACAGAAACCCAAGTATATGCCCGTGGCCGGCGGAGGGGAGGCTTCACCCCTCCCCTCCACTGCACCACCCCTCTCCTCCACCGCACCACCCCTTCGTGACATCGCTGGGCTCTGGGGGGCACGCGACATTCCTCTCGGCTTGCCCGCTGAGCAGAGGGCTCTGCGGCCATGACAGATACTGCTCCTGAAGATATTTGATTGATTGATTGTTAGTGATTCCGGGTGCGTCAACTAGTAAGGTCTTTATTCCCATAAGTGTAGTGCGTGTTTTGGTCGGGAGGTGGTGGTAGTCTTCCCCCGCTGGATGGCCAGATCAGGCGCCTACCTACCGTCAGCTAACGGAGTTTTCCCCAACCAGGTATGTCCAAACGGCGGGGCACCGTCCCAGCCGAAACGAGTTTTAAGTCCCCGACCGGTCTCCCGGAATGTGTGGTAGTGTAGTGCATGTTAGTGTAAGTGTGTGTGTAAAGGGTGAGGATAGGACAAGGCGGAGGAAGGAAAGATCGCGCGCGGTCCGTGGTCCGTTTTTTAGGGTAGTGATCCGGCATTCGCCTCGTGATGAGTGGAGAAACGACGGAAGACTGCCTATTAGATCAGCCGTTCTCTAGAATTCTCCACCGGACAGCGGCTGAATTCGATCCAGCTCTGTAGATGGAGTCGAAAGCCTTCCCCACCCCGACGGGCCTCGAACACTAGGGCCCTCGGTCAGAGACACTGCAGTGACATCAGGTGATACCCTGAGCCACCTAAGCTGTTACGTATTTTGGAGTGTATTTGGGTTTTGTTGGGGGATAGCATTTACTCCATATAATACATTGATTATCATCATTCCAATATTCAGACTGATATACATTCAATACTGCCAAGAATATATTGAAGTATGGTGCGTTCAAAGATTACCACCCTCAGTTGTAAGATTTCAAACTCATATAAATATTACTGGTAACATAAATTTTCGTTCATATTATTATGTTTGGTATATTAAAGAAACTAATGAATAACATGTAGAAACGTTGAAAAATAAGTTTAAGTGTATCGAAAGTTTACTTTGTATCTATTAGCAGCAAATCAAGATTGTGTTTTATTGTCAGATTACTTAATTTTGTATTGGTGTTGTACAAGTTTCCTATGATTAGATATGACTTTCTATGAATATTAAAAATTAATATTTGGGTGATAAAAAAGTTTTATTTCCTTTGAAATAATTTAAAATAATCATTAAATCATATGCATGAAAATTATTTTTTTACGAGTAATGAATTCCCTCCACGTGTAGCGTAGAGTACCCTCACTCTTGTTTAGACCCCTTCCGATCCACCAAGCCAGGTGTCATTCGACAGGTCTCCGGGAGAATAACTGACTTTTTTTTTCTTTTTTCCTTATTCATCCAGAAATTTCTAAGACATTTCTCTAAAAACGTGTTTCCTGTTTTTTTAAGGAATTAAAACGAGTTTGGGGGTCGCTCTAGATTTTCGTGGTTTCATCGATCAACACCAGGCGAATGCCGGAGCAGTACCCTAACAAACGGACCGCGCGCGATCATTCCTTCCTCTTCCTCGTCCTATCCTCTCCCCTTACACACATTTACACTAACATGCACTACACTACCACACATTCCGGGAGACCGGTCGGGAGCTTAGAGCTTGTCCCGGCTGGGCCGACGGCCCGCTGGTGGAAGAGTTCCGGTTAGGGGGAAACCCCGCTAGCCGTCGGTAGGTCGGCGTCGGATCTCGCCATCCAACGATGGAAGATCGCTGACATCTTCTGAGGGGGGGGGAATATGCACTACACTTACGGGACTAATGAGCTAATCTGTTGTCGCGCCCTGAACCACCAACCGACCACCCCACTTGTTGGTTTTTGTTGAACCTGTTTTGGCAAGCCTGTGTGGTTGCGCCCGCAGGGTCGCTCCCGGCGCCGTCGAGGGACGGGCCAGCGTCGCACGCGGTGCGCCCGCTCGCGCGCAACCACCGCCTGGACCGGCGCCCCGCCCACGCCCACGCGCCCGGCCCCGCCCCCGCCTCCGGCCCCTGCGTGCCCGCGCTGGGCGCGCTGGGGATGGGCATGGACATGGGCATGGGGCTCGCGGCGCCCCCGGCCAGGCAGCTCGAGCCTCGCGTCAACCTGCGCGTGGTGGGCGCGCGGCCGCCGCCGCGCCGCCGCAGCTGCAGCAGCCGCCGGGGGCCACCGCCGGGGCCCTGGTGCCGCAGGTGGGTTGCGTTATTCTGAATAAGGGTTACACACAATTCCAGGGCCAAAACGAATGATCACTTTCTGCCAATGGACTTGTAGAAAATATTGTAAATAAACGTGTTCAATATATATATATATATATATGTGTGTGTGTGTGTGTGTGTGTGTATATATATATATATATATATATATATATATATATATATATATATATATATATATATAAGAGAAACGTCCGGTAATAACCTCCTCATACAGAGTCCTAGAAGGTTGAAAAGGAATGGAAAATGATTACTTTTTGCCGATGAAAATCTGGGTAATTCCTGATCCCAGCGTGTCGGACTGCTATACCCAAGTTTGCGGGTTGAAGCCCGATCGAAGCCATGGATTTTTAAGGGCGAAAAAATCCTTCGTTCGCCTTCCTTCGGAGGAGAAGTAAAGCCGGCTGCCCCATGTTAGTAGATTTACTGCATGTAAAAGATCCTCAAGCCTAAATTATGCCTCTGAGCTAAATTCAAATCGCCTGTTTCGTCGCCCAAGTAATACCTTCTTTCTCCCATGGTTGGTGAAAGGAGTGTAACGAAATTTGCGTGGTCAGACGGAAGAGCAGGCCTCAACGCCTGAGTCTCGCCACGTAAAATAAGGCACATTCAATTCGATTCAATTCAATCCTGGAGTAAATGTGATTTTTGCCCCTGATAGGCAACTCGTAATGCAGTGGTGTCATGCAGGTCACGTTCTGACGCATTGAAGGGGGTTTCTTGGTACCGGGCAAAAATACCTCTTCATAAGGGGTGGCCTAGCAACCAGTGGCAAATGACAAATTTAACTGCGTGATTTGAAATTTCCCACCACATGATCATTGGCAAAAAGTAATCATCTTTTATTATTTTACCTGCTCTGTCTGTATGCTTCTAGGCCATGAACTGAGACACTATGTATAGAGCGATTTTCCTAAGGATGAGCCAGAGTTACAGCTAGTGCTGGCAACATAACTGAAAGTTTGTGATCGTTGAGCCTATTAGACTCCCTTCCCGCATTCGTTCGTTTGCAGTTGGCTAACTTGTAAATGCCTTCAACGTTTCCTTTCGTGACGTCCTCGTCCGACAAAAATATAGTGCGCCGCGAGAAATAATTGAAATTAGGAAGTGCAGTGTTATGTGCTCTTCTGTAAAAATTATTTTTTCCTTTATATATTACATTGAATTTACTTTTTGTGTGATAAATATTATGTTTATTTTAAAACCGAAAGTTGAATACGAGATGCGTACCGATGCACGTGGTTCCGGCCTTTGTGCTGTTGTGTGGCGAGCTGTGATTGAGAACTTTCTATTTACATTCCTGGCAGTTTTCTTTTACTGGTTGTGAGAGCATGTTAAGAGATTATTTATTATTATATATTAACTATTTCCCGGACTCGCGTACGTGCACATACATCAGCGAACCTCTTAGACTTCTGGATAGGGATGTCTTCTCAGAAGCCATAACCAAACACTTTACGAAGGGGCTGAACAGCTGTCGCGGCGGAGGGTTACCTCTCTGAAATACATGTGATGTTCACTTGTTTTTGCGAACTGTCACTTTGGCTCATCCTTAGGAAAATCGTTCTATACAAGCTGGTGATTAATCGTCGTCGCGCGGGTTTTCATTTAATGCAGTTATCTATTAAGCAACCTCGCCCGTCTCTCCTGCACTCTTTATCCGGCCTTCCGTGTCCTGCTCACTGCCCGCTCCGCCCCACCCCGCCCATCCAGCCCCTTCACACCCTGCCCGCTGATTGTGCTGCGCCAATTCTTAGCATTCAGTCCCGTTTTTCACTCTACCCGCTCCGCCCATTTTCCTTCATCATTCGCTCTTTCACATCCTTTCATTTTGTACTTTCTCGCTACGGAGTAGAGAGAAAGTTATGTAATGCTGCGCGAAAAAACCGGTGAATTTTCAACGGAAACTCTCATTTCCAAGCCTTGGTGAAATTTAGGGGAAAAATCCTCTAACACATGGTGCAGTCGGAATCCATGTTTTGTGGGTCCTTGATACCGAAAAACTGATTGTCGGTAAAACGTCTGTCCGTCTGTGAACAACGCTAAACCGTTCTGCCGATTTGCTCTAAAATTGATATTCCCCAATCAATCTGCCTGATGTCGCGGCCCCTTGAATTTGAAACCGATATTTTAATTTGGGGAGGGGTGTATTTTACATGAAGCTCCTGGGACATTTTCCAAACTTTCTCTGAACTTGGCTCCGTCGTTTTTTATTAACTTTTGTTGTTGCATAGTGTGAAAGAGGTTTAATAGAATGGTACAGATCTCATGTTCGTTGAAAACCCTGATTTTTCGAAAATTGCAAAAGTCTTTTTGGAGTCTTCCTACAACTACGAAGACGGGGAGTTTCCCTAAACGAAGTCTGTTCCTTATAGATCGATCATGTACAGCTTTTCGAAAATGTGAGGACTTTTCGCGTAATGAGAGCGTAGGCTTCCGCGGCCGGAGTCATAATTACCTTGGCTATCCGGGAGACGCCGCGTCCAGGGCACAGGTGCCAACGTTTCGGTCGCCATTCTGCCACCCAAGTGCAGTACTACGCCCTGAGGAAGGTCGCAGAATGGCGACCGAAACGTTGGCAGCTGTGCCCTGGATGTGGCGTCTCCCGGATAGCCAAGGTAATCTTTTCGCGTAATGTACATGCTGTTTTAGCGCCACTCGTTCCGATCCTTTCCCTCCTTTCGTCCATTCTGCTCTGCCCGTCCTTATCGCTCCGCCCACTCTGCCCGGGCCGCCCCTCTCCGTCCGCTCCATCAAGGTCCCTCGGCACTCGGAAACAGCACCACCCAAGTGCAGTGTACATTTGAATTGGACAGAATATTGTCAGAAAACACTTCCCGAAATTACTCGTATCATCATTATGCTGTTCTGTTTATTAGCCTTTCGAAAGATTTCGTGCCAAATTTAGGAGCAGTCACTTCAGTAGGTATTAAGTTTTTGTTTGTGTTGCAGGAAAGTTAGTAGCTTGTTTCGCGCAACGATCAACATTAATAAAAAAAAAGTTAATCTGCCTGAATATTGCTGTTATCTCTCTTTGCCTCGATGCACTTCCATACCTCAA
Source organism: Teleogryllus oceanicus (assembly GCA_964035755.1). Taxonomy (NCBI): domain Eukaryota; kingdom Metazoa; phylum Arthropoda; class Insecta; order Orthoptera; family Gryllidae; genus Teleogryllus; species Teleogryllus oceanicus. The sequence continues at coordinate 39,975,296 of CAXIVR010000010.1, forward strand.
TCATTTTATTACAACATTTCATGTTTTGTCTTTCCTTGTTTTATTCTGAAGCGTTATTTTTTATTATTCTACACATATGTTGAAATGTAACTGTATTGTATTTTGAATTTGACAGGCTGGGAGGAGTAACGAGAAAGCCCACACCAATAACAGTAAACCGCCCACTATTCGTAAACGTTAATATCTCGATGTTGATCGAAGTGTCTAAGACCTTGTTTTTCTCCGAAGCCCAATAAGTACAAGATAAACAGGAGAGTGATTTCATGCTGAAAAACACCAGCCTGTTCCTTATAACATTAGCGACAAATAATTTCCCGTACCGATTTGACCTCATAAACGAAAATTCCTGTAGAAAGTGTTCCTTTTATAACTGACCATTTCGTCGCAGCTTGTACGTCACCGGAACGTTTTGCATACATCCAAGACTGGAAGCGCTGAGTACACTCAAAAGACCATTAGTGATATCTGAGAACAGCGAGTGCACTACAATTTGACGGCCGGCTGGCGGTATTTGACCGCCTGGTGTCGGGCGCGAGCGAAGAGCCGCCCGCTCACTAAAGTGCTGTCATAATAAAGTACCGCAATTGCGCTAATTCACAAATTCTTGTTTTTCTCCATTTGTACCGAAAGAAAGTAGATTTTTTCTTCGACAGTATCCAAAAATATCCTCAGCGCTTCAATTCACTTTAAGCCCAACCTTCTGAATCTTACAGGAGAAGAGGAATCGTCAAAAACCTGTTTCCCAGGAAAATTGCAATAGGGTCATTTGTATATCTAAAAGGGAAGAACCGGGAGCGGTAGCTCAGTGCATCAACTGATGTCACTGCAGCGCCTCTGACCGGGAGGTCCTAGGTTCGAGTCCTGACGGCGGCAGGATTTTCGACACTAGCTCTTCAGCTAGGTCGAATTCAGTCGCTGTCTGGAGGAGAATTCTAGCGGCCGGCTGCTCTGATCAATATTTTTCCGTGGTTTTATCCACACGGCAGGATTTACCTACCACATGAACGGGCCACGGACCTCGCGCGATCTGTCCTTCCTCTTCCTTGTCCTATCCTCTCCCCTTACACACACACACTTACACTAACATGCACTACACTACCACATATTCCGGGAGACCGCTCGGGAGCTTAGAGATTGTCCCAGCTGGGGCGGTGCCCCGCTGGTGGGTGAGTCGTGGTTAGGGGGAAACCCCACTAGCCGACGGTAGGTCGGCGCCGGATCTCGCCACTCGGCGGGGGAAGATCACCGTCATCTCCCGAGAAAAACCATGCACGACACTAACAGGACTAATGACCAAAGCGGTTGACGCGCCCGAAAACATGAAAAAATCAATCAAATAAATAAAAGTGAAGAACAGTGCGTTGGTTTTATTTGCATGAAATTACTCATTCTGTGTAAAGTACCAGTATAAGCCCACTCCCCCCATAGTGATATTCACATTTACGAATAGAGAAAAGTTTTTATTGTGGGTTATTTTTGTTACGATATAAATGGAAAATTTTTGGTATGTGTACCTGGTGAAAAAGAGCCGTGGAGGGAAGAATTCGCGTGGATAGTCGGTTTCCATGGACGCAGGGTTGTTGGGAGGGAACTGGGTTGAGTTCGCAGGAGAATAGGTACCTGAGGGAAGGCCTCTAGAATATCCTTGTGATATCAACTAGATAAAATCCAAATAGTGACTTCAGAGAAGATTAGATAAAACCCTAACAGAAGCGAAACCTTGGGGATAAATTATTTTCAAGTGGAAAAGGAGAAGGTAAAATTGACCATTGATCCCTGATGCATAAATTCATGAACAATATACTTGTTTTGTGTTAGAAGTGTTATTATTTAAACTTTAGGCAAACCGACAGCGCCTTTTGGTGAGTGGTACTACAGCTGCAGTTGATTTAATTATTGGCGTTACAAACTGTCACTGGCACTTCATGCGCATACGCTGTTGCGGGGACGTAAGGTTCTGAAGATTGGAAACAATCTTGTTCCTACCTTCAAGCCCTTCGAAATATACTATTGGCGTTACAAACGGGGACTAGCACTTCATGCGCATACGCTGTTGCGGGAACGTAAGGTTCAGAAGATTGGAAACAATCTTGTTCCTACCTTCAAGCCCTTCGAAATATACTATTGGCGTTACAAACGGGGACTAGCACTTCATGCGCATACGCTGTTGCGGGAACGTAAGGTTCAGAAGATTGGAAACAATCTTGTTCCTACCTTCAAGCCCTTCGAAATATACTATTGGCGTTACAAACGGGGACTAGCACTTCATGCGCATACGCTGTTGCGGGAACGTAAGGTTCAGAAGATTGGAAACAATCTTGTTTCTACCTCCAACCCCTTCGCAATATACTATTGGTTAATTGGTGTATGTTGACGGCGACGCTTTGTTGCAGCAAGGCGCTGGCGGCGCTGGTGGCGGCGGCGGCGGCGGCGGGGCGGTCGCTCGGGCAAGGCGCACGCGTGCAACTTCTGCGGCATGCTGTTCCCGTGGCCGTCCAACCTGGAGCGCCACAAGCTGACGCACACGGGTTCCCCGGGGCGCGTGCCGCCCCGCACTTCCACGCGGCCACGCCCCCTCGTCGCCCCGCGCGGCGCCACGCCGGAGAACGCAATGAGTAAGCGGAAGGGGGAGGTTTTGAGGAAACAGGTCCGCTGATCGGAGGCGCCCGCACGTCCTGCTCGGGGAGGAGGAAAGATGAAAAAGGAGAATGGAGTGAAAGAGCGGAAGGGCAGGGTTTTTTTTTTTTGTGAAGCGAGGTACTTACTGACAACGAAGCCGGAGGTCACGCCCCCTCGCCCACTCCTCGATAAGGAGGAGAATGCAGTGAGTGAATGGACGAGCAAGATGGTTTGTGTGTGAAGTGAGGTATCCGCTGATCCGAGGACGCCCGCACGTCCCTCTCTGGGAGGAGGAAAGGGAAAAGGAGCATGAACTGAGCAGTTTTTTTTGTAGCGAGGTATTTACTGACAACGAAGCCGGGGGGAAGTGAGGTATCCGCTGACGGCGCCGAGGACGCCCGCTCGTCACAGTCCTCGGACCGCTCGGGGAGGAAAGAGTGGGGAGGCGATAGGTAGAAGGAGTTTGGAGTGAGTGAGCGAGCGGAAGAGTTGGATTTTTTTATGTGTGAAGCGAGGAAGTAGGACTTTTTTATGGGTGAGCGTAAGGCGCGAGAGTAAGATTTGTTGTGTGTGTGTGTGTGTTTGTGAAGCCAGGTATCCACTGACGGTACGGAGGACGCGCGCTCGTCCCGATCCTCAGACGAGCGGGGAGACGGACAATGGGAGAAGGTGTTTGGAACGAGTGAGCGTAAGTCCAGGATTTCTTTGTGTGAAGCGAGGATGACGGCGAGGAGAGAGGAAGGTGAGTGAGGAAGTGCAGATATTTTTGTGTGAAGCAGTGATGACGCCTAGGATGTCAGCTCGTACCGCTGCTCGGACCGTTCGGACGACAGAGTGAAAAGCAAAATGTTGTGAGAGCGGAAGAGTAGGGTTGTGGTTTGTTTTTTTTTGCCTGAAGTGTTCCACTGTCGACGCCCACCACGCCCCCTCGACCCGCTCCTGGGGAGGAGGAGAAGGCGATTGGAGTGAGTGAGCGGAAGAGGAGATAACGTGCGCCACGAATGTCTCTCCGTACGGAGCTGAACCAGGGCCTCCTATTACAAATTGCGTTTATGTTTGTAGCTTCCAGATCACTCGGAAACAAGTGAAGGAGAAAACATTCGAAGCGTGTGTTATGATTGTGGTGAGTCTGTAATTTCCGTTTTCTTTTGTTACAAGCGGCTGCTCGTGCTACCAACGTAATATCTGTTGCTGTACCACTCTTACCAGCAAGGCACCGCTGTGGAGAGACTTTCCTGACGGACTGCATTTTGTGGGAAGTGAGGGTTCGAGGACGGCTCGCTGTTTCCGGTTCCCGTGACGCTCGGGAGGAGGACAGAGGGAGAAGGAAAATGAGGGAATGTGAGTGAGCGGAAGATCAGGATTTTTCCCCATGAAGCGATGTATCGTGGACGCTAAGCAGGAACATCGAAGCCTTAGCGGATGCTCGCTCAAGCCGTTGGGAAAGTAGGTTAGTGGAGGTCGTTTAAGAGAGAGGTTTATAATACAATGTGAAGTGAGGTATCGTTTCACGCTGAGGAACTTTTTTTTCTCCCAGGTGTCCAAACGTAACCGCGTCACACACCGTTTTGACAACAAATTGCCGTCATTTCAACTCTAAAGAAGGCTTATATTAAACCTGCATATCCGTTCAGTGTTAGGGTGGCTGGAATTGTGACAAAGCAGCCTAAGATCGCAGAATCAACCGAACGCGTATGTTTAAAAAAAAACTTGTCCTAGAGCAAATGGATGAATGATTGTCACACGTGTGAAACGCTCATATTTAAGTAGAATATTTTTTAAGCTATAGTTAGATGAATATGAAACTTTATTTGGCTATAAAATGCCTGAAGAATTTTGCGTCAGTTTGACTTTGTCATGTTTTATGTTATTCGCAGTGATGGTGCCTTGCCGTCGCCTTGGAAAAACGCAAACGAAGCGAGTTAAATTGGTTGCATCAAATTGGCGATTTTTGCTCCAAATTGGTGCTCTATCTACATAGCTGGGTTAAATTCATCCGCTGTCTGGAGGAGATTTATAGCGTTCTGTTGCTCTGAAAGGTAGTTTTCCGTATTTCTTAGATCAACGCCTGGCGAATGCCAGAGCGGAACCGTAATAAACAGGACCATAGACCGCGCGCGATATTTCCATCCACTTCCTTGTCCTTTCCTCACCCCTTAAACACACACACATGCACTTGGCAGGGAAACCAGTTGGAGCCTAGAGATTGTCTTGGCTCGGGAGTGTCACGCTGGTGGGAGATACCTCTTTGAGAAAATCCCCGCAATCCGACATGAAGTTCGGCACCGGATCTCGCCAGCCACTGATGGATGAACACTGCTACCTCCCATGATACAGCATGCCCTTCACTTACGGAACTAATGACCTTAGCAGTTGAGGCGCCCGGAATCTCTTATCAGTCAATGAGCAAGGTGTAGTAGCGAGCATGGTACGTGGTGTCTCGGAATCGAGTTTAGCTTACCCATGGATATTGTGTTGTGGAATGGTTGACTTTCGCGCTTATCACCTTTCCAGCAATATCCTTTCATTATTGGTCTGGTCCGTCCGGTTTTGATTGATTGATTGATTTTTTCGTGTTTCCGGGCACATCAACTGCTTTGGTCATTAGTCCCGTTAGTGTAGTGCATGTTTTTCTCGAGAGATGGCTGTGATCTTCTCCCGCTGGATACGACCTACCGTCGGCTAGTGGGGCTTCCCCCTAACCAGGACTCTCCCACCAGCGGGGCACCGCCCCAGCCGGGACAAGCTCTAAGCTCCCGACCGGCCTGCCGGGATATGAGGTAGTGTAGTGCATGTTAGAGTAAGTGTGTGTGTAAAGGAGAGAGGATAGGACAAGGAATGGGAAGGACAGATCGCGCGCGGTCCGTGGCCAGTTTAGTAGGGTACTTCTTCAGCATTCGCCTGGTGTTGATCGGAGAAACCACAGAAAACTACCGATCAGAGCAGCCGGCCGCTAGAATTCTCCTCCAGACAGCGACTGAATTCGACCTAGCTGAAAAGCTAGTGTCTAAAATTCTGCCGCCGTGGGGAGTGGGAACCTAGGACCTTCCGGTCAGAGGCGCTGCAGTGACATTAGTTGATGCACTGAGCTACCGCTCCCGGTGGTCCGTCCGACAGGCGGAGAAGTAAGCCTGTACGCGTTGCACTTGGAGGGTTCCATTCCTCATGCCGCTTGTGAATGGCCATGCTGGAGTCCTTCCCCTGCAGATAGATACCCTTTTCTCGCTAACGTGGACCCATGCGGAACCTCGGCAGCACCCAACAATCACGAAAAGAAAGACGAAAATCGTTTCTTGACCTTAGTAAAAACAGACTCAGTATTTTTTTATAACAATTTATTTCTCTTTGACGTTTCGACTCTATTTGGGGCCTTTTTCAATAATCTGTTATTCACGTTTGTTGACACATAAACACACAGAATTTGCGGCCAACAAATGTGGACAGTCGATTTTTGAAAATGTCGCCAAATAGGGTCGAAGCGTCGAAAAGAAATAAATTGTTATAAAAAATAGTATTTTTATTAAGGTCACGAAACTACTGCAATAAAATAAACAACATAACAGACATTCATATATTCATTAAAGCTAGAAGGCGAAAATGCCCATATGAAATACCTCCGGAAGCCGCCGAGGGGTGGGTTCCAAGCAAATATTTGGTAGAGTGGATAATGCCCAGGAAGAGGGACTGGCTTTTGGCCCGCGAACTAGGGAGGCTTACAAAGTGTCGGCGAGGTCAGGACACTTTAGAACCGAATAGGTCGAAATGCCCTGATCAAAAGATTAGTATACACACATACATATATAACGCATTCAACCAGTGTGCCTTTATCCATTTGCCTTCGACACCCGAACAGCTGGGAATCACTTCTCGGAGACTTCTGCAGCTGGAATATATGTGATCGCTCTCGGCAATCGGGGATTGGCCATCGATTGGTTGCGAACGTTTTCGTCATGCAATGGCCGATGGTTCAACCTTGATGAAGTGTACGTCAGGATGGCCGATATGACTGCAAACCAGGCTGTGACGCGGTGACGATTGGACGGCGTAGGGGATTGACTGAGGGCTTGGCGACCAAAGTCCACTCTGTTTCGTCGATGAAGGGAGTCATCGTGACCTTGGGAGAAAAGGCGAGAGGGCAGCCACAAGAAATCACGAAAATGAAAAGCAAGTCTCACGCCTATCTGCCAAATACACGGTCTCACTGTCTCATCACAAACGTAAAAGAGTCTCGGAGGTACCTCGCGAAGATATGCATTGCCTTGCTGGAGAGGGCGCCAACCAAAACTCGTTTTAGGTAGCATTGGAAAACTTTGGCGGGCAACAGCCGCTGACATGTGGAACTCGAAAAAGCAAGATTGGTAGAAAAAGCAAGGTACGTAGTAACGTCTGTGCCCAACAATTTTTTTTTTGTGCTCCAGTTAAACTGTTCTTTTCGAAATGAACACCAATCTAATTGAAGTATGAGCGGAAGCAGGTGGGTCAAGGGGCCATAGCGATTCAGCATCGCAAGATACTCCGCACTTCTTATCAAGACGTTCATTTTTGTCTAATGTTTGTTTATTTTTCTTTTGTTTTATTGATTTGGTATTTTGTACACAAAGGCAATTTTTTGTGTATAAATAGAATTTCAATGTTAATCGGCTACCACGAAAGTGGTCCACCGTTTTACTGAGTACCCGCCGTTCTTATGCAAATAAGTCATTTATTGATTTATCAATTTTGGGTTGATTTGTTGGCATAATGTTCATAAATACGAACATCCAAACTAGTGCATTAGTTTTAACAATATAGTAGTATACGTATATTCCCCTGATCGCCTGTCATCCATAAAAGTTTCTCTATGGTTTCTAACATTTTGTCTACCTGCCCTGCGCCCGTACATGTGTTCACTTCAAATTTACCGACGGCAGAATAAGAAAATATCACCAAATCACTGTCAAATTTACATCAAGAACTGCCTTTTACGTCGTTTTTTTTTCTTTCTCAGACTTGGCAGGAAGAGTTGAAAGCAACATCTAAAAAAAGGAGTAATGTTATTTTAGAGCTGTTGTATGGAAGACATGTTCCATTAGACAATCTATAACTCCCAGAAATTAGTAAACATGGTCGGGAGACCCAGAACCCGCGACAATGAAGATTCACTGGAGAGACATACGATTCAGAAGTCTACATTGAAGGAATTTGATTATAATATGATTTTTTAGAAGAGGTGCAGTAGTACGGTATGGGATTCATGTTTTTCGCAATGGCATTTAGAACACTCGCGTAGTTTTATTGATGAAGAGGAAAGATTCTGGTTCAGGGATAATACATGATGTACTGGGAGTACTGAGCTGTTTTTCACCCCATGTACATGATGTTCCCGTAAATCACTCAGTTTGCGTTTTAGTTGCTTAAAACCCAAGGGAAAGTGTTTTTAGAGAAATTTCTTAGAATCTTCTGGATGGATATCCAAACCAATTATCACTTCCCTATCAGGAGACCGAGAGGCGTGGAATGACACCTTATTTGTCTCGATTATTGAACCGGAAAGGGCCGAATCGTGACTGACGGAATGTTGGATGCAGGTTACTCGATTACTATATAAGGAAAAGCATACATATTATGTGAGGATTGAGGAGGTGGTACTTGATGTAGACTGACAGCAGATCTTCAAACTACGTCGAAAGCTTAAAGTGAAAAGTACATATAGCCACAGGGAGGATGCCCAATCCATGTAAAGGAAGAAATCGCAAGAAGTGACCCAAGGTTCTCTAGTGTAGTTGCAAAGGCCTTCACTTCAGAACGAGTTCAGTTCAATAAAGACGTTTTGCATCCTACGTGATAGACGGATGTTATTTTAATAATATTTATGCGTACATGTTGAGACAGCTACGATTTCACAAGCTTCCAGCGTGTTCACCGATGCTTGTGTGATTCACAGCCAGTGCATGACATTACAATGCGCCCTTAGGAATAAGCACTTGTGCACATTGAAGTACCTTTTAGCCTTTAGCAATTTCAGGGGAAAACCTTCCCTCAAATCGAAGAGAAGTCTGTGAGTGTGTGCCTTCGTAAGAGATGTAGAACAAAAGGACAACAGTTCGAAAGGGACCTTTGTTTCTTCAAACATGTTACCAATGTTAATAACATTCATGCTAGAGTGCCTTGTCAGGATTATCTTTTGCTATTTGTTTCATAGGCGTATGTTGTGGTGTCTCAAGATATTTATTGAAGTCCAGATTTTATCGTCCCATTATGAAAAGAATGTGCAATCAGAAGGAAGTGTGTACTTCTCTTTTGAAGAAAACTTGAAATCAAATGATACTTTGAATAGTGAATGAAATTGAAGTATATTTTCATTGTACCCGTAGAAGTGTCTGTACAGTGTGAGTCATTTCGACTGTAAAAAATACACTAACGTGTTTTACATAATGCGATCAACAAATGTTTCTAATGTCTTTTTGCTGAGAAATGCTTCATTGTTGCACAACAGTTTGTCTACAAATTGTGTTGTTTAAATCATCCACACGCTTTTGCGTATAGTGAGTGGAATTAATATGTATACTGCTGTCCCCAGTCCGAGGTTTAGCTTGAAGAGCAGGGCCTTATGTGCTTTTCCGGTAGAGGAAATGTACCCGATTTTAAGATTTCTGTTCTAAATAGCGATTAACTTTTTTCATTTTAAAATCTTCGTTTCGCTGAGGTATATGCACGTACGCGAGTCCGGAAAATATTTACATTTAATTACGTATGTGGAAAATCTCTTAACATGCTCTCACAATCAGTAAAAGAAAACTGCCACGAATGTAAAGAGAAAGAAAAATTATTTTAAGCCGGAAACACGTGGACCGGTAAGCATCTCCATTCAAGTCTCGGTTTTAAAATAAACATAATATTTCTCACACAAAAAGTAAATTCAATGTAATATATAAAGAAAAAAAGAATTTTTACAGAAGAGCGCATTACACTGCACTTCATAATGTCAATTATTTCTCGCGGCGTACTATATTTTTGTCGGACAATGACACCACAAAAGGAAGTGTCGAAGCCATTTACAAGTTAGGCAACTGCAAACGAACGAATGCGGGAAGGGAGTCTAATGGGCTCAAGGGCACAACGACCACAGAACATTCAGTTATGTTGCCATCAGTAGCTGTCACTTTGGCTCATCCTTAGGAAAATCGCTCTATACTGGAGTGTGAAGGCGCGTTGTTGTAGTTGAAAGGACATAGATACAGTTCAAGGGGGAGGATCCCCTTGGCCCCCCTTCTGACCGCAAACTGAATATATGGTTAAGTAACATCAAAGAAGGGGATTAGCTGGCTGTTCCTCCTCCGAACGATTTAGCTTCAGTTAAAAGCTCATATAGTTTAAACACCGAACTTAGTAAAAAAGAGCTTTCAACTCAGAAGTATACAAATTTCTCCAAAACATCAATGAAAATATTTTATTTGGTTACATTCAGAAGAAATTTGAGAATCAGTCTGCTCCCCTCCCTAAAAAACATCTTACGCCGGAGAGAAGTCGTCTAATAACAAAAAAAGCAAATTTCTGAAGTGGTGGAATTGGAAGCGATTTAGTCTTGGAAAATTCCAAAATTCCGTTTTTTACGAGTATTTGGACTCTTAAGACCAACATGATAAAGGATTTTTTTTATTAGAAATATTAAGAGGAACGTGTTTATTTCTTTCACTTGAAATGACTCACTCTGCACTTTACAAGATTTAATGTTTTGGTGAATATTTTTGAATTCATGTTTGCACATTTCAACTAGAAGTGCACCTATTCCCTTGATAATTTTATACATACTTCGCCGTATTACTACGTGTTACCGCACCTTTACTAACTAATTTTTTATCAAACTGCCTTCTCTGTGTGTCCTGTCTAAATATTTTAAAAAAACCCCTATAAATTTTTATTTTAGGCTGAAAGAACAAGGGCACAAGTTCGATAACGTCCTTTCTTTCTCTTGTTATAAATTGGATCAGATAAATATGTTAGGAGTGTAAGTGCAGAAAATGAATTTATGTCTAAGTGGGAAAGAATGTACAGCTCTACTACCTTGCATGAAGTGAATAGTGAACTTTATGAAGAAATATAAATGGACTGTTAGGTAAACTTGGGGAAAGGGGCCCGAACATTTTTAAATTGTTTTTTAAACGCATTTTTATCTCTGAATAAAAATATCAACCGACATTGATGAAAAAAATTAAGCCATGAAGACAGAATGCATGTTATGCCATGAAAACCATAAATCAAATTATTGCAATTTAAACATCTTCTTGAGAACCGAACGTCAAATTTTTTAGCGGAAAAATGTTTTTCTACAATTGTGGCTTAATAAGACTCTGGCAAATAATTAAACGGTTGTAAAAACTGACATTTTATTCAATTTATAACTTCTCAAACGTTTTGCAAACCATTTTTGTTTTTAATTTTTTTCAGTATTTGTATTTAAAACCAGGTATAATTGCTTTCTAATGAATAGTGTCATTAGAATCACTTCTGAAAAATTGACATTCCAATTTGGTATACCACTGCTTTTGGTTTACTGCGATGTAATTGCTGACCATTGTAATGGATCATAAGTGTATTTTTGAAAATGTAAAATAAAGTGTTTACTAAAATGAAATTCATTAAAATTTGTATTTTACTGGCAAATATTTTTAAGTCGTCCACCCAGCTGCCTGTTGCCAAGCGTTCGCTACCAGACGACAGAGCCGCGACGTAAAAAAAATGCTTATACTTGGGTTTTCGTAACGTGGCACGCGCTTTTTTCCCGATAAGTATGGCGATTTTTTCGCGTCTTTCTGGTGTCCCGCTAGATGTCGTTTGATCTGCAGCAAGGGATGCCTTGCGATCATCAACATCTGGAAAAAACCGTTCCCATATTCCATCGTAAAGACAAGGCCCCCGTGTAAATTACGAAAAGCCAAGTATATACTCGGGGTTTTGCTAACGTGGCGGCTGAGGGTAGTATCTCCAAGATGGAATTCGGCATGACTTTTTGAGTCGTTCTCAGTCGTGCCGCTATTGATCTGCAGCACTGCGTCATGCCGCCGCGGTCTTGCGACATCTTGCGGCAGGACGGGAATGAAAAAAGTCATGCAATATCTTGAGAACATACCCAATTAAAAAACCGAGTATAGTTTTTGTCCTAACCATGATAAAAAGACATGGTGAAGTATTGCACCTTCGCTTACCATTGAGCTTCTTGCACTAGTTTGCGTCACTGTGTTGGGAATTTTGAATGCAACCAGATACCAAATTATCACATTGTTACAAGCCACTACAACAGATATATAAAGTTTTTCTAAAATATTGCATCTTTTATTTTAACTAAAATTTTTAATATTTTTTTAAATTTTAAATACATTTTTAAAATCTTTAACTTTTTCTAAAATATTGCATCTTTTATTTCAACTACTCCTTGCTTCCAACACTTTTTGCTTACCGTGCAGCATGGAAGCCAGCGTCTGGAATGGCTTTTCAAACGAAGTGCCGTTGTCGTGGTCACGTGGTTCGTGACGTATCTGCTGTAGCGCAGAACGGAAAAAATCCGGTCCACCGTTTATTCTTTTCATCATGCCCCAAATTTCCCGGGAAAACCCAAAAATCTCTAAGAGGGTGACTCAATCGGTCTCAGTTTCAGGGACACCGTACGGCCAATGGTAAGACCTTTAAAGGCATTTTCGACCTCTTTTTCAATAATCCCAATATTACCCCACAAAATTTTTGTACATGGCTTTGGTCAAGTACAGTACGCCAAGGACTTAAAAATAGGGAAGTGACCAGGGTTCCGATCGTTATTGTCAAAAAAAACCCGGATCGTTCCATTTTCCCCTCGTGATGTCACTGAACCTAAGTGAGTCCGACTGGCCATGTTTTTCGTATATACCCCTCCATGCCTTCTACACCGACTTTGAATCTCCTTACACACTTCGTGCTTTGCATCCTTTAGAAGCCGTGGCTTACCCAATTTGGTTTAAATTTCTTGGTAGTTAAAACCGGATGTGATAATTCGAAAGAAGATGAATCAATTGATGTAATTTTCCCAAAATTAAATCAAACATTTTTTTATTTCAACAATTTATCAAATTTTAAATAAAATCCCGAATTTTTTGAAAAGGGGGAAACCTGGTTTCACTGATACGAATCAGGCACGGAATGAATGAAATTACAAAGTGAAAATTATCAAATTATTTTATATAACTAGTTTCTAAGTACTTTCTTTGGATAACGTGTTCAAATCATCAAGGAAAAGGAATAAATCAAGTGACATTAAAATTGTCAAGAGTTAAGAGTTATAACTAGTTTCTAAGTACTTTCTTTGGATAACGTGTTAAAAAGCAAATTTATATAAATTAATTGGCAAAAGTGAATTAAAGCAGTTCATGCAGGAACGCGCCCAAAAAATCGCTTAAAGGCTAATAAAATCTAATGATAAAAGAGCGTACAGAAGTTACGTAATTCGTAAAAAAAAAAAATTGAACCCCGGAAAATTCGATTTATAGTAAATCTTTAATTAAAAACGAACACTAAAGACGTTTGGAACTCACTGAGAGACCTCGGGATCGCGAAATCAAATTCTTCTGAAATTCCTATCGACATGTCCTTGGATAAAATTAATGACTACTTTGTGTTTCAAAAATAATACCACTTTGTGTCAAGCGTAATACATTACAGACTCTTTCAGCCAATTCACCTGCGGTCAGGGATAAATCTTATATCTATAACGTAGATCATCACGAAGTTAGTAAGATTGTTCTTTAACTAAAATAAAATGTTGGCTCAAGTAAGCCAAACAATTGAAACTTGTCTTACCACTTGCTTTTCCCGGCACTTACTTTGATTAAATTTCTCACAACAAGGGGAAACCTTTTTCTCAAGCGTATTTCATATGTTCGACCCTTCCCTCTAGCCGCCCGGCGTCTTGCAGTTATCCTCCTTGTGGACGGTCTAAAATTTTGGACAATTTGGGACAGTTAAAAAGTTCTTAAAAAAATGTTCAAAAACAGATTGAAAAACCCTTTTTTGCCAAATATTGCCCGGACCGGTTTTTTAAATACCCGGGTTCCCCAAAATTTAAACTCTTGAACCCCCCGCGAAAAAAAGGAAAGGTACCTCCCAAACAAAAACCGTAACAATTCCTCTATCCAAAAATTTGCTCCTAAACGTTGCTAATTAATCTACAATAAAATTTTCCCCGGACGGTTTGGGTTTAAAAAAACCATTTTCAACCCCAGAATTTAAACGCTTGGAAGCTCCCCCCCGGGGAAAAAGGCACATCCCCCTGAACTATTCCCCTAAATTCATAATCTATGCAAAATTTGCTCTAAACTTCTAATTGTAATCTGCAATCAAAAATTTTGTGGCCACCGGTTTTTTAAAATCCCAGGTTCGCCCCAGGAAATCTCTTGGGAACCCCCCCGAAAAAGGACCATACCCCCCTGAACTTTAAAACAACAATTATTTCTATCCCAAAACTTTTCCGTTTTAAATGTAATCTGCAATAAAAAATTGCCGCGGACGGTTGTATAAAACCCCAAGTTCGAACCACAGAAGGGAAGCCCCCCCCCGCAAAGAAAAGGCACGATACCCCTAAACTTACTAACAATTCATCTCTATAAGTTTCCTCCTTAATGTTGCTAATTGCAACTTGGGAAAATCAAATATTGGCCGGCCCGGTGAGTTAAAAATACTCGGTTGGAACCCCAAATGAATTTTGGATCCCCTCCGCGAAAAAGGACACGATACCCCCTGAACTTTGCCAACATTTCAAGTCTATGACAAAATTTGCCCCTAAACGTTGCTAATGGTAATCTGCATTAAAATCCGCAGGCCAGTTGTTTAAAATACTCAGGTTAGACCCCAGACAAACTTTTGGGAAGCCCCCCCCCGGGAGCCCTAAGCCCCCTGCACAAGGAAAAGACACGTTTTCCCCAATGGGAAAAAATTCATTTACATATACTGACCCCCCGGACCGGTTAGTTTAAATACCAGGGTTCCAACCCAAATTTAAACCCTTGAACTCCTCCGCGGGGAAAATGTACGATACCTTTTAAAGTTAAGTTTTGGGAGCCCCCTGCCAATGAAAACGTTACCTCCTGAACCAATAGCCGTAACAATTCATACTCTTAAAAATTTGCCCACCTTTTTGGAAACAGTAATCTATAATTAATTAATTTCCTCGGCCCGGGTTAGTTTAAAATCCGCGGTTCAAACCCCAAAATTGAAGTCTTGAAATCTCGCTGCCGGGAAGACACGTTTCCTCCTAAACCCAACACCGCAAAATTTATAGTGTACGCCAAAATTTGACATTAAGCGTTGAAATGTTTTTAAAAAAAAAAAATTTGCCGGGAAGTTAGTTCAAAATACTCAGTTTCGCCCCCAAATTTAAGTCTAGGTGCTCTCTGCGCAAAAAAAAGACATTCCCCCTGAACCAATGGCCGTAAAAAATTCATTCTATATATACTGACATACCAGTTTGCCCTAATTCGGTTCATCAAATTGCATTAAAATAACACCTTATTAGCAAAAAGACGTTTGTTGCCAGGGTCCGGTGCAATATAAAACTATGCCCATTAGTTTAAAAGCGGACGATAAGTAGCATCTGTGGTTTCGCTTACGAAAAAAGATAAACAAACGTACGAAATTTAAAAAGTAAAAAACTATTTCCGGATCTTCATACTTTTTTTTTTTTTGCGAATTCTGTCCATTCTTTGGACAGTTCTCCAACTTTCTTTTTTTCCCCTACTTGTACGGATGTACAATTTTCATAAAAATTTTTTTAAAATCTCTTATGGTATTTTGTGTAAAATATTCTTCAATCTCTTGTATTACAAACCTCTGAACTTTCTGCAGATTCTTGGTGAGACGGGGAAATCATTTGGGGTTTTTTATATCGACCGATTTTGTCATGTACAATGCAATGTCGTTCTTTTTCCCCCCCCAATGCTATTTGAAATCCTTTCCCAAAAACATAATTAGTGCTTTTTTTTCCTTTTTATCCCCACTTTTTTTTATATTAAAAATATTTTACCTATTATATACTTTTAAAAACTCTATATTTAATACTTATAAACTTTAGTTCAGATCTAAATTTGAGTTTTCCCCCTTTTTATACATTGTTCCCAAAATACCTTAATCACATCAAATTTTTCCCCCCACTAGGTACGTCCACTCACAGCCACGCGGGCAGCTCTGAAACCTATTCAGCATTATAGTTTCGTCAATTTAAAATTGAAGCTTTTTTTTAAATATTGCAAGTGAGTTTAGACAAAATACGTGGCAAAGCTGGAAGTTGTTTCCCCGGCGGGGGGGAAAATCCCGGCCCCGGGCCCAACTCATCAGGAAAAACAGGATGTTGCCAATACTCCCCTAATACTAAGGTTTGAAATGCCTTTCTTTTTATACATCTTTGTTAATAATGAAACAAATTTTTATGTACCTTTTCTAAATAAACTTAATACTCATTTGCTATTGACTTTAAAATAACAAAAAACAACCTGGGGTTTTTTGAACTCCCCTACTTAAACATTTATAAACAATATTTGTATTTTTTCTCCCATTTTTTTCCTTAAAAACACCATGAAAAAATTATAAACCCCTGACAAAGTTCTGACCGTTCACAAGGAATAAAATTTTTTTGGTTTTTTGAGACCTCAAAATAATCGAAAACCCCCAGAATCTCGCTTTAACCCTTCAACATGGGGTGCCCCCACAGCGTCGGGGTTTTTAACTTCTCCCTGCGGGGATGCCTCTAAGACGTCGGGCATTTTTTCCCGTGCGAGATGTCCTGGCACGGCGTGGCCTTTCTCTCCTCGGCGGGGGCCGACGGATGAAACCCCATTCGTAAATTTTTGGCGAGGGTTTATCTTCATGTAAGGGGCCCCGCCGGCGACTCACCTCATATCCTAGTGTCGAAAATCCGCCCCCCTGGGGACTCGCCCCAGGACCCCCCCGAAAAAAACTCTGCCGTGTAAATGTTTTTTCCCTCTAGACATCTCAACGGAAAAATCACAATAAATTTTCCCCCCAAATACCTGTCGATTCTACAAATCCCGGTTTTTCATGAAACACCGGTATTTTGATGAAAGAATCCGGTATTTACCTTTAAATAATATTTTCCGGAAAGACGTCGGATGAAGGTAAAATACCTCGATAAATCCGGTTTTGAAGTTTTATACCGGTTTTTTAAAAGGTATTTTGAATAAATTTATAATAAGTGGTATTTCTAAACCGGTAAAAAAACTTTTACCGCTTTTAAATTTTATTCGCCCCAAAAAATTATTAATAGACACAATTATATAAATTTTTTAAACATTTCTTCTTAAATTTCAAATATATTTTAAAATTTTCATTAAAAAAAAAAAATAATAAATAAGTTAAAAACATAAAACTACTAATCATCAGAATGATCAAAAATTCTGAAAATTCTGAAATTTCCCAAGCTCATTATAAACATTTCTCGGCCCGCCCCCCGTCGAAAAAGCGCCGTGTGAGGCGGGCCGCTGCCGCCCCGAAATCGAGCTGAGATCAGCGTCATATCCGTTCCCGACGTCGCCCCCAGGGCCCCGTCCGGCGTATCGTATTCCTTTAAAGTAGCAACGACGAAAAGTAAATGTTAATCGACCCTTCTCTGCGGTGAAGGAGCCCCTTCTCCTTTCTACCGCAGTGACCGCCCAGAGCTTGTGAAAAAATTATTATTTATATCACGAAAACCCAATTTTTCAATCATGTTTTAATTTTCTTTATTCTAGATTTTAAATTTTTGGTTGACGCGTCTGTACTTGCCTCCTTTTTACAATAGTTTCATTGGAAACAACCCAACAAAACATTTATTAACAATTTGCAATCCCCCCAAATGAAGAAATTATAAACTTCCCTTGTTTACTTAAAATTAAAATCAACCCCAATTTTCAGGGGCCAAAATTTCTCTATCACTAATTCTTTAAAAGTTTTTGGTTTCTCGAAGTTGCTATTCTATTGATAGCATTGTTATGTTTCATAGTATTTCTAAGACAGTTTTATCCCTTCATTTTGAAATCAGTGTTGGGTTTCAAAGTGTAAAAATAAAAGGGTTTTACAGACTTCGGGAAAAAAAATTCTTGTATTTTTTTTGTAGCTTTAAAGAATAATGGTACAGCTCCTGTTATTTCTAAATTCCTTCTTTTGCAAATAACCAACTCTTCAACTATAACTTATTAAAATAATATTTTGTGCAAATTATTTGTATATATGAGGTGTGGTACATTTGAAGATGATGAAAAGAAAAAAATAATAGTAATACATTTTAAGGAAGAGTGTGTTTTATAAACGATATACATGTGTATATAATTCAATGAAAATAATTACATGTTTATAACAAAATAATAATTATAAATCACACTTAATGAATTAACACTGGTAGCACTGGCACTAGAAAAAATCAATATAGTAAAATTATGAAAATTATCAATTTTCTAGTTCTTTAAAATTCATTTTTTTTTTACGTAAAAAAAACATTTAAAAAAACTCCCCTTTGACGTGCTATGGGGAAAAGTGAATTGTGTGCACATTTCAAAATTCTGTGACCCCTACACTAAGTCATATACTATTTAAAATTTTGAATTTTGAAAGGAAGAAAAAAAACTTCCATGTAGTAAAATCAATTTTCAAGGATAAATAAGCAATAAATTTTGAATTTTGAAAGGGAGAAAAAAAACAAAAAAAAAACATGTTCTTACTAATAATTTTGTTAAAATCTTTAAAATTATACAATGAAAGAGACAATTCTTTAATTTTGAGTTTACTAATGTTGGTCGAACTAAAACTCGTTTGAAAGTGTTCCCCTCCCTCCTTTTTGTTTTCCTACTTCGTTCCCCAGGTAATGGATGTCCGGTCTGCCGCGTTCGACCAGAAATCAACTCTCCCCCTCACCCTCTCAATCTCTATCTTTGAACCTGGGTATTTTAAATTAACCGGTCCGCGGCAAATTTTTTTATTCCACATTACAGTTTGGAACGGTATAGAGCAAACTTTGCAAAAGGTATGTATTTTACTGCTGGGGTTCGGGAAATTTCATTCTTTTTCGAACTTAAACTCTAATTTCTGGGTTCGAACATGGGTATTTTAAACTAACCAGTCCCGCAATTTTTTTTGCAGTTTCCCAATAACAACGTTTAAAACAAATTTTCAAATTGTTTACGGCTATTTTTTGGGGGGTATCGTGCCTTTACCCCCGGGAAAGGGGCTTCCAAGTTTTAATTCTGGGGTTCAACGGGTATTTTAAACAAACCCGGTCCGCAGCAAATTTTTGATTCAGTTTAAAATTACAACTTTTAACAAATTTTGGCATAATATGTTTTTCCTAAGTTTGGGAAAAATATGTCCCTTTACCTCGGGAGGGTTTAAGGGTTTTTAAATTTTGGGGGAACCTGGGTATTTTATCTAACCGGCCCGGGGCAAGTGTTTTGATTGCAGATTACAATTGAAACGTCAGGAGCAAATTTGGCTGGTATGAATTGTTAAGGCAAATAGTTCAGAGTGTCCCTTTTTTTCCCGGGGGAGTTTCCCAAGTGTTTAAATTCTGGGATTGAACCGGGGATTTAAAACTAACCGGTCCCTCTTTTTTATTACAGATGACAGTTTAGAATGGTATAAAACAACGTTTACTTAGAGTATGTATAATTACGGAAATTTGGGAGGAGGTATCGTATCTTTTTTTTGGCGGGACTTCAAATTTTTAAATTTTCGGGGTTCGAACCGGTATTTTAAATAACCGTAACGCGCAAATTTTTTATTAGTTACATTTTTGGGTATAGAGCAAATTTTAGCATAATATGTATTATTCCCCGGGGTTCAGGATTTTCTGTCTTTTCTTTGCGCAGGGCCCAAGTTTTAAATTCTGGGTTCAACCGGGTATTGTAAATAACCGGTCAGGGCAATTTTTATTACAGTTTACAGTTTGCAAAGCAGGGAAAATTTTGGGGGTAATATGAATATTTACGGCTATTGGTTTGGAGAAATATCTTGCTTTTGGGGGCCCCCCATGGGAACGTGGGTTTATTTTTTTTTTTTTTAAAATTCTTTCGAAAAATGGAGATATCAGTATGATATCTTACTAATCTTTATAAAAAAAAAAGCGGAAAATTTGGGGGTCTTTTTGGGGTGTATGCTTACATTAATAGTGGATTTAGATGTGGGTCCTGCTAACTTCAAGAAGTTAGCGGGAATCAACGAAAATGACCCGCGGCAAATTTTTGTTTTCACTTTTTAGGAACGGAAAAAAAGCGGCAAATTATAGCTATACAGTTTTGTGATTGGGTAAATGGTCCTCCTTCCGGACGTGGGCGGACCCCTAAGCGTAAATATTAGACGGAACAGCGGTTTGTCGCTTCATGTGGCGGGGGGGGACCACGGGGAAAAAGAGCGGTGGGGAGATGATGCGATAAAAAAAGGGGTGGCAATGGTAGTGATGATGATGATAATGATGATGACATTGGTGGTGATGAAGATATTAAGGGTAGTGATGATTGTGGTGACACTGTATGATGATCGTAGTCAAAAGGAAGTTGGGGGTGCTGTAAGACAATTAAAGGAATATTATAATTGAATAAGTAAGGAATGAAATTCTGAAACTTTCGTGGAAAAAATTATAGTGACGAAGATGATCCTAGTGATTTTTCTGCTGAGGGCAATATATTTATAAAAACGAAGATAATGGAAATAAAATAAATTGTTTTGGCAAGTTTTCCAAATTATTTTAAAATATTTTACTGCCCCATTTTTTCTAACTTCGTGTTCCACAATTTAATATCTAAATGTCACGAAACTGTGAAAATAAACCCGAAAATTACTGTAATTAATTTTTACTGCTGTTCGGCGATCACAGATTGATCATGACTGAAATGACGGAATCGGAAGAAAAACTACTTCATTGTGTTTTGGGAAAACATCATCAGAGGAGTGGTGGGACTCGGGAGTAGGAAGAAGTGTTGCGGGCGGGGCGGGCCTCAGCGGGTTGGTTCTTAAGTGGGGGTTGTCCCCCGCGGGGTTGGAGCGGGATCCCCGAAACGAAACGGAGCCCAACACGATGAACGGGATGGGGTGGGAGGGCAGCCAGAAAAATGCGGGGCTCCGGCGCCCCCGGGGGTCCACGCCCGGCCCCCCGCCCACACCATACGTTATGTGGCGCCGCCCGGGCCCCCCGGCGCCGGCGCGCGTGCCCAAAGGTATACGCGGGCGAGACACGGGGTGGCCACCACACTTTTTTTTGGGACAATTTGCGGTAACATATTGAACAGGAAGGTTGTTTAAAGTAATTTTTTTATCCTCATGCAAAATGTGGATTTTATTATCATAATCAATGGGTACCCCAAGGACAGTATCTTGGCACTTCGTCCCTCCCCCACCCAAAACCCATGACATTTTCCCCAAAATATATTTTTACTAATACTCTCAAAAAGAAAATCTTTTGATATTTCAATTACAATATGTTGTAAATAACCACTACGTATCAACAAACAAAATAAATTTTAAATTTAGTGATGAGAAAAATTCTTTAAAAGATAACAGCAAGTTGGCTGGACACAACGTCCACAAAAAAATGATATTGCTTCCGTCACAGCCATTAAACATGAAACAAAAATTATTGATTTGCCCCTACTCTTTCAAAATCGGGGAAAGTATTTTTTGACGTTGTCAACATCGTGTGATGGAGTTAAATGATATTATTAGATTTTGAATGATAGAATAATTTATAGTAAAATTATATTTTAAACATAGATATAAAATTATTTCCCACAGGTTAATCAGGGTCATTCGTTCTTATTAAAAAAAATAAATAAAAAAACAGAAAAATAAAATTAATTTGCTCTGCGTATATCCCACAGTTTCCCTAGTCTTTTAATTGAGCTCCTTTTAAAAAAAATTTTTTTTGGTTCATCGACTCCATACTTTTTTCTCTTAAAAACAGCATAGATAATCATAACACAAAAATAACCAAGCCGATAAAGTTCATGGCGACTTGAAACGTCACTGTTAATGAAAGTTTAGTTTTAAACCTGACATGTAAATCAAATAAATAAGACAATGATTGGATAAAAATACATTTCACCAGTGTTCTTTGGGATTTAAAACAATAACATTCGAATCTCATGTCGTTCGATTAGTGGATTTCGTTGTTTGAACAGTAAATATAATTTATTGTTATAATAATAATAAAAATTAATAAAAATAAAAAAATAAACAAAAAACTAATAAATCATAGTTTAACTAATCATCCCGGGTTTTTGTGCTGGGATTAATGGATTAAATTACGATCCCCGGTTTTCTTGTTTCCTTCATCTCTTAGACCATTTTACATTCGTTATTCTTTAACCATTATTAATTTTCTCCCCCCATAATGCTACTATAAATTAATTTTAAAGATGGTACAACACAGAACTATAATGCGTGATATACGGGGTATTCTTGTTGAAAGTTATCTACACTAAATGAAAAAAAACATTAAAAAAAACAATGGATTTTGTTACCCAGTGAATTAAGCAATGTTAAAGGGATTAAAAAAATTTTTAACTCATCTAGATTAATAAACATATTTAACTCAAAGTCTGTTTATTGTAAATTTGGGAAACCCGTTTCAAAAATATTTTTAAAAAAGAAATTCGTTTCAAAGTGATTTTTTTTTGGGGTTTGGGCTTAACAATCATTGGTTTTAATTAAGACACTTTTCAATATAAACACATGAGACAATTTATTGACTTACGGGCTGATAGCAATGGCCTGAGGTTAAAGTACTAAATCCCGCGTAAAAAAACCGAAAAATGTGGCCCGCTAATCGTTTTCCTCACCCCCACCCACGCTATAAGCTGCCCCGTTCCGACTCTGTTAATTAATTTATTTAATTAGCAATGTGTATTTCACTGTTTACTTTACCCAACGTTCAAAAAAACAGATTGCCATTAAATTGTTGTTTTTTCGTGTTAAATTTGAATTTTCAGGCCCCCGAAACAGTGAAGTTTGCTCGATACCTGCAATTAAAATCGCGTTAGTTACATTCATTTATGGGTTTAAAATATTTTTGTCTGATTTGGATTTGTGGGGTTATATTGAATTGTTATTAAAAAAGGAGAAATTGCTATTAAAAAGGAACTGAATACTTATATCGTGAAGAATATCGTAAAAAAAATATTTTTAATCCCCCCAAAGTTTTTTGAAAAACTTGAAGACAAAATATTTTTTTCACCTTAATATTATTTGTTGAATGTTGACGTACCCAACAAACGAATCAAATGAAATACCCCAGTATTTTCTACATACGCATCAGTTTTTTAAATATATGAAAATTTTTTAAAAATGTTCCCAAGAATAAGAGCGTCCCAAAAAAATGTATTCACACTTAAACAAATAAAAATTGGTTTCTTTCCCTCTCAGATCTAATTCCTTGACTTTTTTTTGGAAAATCTTAAAATTTTACACTGTGATTAAGCTTGGGGTACTTTGGGGAATCAAAACGGTATGTACTGAAAACGCGGGGACACTACCCGAAAGTTGTAACATAGTTAAACTATGAAATGTATGGATGTCTGGCGGGAAGTAATAGGCCAAAATTTATTGCTTTTTATCGAAAATGGTTTATTTGGGTTTTTTCTCCTTTAAAAAAATTAAAAATTTAAGTAGTATAGCAGTGTAGGATCCAAATTTTGAAAATGTACACTTCATTTTCCCCCAGCACGTCATACGCAGTTTTTAACTGTTTTTTTGACGTAAAATAAATAAAAATAAATATGGACGTCAATAATGGTGGGCATTTGAAGCATTTGTTGTAATGGTTGTACCTATAAAAGTCTAATATGATTACTGTTCATTATTTTCTATTTAGGGAAAACAGCCTGGTTAAGCCTATTTTTAATTTGTAATTTTATGTACTTTTTTGCCTTTCTGTGTGTCTGACAACATCGTTAATGTGATGTAGTAATCGTTGGGTGTACTTGGGAATTTTTCACTATAAACAAATTTTGGGCAGACTACGTTGATTTTAAAATTTTTAAAATATAAAACAATATTTTGGTTTTAGCATGCATCAATCTATTCTAAAAATGAGACTTCTCCCTCGATCTTACTTTGCTATATAAATAAAATTTTAAAATATCGTATATTCAAAAAGATCTGATTTGCTCCCCCAATAATTTTTTGGATGTTCTGCTTACTTTAAGTTATATTAAAAATTATATTTAATATATTATATTATATAGGTATACTAATACTAATAAACCAATAGTTTTGATTATATCCGGCATAAAGTTTATTAGTTTTTGAAAGTAGAATGCTCCAAATTTTTGTGCTGACGTGTTTTAAAGGAGGACAATTTGACATGTACTGGTAAAAAGTTTAAAAAATATCTCAAATAGTATTCAAATATAGGAAACAATCTTCAATTATTCTAAAAAATAAAAGGTTAATCTGAAAGAGTCTGTCTTGGTTAATCCCTTTTGGGGTTTTGACTGGATGAATATTATTCCCGTGGTGAGTTTGTTGCTTTTACATAATTAAATATTGAGGGCTTGTCATTGTCAAAAATAGTATTTTTTTCCAAATAAGCTTTCATGGCAGTCATCTTTATCAGTTTTCTGCTGTCGGAGCCATCATCAGTTTTCTGCTGTCGGTAGTCGTTTTTGGTTGGGAGAAAAGTGATTGGCCCAAAAACATAATCTCTAAGCCATCGCTCTTTTAATATCTTATTATTTTAAATTTTGCCCCTCATATGATGAAACCTATCCTTTAATATTTCAATTAAAATCATCACAATGAGGACTTGCCTCAGACCTTATTATGATTGTCCCTTAATTAGTTAATGTGTTTTTTTATTCAAATGTTTCATACGGGGGACAATTTTCCCAATTTTTTTCTTGCAAATGTTTGTAATGTTAATGGGTTTTTAATTATTTGTTTTTTATACCAAACTTGCAAAAACCAACTTAAAAAATATGTTATAATTATCTGAAAAGTCTTTTACATTTTAATTATATTTGATTGATTTGGGTTAAAAAGTTCATATTTAGGCTAATTTATTAACAGATAATTAACTAGACATAATTTTTGGTATTTGTCCTCAACTCTATATATGGATATTAATTTTATGCATTAATACTATTTTTTCTCATACAAAGATACAAAAATATTTTACATATAAATTTATATGAAATTTTTTTAATTATTTCCAGATTGTCCTTTTTTTGAGATTAAGATGTCTGAATCAAGATAAAAAAATAATTCTTCTAAAAATTTTTTTGATCTAAATTGAAAAAAATTTTTCATCTCCCTTTTTTTTGTAAACAAGTCGGTTAAAAAATACAATTTTTAGAACAGACTTTTTATATTTATATTTCTTTAGAATATTATTTGTAATCATAAAACCATCAATATCTTACAAATTTATTTATTCTACATTATTCAAAAAAAATTGAAAATACCTTATAAAAAGTGCATGGTTAATAAAATTTTGCTAATAACCACTTAAATTTTGTGGTTTCATTTAGTTCAGATCTCCCATAAACACTAAAAACCCAAGGTACATTAAGAATTTCATCCTCAATATTCTATGTTAAAATGTTTAAAAAATTTGAATGAACTTTTAAAAAATACTCTTTCCTTTAAATAATTCCCCCGACCCCCACAGTTTAATTTCTTAACTAAATTACATTATTTTTTCCTCGTTTTCATTTATAGTTTGATCAGCTTATTTTTAAATTGTTTTTTTTAAATGCTTCACCTTCCTTAACGGGAAAATTGCTGAACAAACATTGTAAAAAAAATGTTTTTTTTTTAAAATTTGATTAAAATTTGTACTGTTGGATAAATTCATTTTCTTTTCAGTTATTTCAGATTAAAAAAAATCAATACTGTTGCACAATATGGATGTATAATCCCAAATATTTGCACTTACAAAATTTAGAGACCTTTAATTATTGACTAAATTTTAATTTAAAACCCATTTAGCAATTTGACTGAAAAAATTTAAAGTTACTTACAAATATCTCAATTTTCCAAATACAATAAAACCAAATATACATGGACATTTAAATTAAAACGAAAAAAACAATATAATGTAGAATTCAATAATGGATTAAAGCTCGGTGAAAATAAATCCATTCAAACAAATCCAAAATAAATGCATCAAAACCAACAATCAGATCGGTAATTTAAATTCCCCCTTTCCCATCCCCCCAGTTTTCCCCAACGTCAACGGATCGACTTGCATCGTTATAACTAAAGAGATGAATTGCCCGAAATTAAACTTTTTTATTAACAATAGTATTGAGAACATATCAGGTTTTAAAGGGCCATACTAACGAAATCTTGAAATTAATTAACCCACGTTTTCTCGTAGCCTAATCGGCTCTTACGTCGTACCGATGTTCCCAGCACCTGGGATTACTAGCGCTGCAGCGCGGACGGGAAATTTTTTCTCCTTCCTTCGTTCCCCGAAATACGTCCTTTTCTCCGGGGACCTTCCCTTCCATTTTTCACCGTTGACGGCATCGTTTTAAAGTACCCATTTTCTGCAGTCCAAAATTCACTCTCCCCAGAATACAGAGATAATGGATGATGAAGAACAGTAATATTAAAATATTTATTAATTGTAATATTTAAATAATTTTTATCTAAAAAAACTAAGTAATACTGCAAAAAAACAATTTAATGAGCACGTACCAACGGTTGTGGAGCAGATAATATAAATGTGAAATTACGTTTGATATACATGTACCCTCCATTACCCCAGTTTTAATTTTCTAATTATGGGGAATGGTGCAAAAACTCAGTCGAAAAAAAAGGAACTTACGCAAATTACACTTGAAAGTATTTAAAAAATTAACTCATCTAAAAGGTTGAAGTACCGAAAAATCAAATTTTAATGATTTTACGTTTTGATAAATCATCCTTGTCAAGTACTCAACGTGGTTTATGAATGGGGGAAAGATCAACAATTTTTAAAATTAAATTTTTTTTTAAAAGAAAAACACTTTTTTTACAGGGGCTACAGGGTGTATTAATTTACTCAAATGCTGTGAAGGGTTTTCCCATCTTTCGGGAAAAGCTTATCAATTTGAATGAAAATGTTAACAATAATTTAATTTGGATATTTTTTGAACTATTAGGTAGTCATTTTATTCTAAATAGCACCCGTTCCTAGCATCCCGGATAGGGGGTTTCTTTTCACACCTCGTTTTCTTTCACTCTTATAGCATCTCCCCATACTAGAAGAAAATCAATTAATGATATTTGATATTTTTAAAGTAGGGGAAAAAAAACATATTTTTACATGTTCTGTTTTATTGCGTATGGGAATTTCCCTTTTTTGTATTTTGCGTGGGGGAAATCGTCGAAAAAGGGCGACAAGTGACCTTGTCCTCGGCCATTGCGGCGCAGAAAATAGTTAACATTTTTAAACGAAGAGGCCGAAGTGGGCGTGGCTTTCCTTCTTTTCCGCTCCCCCGCGGCACAAGTTGAACGGTGTTGGCGTTCAATCACTGAATCATTTCAAGACTCGATTATATTTTTTCTATTTCTTTGGGTGAATAAGCGACAAGTAAAAAAAACTTAATTTTGGGGGGAGCAAAATCCATTTTAAAACAATGCTAAAAATAAAAATTTATGTATTCAAAAAACCTAAAAAAGGTTTTTGTTTGAATTTTCGTTTGAATATCTTAATCCTGATTTAATTTAAACGTTTTTTTTTTTAAAATTGTTTGATTATCCATTCGGGATAAAATTTTGAGTTGGGGCGTGTAACAATTTTAATATTTTATATCTTGGCAGTTTTTTTGCTAAGATGTCTTTCTTCAAAAGGTATTAAGGAATAGCCCGATGCCTCCATAAATTTAAAAGGGAATAATGGATGATATTGTTTTGTTTGAAAAGAAAAAACATTTAATTTCTAACGATACTAGATTCCAAAAGGAAAAAAGCCCCCTTTTTTTCTCTTCTTTTTATTTAAAAACAATTAATATAATTTTTGAATATTTTATTTGATTCGAATAAATATTTCAATCTTCATGTTTAAAACTCGATTTTTTGGTTTGATTTTTATCATATTATATGCAGGAACTGAAAATGAGGTAAAAAGCAATGAAAAAAAAATAAGGTAAAAAATTACATAGGAATAATGCTCTGACATCCTTGTATAAAATATGGATAAAAAATTATAATTTTCAAATGGAAAAGGGAAGTAACGGAAAAAGGTCTATTTCAAATATCAAACACATTTAAAATGGTATGGGAATTATGGACAATATTTAAACTTTTTACTTTATTATGGGAAAGGAAAAAAAAGAAAAAAAAATAATGGACTGTATTTATTGATCTGAACCGGCCTTCAACATCTGAACAGGAAATAGTTGAAAGGGGGTTATTTGAAATTATATAAAATGAAATCATTCTTTGTTTGAAGTTAATATAAAAAAAAGTTACGGGGTGATAGAAGGTAAATTAAGCTGAATTTTGTATCAATAAAGAAATTAGACAGGGCTGCCCATCGGCCCTTTTTTCAATTTATATATGGGTATTTTAGGGGGTTAGTAAAGGAAGAGCCAGGTTGGGGGGGTTATTGATTAGTAAATAAAAAAATTTCTTTTTCTTATGCTGATGTATTATTGCTGATATCCCAGGACTTGAATCAGATGATGAGGAGATTAAAACATGTTTAGAGAATAGGAACTTGAATTAAATGGGAAAAAGACCAAAAAAGGGGGTTTTAAAAGGGGCAGAAGGAAGAGTAAATGTAAAAAAATTATATGGAAAAGCAATAGTTAGAAATGGTAAAAGACCATAAATTTAAATTTTGGCTTTAAAGGGGAGGCTACATAATAAAAAATAAGGAGATGGTGACTATAAAAAAAATTGGGGTATAATTAGGAAAAGGTACGGGGTTTTTTGAGAAAAGGGTATGGGGAGGGACAGCATTGTTGCTTCTATTTTGGGTGGGAGCAAAAATTTGGGGGATAAAGGAAAAGAGAAACCCAACACATGAAGATTTTAAGACGGATATAGGAACGACTTTGAAATCTTTTAAATGAAAAGAGGGGAACAGAGCAAAAAATAAAAAAGAGATGGGAAAAAGGGCTTTAAGTTTGAGAAAACGATTAAAAGGGGGAAGGTTAATAGTTATTAAAAAAAAATTGTTTGGGAATAGATGCTGGAGACTGAGAAATTTGTTTGGGAAAAAGGGTAAGTGTTTGGAAAAAAAATGTTATTCATGGGGTTAAAGGTTAAGTAAAGGGAAAAAAGACTTAAGTAAACAATAGATTAAAAGAGAAAAGGGTCATTTTGGGAAGATTACAAACATAAAAAATTCAAATTTTAGTAAATGGTTTAAAATTATTCAGATGGATGAAATTCCCAGCTTTTTAAAAAAGCTAAATGTGGAAAGACAAGTCAGGAGGGCAAGATCCCTTTGGTAATGAACCGAGCGAGAAAATTTGGCTTAGTGGGGGGAAAAGCAGGATCTGCGAGTTAGAAGGAAGTTTGGAACATACTCTAGAGATGTTTTTAAAAAAATCTGGGTAAGGCAATTGGTTTTTAAAAGGGGCAAGCAAAAAGGATCCTCTGTTTGATAAATAAGGAAAGGGTTCATTTGTATTATATTCTTGTATGTAGTGTATATATTATTTCTTATACTTTATTTTATTTACAAATTTGAAAAAAATTTTAAATTCCCCATCTAGGGCTCAAAAATTTAAATCGAGATGAAACATTCTCCAAGACACAAAAGTTTTTAAAAATTTGAGACCTGTCCACAACCCAAATCTGAAAATTTTAATTTTAAAAAAGTTCAGTGGACTCAGGAGAAACAGGCTGCTGAATTGTTAAAACTTTTTTCAAAAAAATTTGCCTTTAACCAAATTTTTATACTGTCTCCAGGATTAAAAAATTGTCGGTTAAAAGGTTAAATTTCAGTATTTTTGTCCAGTAAATTTTGACCCAGCATATATCAGTTTTACTTTATCTTCTTTATTTTGAAGAAGAAAAAAATTTTTAATCTGTAAGGGAAAAACGGCGAATTAATTTTTCGGAAAAATTTATGGGGCCCCTCAATAAAAAAAATATAAATCTTATTTCTATGTACGAAAATTCTTCCTCTAACACAATGTAGTGAAATTCATGGTTTGGCTCTTTGTCAAAAAACCCTTATCAAATTCCGTCTGTCTATCCAAGCAAACCCTAAACTGTTCGAATTGGTCCAAATTGGGTGATCGTTTAAATGAACTCAAGGCCCTGTGTTTGAAAAGTTTTTTGTTTTTTGGGGTACTTGAAAAACCTCAACTTTTAATATCTTCAAAATTTGACCCCAAATATTGGTGATAAGAAATTTATTACCGTATGATCTGTTTCTTTAAAAGGGGGATTTTCGAATAAGGTCGGGTATTTTTTCGAAAATCGGGTGTTTACCAATTTGCGTGAAAAAATTTTAATTTTTAAACATTGAAACGGAAAAAGGGGCTCTGTTTTTTAAATTATCCCCTCGAATGTATCAAAGGACGATAAAAAATTGCCGCTAGCCCATTTCTCAAACTCTCTGTATTTTAAAATAAGAAGGTTGACATGGTAAAACTACAAAGTTAAAATAAATTTTTGCCTTAGTCTTTCCCAAAAAAATTAGGTCTTTAAAAAGGTTATTAAAAAGTTCTTAAAAAAAATTCCATTAATTTGCGTAATTTGTTTTTTGAAATTGGGCTTTTTAAAAGAAATTTCTAAAAATTTCCCTCAAAATATTTTCTTTTTTTTCCCACCGAGAACAGAGGCCCCAAAATAATCACGTTGGTCTCTTTTTTCGTTGAACACCCTGAATTTTCAAAAACGAATTTAGAAATTTAAAAACGTCCGACGTTGACTGCAAATTTTGAAACAAGCTCCGTATTTTTTTTTAAAATCCTACTTGGACGACATTTTAAAAAATTATTACTGATAAATGGGATTTGAGCGCCGGGAAAAAGGTTACATTTAAAGAATGATTCCTGTAATTTAATCTCTCTCTTTCCCAAAATTTTTGTCTACGTTAATTTTGGGTTCAAGTTCTTTTTCTACTTCTCTACAACCAATTATTCAATCCCCATTCATACGGAGTGGCGGGGAATCTGACATTCTTATATTTTTCTATAAATTAACTTTTCCCCTAAAAAAAATATTCTTTTGGTATATACAAATGTGATAAAATATGTGTTATAAACCATTTTTCTTGTTCCATCATAAAAAAATTTTCCCAAGGGTACTACACAAAAAATACGAAATTGGGAAAGTAAAAAATGTTTGTACAATTCTTTATTATTATTATTATTATTTTATTATTATTATTATTTTTTTTTAAACATTACAATCCCATAGGCGAAGGGCCTCCAGTTTCGGCTGGATTCCGGGTAAAATTCCCGACCCCCAATTCGGGAATTTCCCTTATAAGGACGCTATTTACACACAAAATAAGAAAATGAAAACCCCAAGTGACATTGTTCATTTTTCCCTTCAAATTCCCTGTTCAGTTTGACTTCTTGAATCTAACTAATAGTCCTTCTTTTTGTACACTTTCTCATTGGAAATATCGTTGGCGAAAAATTGAAAAATCTGTGTGCGTTCTTTGGTTGGATTTAGCCCGGCCCTTTCCCACTCTGGATCCCGCGGGAAACCATTCTTGCCCAGCTTTTTTCAGCGACCAGCTCTTCACCCCTGCCAATCTTGAACCCCGGGGGGAAATTGGGGGGTTCAGCAGTATGGAAAGCCATGATGTGACCCTAACCCATTTCTATTAACATTGGTAACGTTTGGGTTTAACAGTGGTCCTTAATTTGTTTTGCTTTTCTTTGTCTTCATTTGTTTCTACTTGCTGGGTAATTTTTAAAATGCTTTAAATTTTTTCAGGCAGACATCAATAACTTTGTTTCTTGTCTAATGCCCATGTTTGCGAACCCGTGCGCCGGTACATTTTTTTCGATTTCTCACTTTATTCGCAAGGTGAGGTTTGTTAAAAGAAAAAAAATTTTTCCCCTAAAATGTTGACCATGATGCAAAATCCGTCTGGTTAATTTCTTGTTCTGTGTTTATTAAAAGGCAATAATTACCCTGATAAATGTATTCATTCACCATTTTTCTGCTCAACAAAAATTTTTTTTTTCTTTTGTATCCCCTTTAATTTTCAATTTTGCCCATTTCCTTACAAATTTCGGAAGTTGAGAGCAGCTTGCAGTTCTCTGGATGGATTGTCAATTAAGACAATTCTAAAAAAAATTTTTAAAATTTTTTTTCCCGTCCATGCAAATTAAAATTACCCGACTTTTTGAATCTTGTAATAAACCACCTTTTTAAAAAATTTTGTGGATTGGTTAAATTTAAAAATTCGACTTTCATTTTTTTAAATAATATATTTTTTTAAATCCTATAAAAAGGCCACAGTGCAATTATCGAAGGGAAGGCAAATTTAAAAATAACAAATCCTTTTTATCAAATTAAAGTATCATAATTAGCCGCTGGATTGTACTAGATATTTTTGAATTGTAAAATTTTTTTTCGTATAAATAGTTTATAATAATCGGTATTGTTTCCGGTATGTATGGGGTGATTATTTTTATAATTGCATGAATATTTTTTTTGGGGAATATTATGTTGCGTGAATATTGTACTGCCAAAAAAGTGAAAATTGTTTTGAATAAGTGAATTTTTTTGTGGAATAAGTGAATATTGTTTTGTGAATAAGTGAAAATTGTTTTGTGAATAAGTGAATTTTGTTGTGTGAATAAGTGAATATTTTTGTGAAAAAGTAATATTGTTTTTGTGAATAAGTGAATATTGTTTTGTGTGAAAAATGATATTGTTTTTGTGAATGTGAATATTGTGTTGCGTGAATAAAAAGAATTTGTATTGCGTGAATAACCGTTTGTGCACCCTCGAACGTTAAAGCCACCGATCATCTGCGCGCGCGTTCAAGTTCCCTCCTTAATCGCTGCCGTTATACCCCATTTAACCCAAAATTTTTAATGCTTCTTTTACGGAATATTTCCCGATATTTCAAAAAAGCAAAAACCACGTTTCTTTTAAATAAAGAACAAAATAAATTCAAAATTACCGAATTTTTCTTTTGTCAGTTTTCTTAAAAATATGAGGGTTTTTCATCGCGAATGAAAACCCCCGAAAAAAAAAAAGCGTTTTCAGACTCCAACACTGTTTTAGAAAATAAAAATCTACGAAAACCAATTTTTTCTTTTTAAAAATTTGCTTCATTAAAAAAAAACTAAGAAACCCTTGGGGTATTTTGATCTTTCGAAAGCGTTTTCGTTATTAACCAAACATCTTGCTTTCCAAAAATTACTTTTTATGGAATTCGTGGTATTGCCTAGATTGAATAACCTCTACCTTAAACATAGATCTCAGTTACAAATACCGTACTAGCACGAAAAAGGAAATTTTTTCTTATCCCAATTCTTTGTCAATTGAACATGAGGGGCCCAAAAGGGTTTGGGTCTTCGGATCTATTCGTACGTAAACTTATGCATCTGTATGCCAAAACAATAGTCTGTCTATTATGGCGTGCACAAACTCGATAAGTTCGTTTTTTTATTGCGTGAAATAAGTGAAATTGTATTCTGAAATAAATGAAATTGTTTCGTGGAATAAGTGAAAATTAGTTGGGGGAATAAGTGGTTTTATTGCGTGGAATAAGTGAAAATTTTATTTGGGGTGTAAAAAGTATTGAGTAGAATAAGTGTTTTACTGAGTGGCCCTGTACTGTTTTAGTTTGTCTTTCCCGTTGCCAACGGGCTCATTTTCCCCAGGTTAATGTTTTAGGATGAAAACCGATTATTTATAAACAATCTTAGTAATTTTTAATGCAGATAATCAACTCTAACTAGCTGATATAATGCGTTACGCTTTGAATTGATGTTTGGTTTGGAAAATTATGGACATTATTTCTAAAGAGTGCGCGTTTTTTTAAATTTAACTGGATTTCGTTCTCTTGTTTTTTTGGTTTTTATATCTGAACAATACAACGGGATATGTTTTTGGTGTAATTATATTGCTATTGAATAGCATGAAACCGCATGATGCATTTGTTTTTTTTTGTTTATTTTCTTGTTTTTCCCTTTTACTGGTACCTCCTAAGATTGTAATGTGTTGATTTTCAGGATTTAAATTGATGTTGGATGTTCTCTCTTTCTTTGCTCTCACCTTTTGCTGGCATCGGACGCCCCTTTCCCGGAGAGACAGCTTTAAGTAAAATTTTATGGCCAATTTATCCTCCCCCACCAGGGTGGGTCGTAGTCTGTTTCGGTCTATGACTTTCCCGGACTCATTGGCGTGTGGCGCGTCCCCCTTTAAAGGGTTTGAGGGAAATTTCCCATTTTTTTGTAGACGTTCTTATGATAAGAAATAAAAAAGGGCATCTTCGTCAAATAAGTTTATTAAGATAGCCGGCTTTCGACCTTTCCAATCGTCAGTCTTTGCTGCTTTTTGGGAAAGTCTGATGGGGGACCGGTCATCTGGTGCGCTGGTCGGGACTGGCTCATTTTCGTTCCCATCTGTCTTTCAAATAATTTACCAGTTGGGATGGAAAAATACAGGATTAGGTTGAAGCGCAAATTGTGTGAAAAAGCAAACCTGCACTGCGATCGGTAATTGCCTTGGGGAAAAGGGGGGCTGGGACCAATCTTTCAAGCTTCTGTCCATCCGATAATTTAGAAATGTTGATTTTGCATTTTAAATTTTGTTCTTAAAATAATATTTTGTAATACTATTTAAAATAATAATTTATGTTTCTTCATTAAATTTAATGTTTTTCTTCTTTTATTTCAGAAGAAATGACCATCCCTCAAAAAATGTAAAAATTTTCACTAAAATCAAACTGAAGTGTTTTTTATGACATTCTTTTTAAAGAAACGGGGGGAGCTGGGGGGACCTCTAAAATTGATTCTCCCAAAGGGCTGGCCCCCGGGCCGGGAAATTTGAACTTATTTGGGTATCCGGGGGGCGTCCAGGGCACAGGTGTCGACATTTGATTCTCTAAGATGGGGCATAACGACCGATCCGAGATTCGTCGAAACGGTCATAATCATTTAAAATGATTACACAAAAAACTTACCCATGAAATATTGTACAGTTCATTCAATGATTAGAATTTTTTGTTCGGGAGTTTACATTGGGTACACGCTTACTGGGAAAAAATTTCAACTGAAATGTATTGAAAAATCTAGAGGGGGGACGTGTCGGGAAATCATGATCTTCAGTGATCAGGTCTTTTTATTAAAAATTTACTATTAAACCATTAAATTGACAGGATTCTTTCAATAAATTTTATGTATGCGGCTGGAAGTACTAAAAAAGATGCATTGAAACGTCTTGGGGTATATGATTGTGTAGGGTTTTGTGGTGGCCGGGGTATTTTGTGGTACTCCATGATAAGCTATCTGGGGGTTTAAAGAAATTTTCTACCACAAAATTTGTGGGGATTCAAAAAATGTTAATAATTCTTATGTGGGACTTTGTTATATTTTTGGCGGTTTTGAATTTTTTCTTAGAATAGTCAATAAGTTGTTTTTAAATCCTTAGATTTCAACAATCTGAGTTACCTTTCAAATCATTATTGGTACATGTCGATTTTCAAACTAAACTTTTAAAAAAAATATATATTCTTTTACTATTCAAAGTTTAAATAATATGGATACCACATCATTTATACTATTCAAAGTTTTTTCTTTTAAAATTTTGGTTTTGGGTTTTTAATAATTTGGGTTTTTTTTTCAGGATATATAGCCGGATATTTTTTTGATAATTCGGTTTAAATTGTTTAAAATTTTTTGGCAAATATTTTGCGGCTGTAAAAAGCAGTTACAAAATGGTTCTAATAGTTTTTTAAATTTTCCAAGCCCATTGTTCGTGCGAAATTTATTACAACTCCCCTGAAATGTTTTTATGGTTGCCCCAAAAAAGTAAGTGTTGCAACGTATGCCGTTTTTTAATTTAATTACAATAAGTACCCGGTTTTGACAATTCTTCATCTTTTCTTTCAAAAAACCTCCTTTTTTAAAAAATTTTAAAAAAAATTGAAATGTACCCCAACAATTTGATATAATTTTAGGGTACATTCTTTATAAAAAGGAACATATTGTATTGGTTTTAGAATCATTTTTTAAATTTGAAAAGTTTATATCAAGTTTTAAAAGATTTACTTAAATTTAAAATTTTATTTTTTATGTATGTTTTATAAATTTTATATATATTTTATGTTTTATATATATGAAATATATATATATATGTATATATATATGAATGTATATAACAAACTCAAGATTGATCTGAGAACTGCTTCGTTTGGAATATATCACTAATATCAAATATCTTGAAGAAATATCTATAAATCCAGAGACGCAAGGGGAAAAGTGCAATAATGTATAATTCCCGGGCAGACGTACGTGCAGGCACACACGAACGGACTGCGGACACAGGGGCCCTCCAATTGGGGCAACGTAAGGCAGGACTGACCGACGGGCGGACGGACCCACAGACCCGGGGTACAGTGACAGGAATATAAAGCGAATGGATGTAGACGGATTGATTGACGGATACAATACACACACACACACAGACCATTTTAAATTAAACTTGGATGGTTCCCTTCACTCGGCTCTGATGGCAGAAATTTCCATCTTTCTTGCACCTGGGACTCGTTCTGCAATTCTTTTTTTGAAATTTTTAATGGTTGGGGGAAAGTTAAAATTTTCTGTTGAGCGTGCATCGGTGAAGACATGTTTTTTTATTTATTTGTTTATTTATTTATTTTTGTTTTATAGAATATTTGTTTCATTATTTTGAAAAATTTTATTTTTTTTTTTATCGGGGACAACAAAGCAAAAAGTGATTTTAAGTGTTCCATTTTTCTTGTAACTTTTTCATGGAAGATCTGCGCATGTGGGGAACTCCAAAAGAAGGTATAAAATTAAAAAAAAATTAAAAAAACGGAATTATTTCGATATAATTCAATTAATAATTTTTTTATTATTTTTTTTGAGTGGCGTTTTTTCAATTTCAGTGTTGCTTTTCTGTATTGATAAAAATTTTTTCCCAACATTTCCCTTTCTACACGTTGAAATATGGGAACGCATACATCTTGTTTTCTCATTCAAGTCTCAATAAGGATAGTTGCATCAAAATTCAGCTTTAATGTTTAAAATGATGGAATTACCATTATTCCATCATTCATCAGTGTTTCTTCAATAATTTTTAAATGTTGACAGAACGTTTTCTTCATGTGCATCGACAATTTGATTCACAGCATAGGAAGCTACGTTTCACTCAAAAGTTCCCTTTGGGTTTTCTATAGAAGAAAGGGGTAATTTGCATTAAAACATTATTCTTTTCAATGGTAATAAGTACTTTTTGATATTTTTAGGTAGTACAACATGAAGGTGGAGGGGCCATATCCGCCCAATTCATTGTAAACTCGAGTGAGTGTAGTGTTTGGGAAATTTATCAAAAGGGATTCTAGGTATTTTTTTTTAGTGAATTATATTTATCATGTTTCTTGTCTAACTAACAAACAGGCTAATAACTGAACAATATTGTTAAGTACTCATTTTTGGGTCTGAAAAAGTTGCTATATTCTCCCATTTTCTAGATAAAAAAAGGGATATTTTGCTCTTTCTAGGGAAAACCCGGGATTTAATGGGGAAAAGTTTCGAACTGGATCCCTCCCCTTCCAAATCCACTGAAAAATTAATAAGGATTCGCATCGAAATTTATCGTTGCATCATGTTTTAAAAGGGTTAATATACACAAACTTTTAAAAACGTGATGGAATTTTCACCATAATTCAATCAACATTGTTCAGGTTAATAAATTAAAAAAAAGCTTGACTCCATGGCATTATAATTTTTATTCACAGCATACAAATGCTTCGTAATTTTCCCTTTCTTCTTCGTGAATATAATATTGGTAATAATTTTCCGTAAATCATAATTCAACTAGTTTTGTTTCGTTTTTAAGTAGGCGGTGCTTCGTGAGAAACGTTCTACTTTATCAGTAATGAAATTTTGTTTATTTTTTGGTAAGCTGTATTAAAGAAATCTGTTCGACTCAGAACCCATTCCAAAGAAGGGGTATTAAAAAACCCAGTGAGCGGGTTCGGAAATCGTTGTGGTAAATTTTTATTGAGGGGAAACATGTACATAATCAAAAATTTTCATTTTTAAAACAACCATTGATTTATTTCAGGCACTTACGGCCCAAAATTTTGCAGTAATTTCAAATTCCTGGTAACAGTTTGCATAATTTTAGGGGATATTTTATTTCATGTATGTAATGCCCAAAACAAATGCATTCCAAAAAATTGCATTTCTTCGTAGAACTTTATAGGCTGCCTCCTCATGCAACTTCCCAAACAAAATTTTTGGTAATAATATTCCCCATCTATTTCATGGTTCTTTATTTCGTGGAAGGTATGTGATAAAACAGTAGTGAATCAAATTTGAACCAAAATTCAAGATTTTCGAATAAAAGTGGGATTGTTGGGTTTAAGACAAATGGCATGACCCCTGGTTTGCTCCACCGCCTCTACGCTCTGTCGGCAGGTAATGACTTTCCCATGAAATTCAGTACCTGGATAAAAACACAATGACAAAATGGTTTGATATATTTTAAAGATTTTTTTTTTTTAAAGAAGTTAGGTGTGAATGAAATTTTTTAGTTAATTTAAATTTAGGTAATTAAAATTTTCCAAATAAAATTAAATTTTCTTTTCTAGGGTTTGTATTTCCTTCAATGTCAATGATAATGTTTCTGAAAGAAATGATGTTTAAATTTCCTTTACAGATAGCTTCTTTCAATACAATGTATATAAGGCGGGTACTGTGGTAATAAAATTTATCTTTTTCCGAAAATTGCGTTTTTTTGGAGTATATGTTCTTTCCCCAAAGCAAGAAGAAGAAAAATAAAATGTTTCTAATTTTTTTAGAAATGTAAGTCATCAATGTCCGAGTGAGCTGGAGGGGCAATCTCAAATTAATATGCAATTTAACTCTTAAATTGTTCAATTTCCCCGTCACATTTCCCATAAGAGCAAATTTCTGATAAGTTTCAGACATAATTTCATTAATACTTACTGTGACATTTCAGTATGATTTTATTCATTAAATGTTTATATCGCTACATTATATTGAGCAAGTATTTGTTCGTAATTTTTAAAACCCCAAATTATGCAACGTGCAGAGAGGGGCGTCGTTCCCTTATTACAATGGACCACTATGTTAGGGAAATTACAACGAGATCTTCATTTTTTAGTTAGATTAATTAATAAAAAAACTGGTATCATATCTACTTTGAAGTCTGAAATTTTTGCATTTACTTTCTCTTATGGAATGTCCCAATATTGCCCCCATTTCTATAATTTGATTACCTTATTTATATTATATATTTATGATTATTTTTTAGGTAGGATTAAAAATTTTTAACCAGAAAAATCGTCAACTGTGTGTTGAGGTTGGCAAGCATCAAAACTCATACTTCAGAGTTCTGAATTGAGGGCAAATGAGGCCTGGGGATTTGAACCCTCTAAATGATTACACTAAATTATACAGGTAAGGATTGATTTGTCGTTTTTTTAATGCCCTATCTTTCGTGAATTATACAAGAAACCCGTGTCTCTGAAAAACTTCTCCTCAGTTCGGTCGTCCAATTTTGAGGAAGCGGAAAACCCCGTGTTCCTTTCTCTTTGATCTAATTATTCTCCATTTCTTTCCCTTCCTCTTTATCACCCCCATCTTTTATTTCTCTTATGCTGGCCCACCCTTTTACTTATCTGTTTGCCGTGCATAGCGACACCCCAATTGAAGGAATGGGGGTCCCGGCGGGAATGTCAGCTTGTTTCTTCATATTCTTTTCTGGTTTACCCTTTTGCTGCTAACTTCCGCCGTGATCAATACACTGGCTTTGGTCTCGTCCCCTTCTGGCGAGCAGTCAGACTCTCACTCACTTCCGATCAATCGGACCGGACTATTCCCGCCCGATTGAACGCCAAGTATGGGGATCTGACCCCCCTTCGAGTGTACCATTTCTCCTTGCTATACCCCCGGACATTCCTGCATTCCAAAAGGGTGGCCCTTTTTGGGCTCCGTGGAGGAGGCGAGGGGGTTTTAGCCGCAAAAAAATTCATTCCAATCATTCTTGATGACTAGACAAGCGTGACCAAACCGAAAAGTTTGTCCGGGACTCATTACCGAGATCGAAGATTCCCGTACTAGACCTATTATCGGGTCGGCGGGGAAAACGCAACGATGGATAACGTTTTGGGAAAGGGGCCAGCGGATCTCTTGACACCGTTTTTGCTCAAACATTTCTGTGAAATTTTTAAACGCATCATTTTAAATTTACTTTCAATGGAGGGGTAAGTGAAATGAAAACCCAATAGTATGGAATGCTCTCCTAAGCGAAAACAAAATTTATCGATCTTCAAAGGGGAATGCAATGCTGTTTAAAAAATTTAAAATTTTTTACACAGTAACCCCCAAAAAATTTTCATAAATCTTCTCCTTAACCATCACCAAAATGTTTTTATACAATTAGAGACTATACTGGCATTACAAGAAAAGTAACTTAATTTTAACAATGATACATAATGCATTTTACCATTTGAACTGTATAAATGTGTATAAACAACCCGTAAAAATTTTATTGCAGCCTCGGGTCAGCCCTATCTCGATCAGGTTTTGGTCATTTCCTGATCCATTGACAAATGCTGAGATGGCCCTTGTTTTTCTTCTGGACATAAATGTCTTCATTTTCTGTCCCTCTTCTAAAATTTAGTGAAAACTATTATTAAAATTTTTGTTTCCATGTCTTCGGGAAATTTATTCAAGGAAAAAATGGATAAAAGGCAAAAATTTGCCTTTTTATCCTTGAAAATGATTTTTTTTTCATGGAAATTTTTCCCAAAAATTTAAATATATATGACTTAGTGTAGGGACCACATTATTTTGAAAATGTGCACACAATTCACTATTCCCCAAGCCCTCATACCAGTTTTAACTGTTTTTGGCGTAAAAAAAATCTAAAAAAAAAAATAAAAAATCACCTAACTTGTTCCCGCACTTTGCCAACGAAAAACTAAAAAGTATTTATGCGCCAAGGACGTTATAAGGGCTCTAACGATGGGCGACGACAAAAAATAGTGCTGTTTGGGCGAGGGCTTTTGTCATTAACCCCAGTCAAGATCCGTGGGACAATTGATAAACAAATAAACATTTTATTTAAATGTCATATTATATGACACAGAATATACGGATGTCAATAGACGATCGCGGTCGCTATGTGATTAACAACCGGGGTTAAGGATCAAATTTTTTTTGGGTTTAAATGACAGAGAAGCAATACATTGTTTTGAGAGACAAAGAAAAAAAATATAAAATTCGGATGCTTCCGATTTTTAGAAGAACATTCATTCGCTTGAGAAACGCGGTGATGAGCGGGTCGGCTCCTGATGTATTTACTTCCTACAAGAACGTTCTATCCTAATACAAGAAACAATAGTTAACTTTATACAACTGTCAATTACAGTCTTTCCTCGATCTAGTAAAATATGTCAAGGCGTCCACCCGAGACGCAAGTGAGAGAAGACACGGATTATAATAGTATCGCCGGGGGAATTTTGGGAAAGACACGGACTTAGGGGGGGACTTTATCCCGAAGCAAAATTCTGCTGCGTCGACGGAGAAGGTTCAACGGGGGGGCCATCGAAAAGTGGGGGCGCGCAGACCACGAATGAATAACAAGGTTTTTTTAACTATTGTAATGTAAAAAAACTGGTCATAACCAAAGATGAATTCATTTGATTATCATTATAATAAATTCCCAAATTTTTTAAGTTGAAAAAAGCTGATTATCATTTTTGGTAGTGAAACAACATTTTTCAAGATTTTCAGATTGCTCGGGTCATCCCTTTTGTACACGCAGCCATAAAGTTAACCATACACGTAGGAAAACCTACAATAAATACACTACTTAAAATCCTTAGGCTACTATTACGTTTTTACCTCAACCTTTTGTTGTCTGAATCTTTTTTCTCGAAAAATGGAGGTAGACCAATTTAAATAATGTTCATTAGTAAATCTTGGCTCTATGCCCATCCCCCTTTTTTCTGATCCCGGCAGAACAAAATAACCGCTCGATGCATTACTTTCGACAGGATGTGTTCCCCGCTCACAACCGGGAGCGCGGACATTTCGATTTCCTCCTCCAGCCCTGAAAGGTTGCTAACCAACAGTCATACAAAGCTATTTTTTGAAATTTCAATCTTACGTTTTCTTCAAGACCCCGCGTTGCGGATCAGACGGGTTTTTTTCATTACGACTTAATTTTAGTGGAGAATATAATTGGACTTAGAAACTGTTGCAATATTTTATCTTGGGAAAACAATTTCTGTATTTTTAATGTGTTTTTTTAGATAGTTCGGGTTTCCCATAACCAGCAGTTGAGGTCCCCTCGATCCTAGAAATTCAAAATGAACATTTAACGCCCCCACCGGGGCTTCAACGTGCAGGTTGCAAAGGATATAAAGAGGGCTGATTTTCTTCTTCGTGTTTAAAAAGAAAGTAGTGCTTCCAAAAAAAAGGGTTTTTTGGAAAAACTCTTTTTACAGTCCGGCCCAAAAATGAGATAAATACAGTTGCTAAATTTAAAAACATCTCCAAAAACTGCGTAACGAAACCCTGTTTTTTGGGTCCTTGATATCGAAACCCGATTGACGGCAAAACGTCTGTGAAAAAACACTGCTGATAAACCGTTCAATTTATTTTCTCGAAACATATTCCTCAATTGTACATTTGCGGACCCCTTTAATTTGAAATCGATATTTTTAATTTCGGGCAAACCTTACATTAAGCTCGTAGGACATTTTCAAAAATTTAAAAAAAAAGGCCCTCGATTTTTATTAAATTTTGATATTTGGGTTAGTCTGAAGGACGTTTAAAAAAATGCGGATTGGTTGCTGTGATTTTCGAAAAATTTAAAAAAATTTAAAATTGTTTCGGGGACTTACAACTACAGTTATGAAGATACATGTTTTTAATGAAATGTGTACAAAAAACAGATCTTCAAATAATCATGTTCATTTTGGTAAATTTTGAGAAAATTAATCCCCGTTCTGAAAATCTTGGGTTTGTGATCAAATTTTTGAAGTCTTTTGAGGCTGTTGGATTTGGGTATTTTTATATTATTCCATATTATTATTACATTTATATTATACTTATTTCATTTTAAATTGTTTTTAAATATGAAAAAGAATAGATGCAGTCATTTTGCTTCTTGTAACGCAGCACTGATAACGAAAGCGATAAATGTGTGGAAATCCCTTTTTGATAGTTTCTGGAAATTGACGTAAACTACGTGATGTTGCCCCACGTGTACACATGTATTAATGTTGCACACATGGACAAAATCTTCTTTAAGTGGGAAAAGGGATTTGATTATGAAAATTTGAAGTATTTTTTAATTCCCATGGAGGGAAAAAGGGTCTTCCTTAGCTAAAAAGTTTTGATAAATGTTTGGATTTTCACACTTATACATAAAAATCAGTAATGATTCATAAATGTTTAAAATTATTTCAGAGCAGTTTATTTGTAAAACGTACACAAAAATCCCATTTAACTTTGCTATGGAATGAATTCAAGTCAAAAAAATCCCTTAGCTTAGTTCTAATTCTTCATATAATATGAGATATATTCTGCAAATCAACACTCAAAGAGGGTTTGAGCATTTTTTAAAAATTTTTTTGCTTTTTTACCTCTTGTGATATCCCTCGTCCCAATGAATCGCCGAAAAACTCAA
Organism: Teleogryllus oceanicus; assembly: GCA_964035755.1. Taxonomy (NCBI): domain Eukaryota; kingdom Metazoa; phylum Arthropoda; class Insecta; order Orthoptera; family Gryllidae; genus Teleogryllus; species Teleogryllus oceanicus. Next base: position 40,018,733 of record CAXIVR010000010.1, read on the forward strand.
GTTGTAAAGGCCAAATCTGTTGATTCAGGGAATTTTTTCCCCTTTTTTTTAAAACTTGAAAAGGAAAAAAAATATTTTTATTGGGGTATCGAGGGGTTGCAATTCTTCCCCTGTTGGCAATAACGAATTACCAACGTTCGACTACAAAGCATTGTATTTTTTTGTCCATTTTCTGCGAAAAATATTAAGCGTTTAGATTTGGGAAAAATTCCTCAGGTCATACCTAATGAAATTTTTGCTTTTCAAAAATGATATTTCATATTGCGTTAAAGGTTTTTTTTGGGGGTATGTCTGTATGAGTATTTCTAATGTGAACATTAAAAACCCCGTTTTTAAAAACAGTGTATTGATCCATTATTAACATTTCAAAAGTTTTAAATATCGATAAAAAGAAAAATTTCTTTAAAAAACAAATCAATGTAATCTATTTATCTTTGTACCTCATTTTCATTTCATTCCTGAACCTTGAATACAAAAAATTTTTTTCGTCTATATGACGAAATGTATATTTAAGAGTTTTTGATGTCTTGTTTGTCCATGCTATTTTAACTAATATAGTGTTTTAGTATACTTGTGAAAATTTTGCATGTTGTTTGTGAACTCGCCCCCGTCTGATTTTTTCGCCATAGACTTTCACATACCACGTCACGCAATCAAACTGTTTTTTTACTTGTTGGGAAAACCCAAACATTTTTTCTTAAAAAAATGAAAAGTTTGCCCTCTGATACAGGGCTTACTTAATGTTGACAGTTACTATTCTGAGTCCTGGTAATTGATGTATGTGAAGAGTTAAAATGTCCTCCATTTTTGTCCCGTGTATCAAGAAAATTTCCTACCGGCGCGAAATGTTTCACAACAATAAACCAGTAATTGCACGAAGAAAACGGGGAAAAAAAAAATACAAAATTATATTCTGTGTACCTCTTTTTTCAAAAAATAATATATCCTAACTTTACAAAGTGAGGTTTAATGTATTAAAAAAACGTTCTCAAGATATTATTTTTGCACTTGGATACATGTCGCGACGTTTTAAATTTGCTATAAGAGGATTTTTCCCCCTTTTATTTTTTAATCCATTATCAAAACTGATTGGTTCTGAACTTGAAATACTTAGTGTTAAAAATTTTATGAATCAAAATTTTTTATTATTTTGAATGTGAATACTAATGGCCCCACAATCACAAATAATTTCACTCCCAAAATACGAATAATCAACGGCCCCAAAAAATGATTTTCACCCTCGTCGGTTTGATTTTTATATAACTTTTTCATTCGCAATAAATATGAATCGAAATGAAAATTTAAAACAAATTGAGAAGGCAGTATTGAACATGTAACTTACAAAAACACACTCACGCTAAATACCTGATGATATTTTGTTTCAGGAAAAAGAATAAAAAAAATTTTTTATTTACCATCTTCATATAAATTCCTTTTTTTCTTTGTAGAACCATGTATGTGTTTGATTTTATTAGATTGTTTTCTAAGACAATTCTCCCGACGTTTAGAAAAAACTTAATTTGCCCTTTTCTTGAGATCCCGATCCTTTGTATTTAAGTACTATTTGTCCTGTTCTCTGCGCGTGGCAGTTTAAAGTTTTCTTTATTCTTTAGTCAAAACAGTAAAAAACTTACGTGACTTATACTATGTTGAGAAATTATGTCGAGTGTGACGGTGTTGAAATGTGTGATGCGGGTTTTTACTATAAAGTGAGTGTGTTTTAACTTTCCTATCACACATAATATCTGTATTTTTTAATTCTACAGCTGTGTATTTTTTTAAATCGATTATATGCTGTTGAAAATTGATATGTATCATCAATTCGTTTAATATTAAAATTAGTACTATGTACCCAATCAATTGGGTAATTACATTCAAATATGATTCTTCCCGTGAAATAAATGAAATTATAATGGTGCGTTACAAAGTTTTTATGGGAAATTGTTCACTTCTGTTCGTTTTCACGAAAAAAGACGTCCCGCCCAAAAAAAGCTTTTATGTTTCTCTTCAATATTAGTATTTTGTTAGGTAAACTTAAGTATATTTTTTTTCTCTATTTGAAAACTAAGACTTGAACTATGTTATTTCTTGAAATTACAAATCGATAACCCGTTGTTGGTTGGGCCCCTTTTAAAATATTTTTCTACTTCTTTTAATTTTTGTGTGTAGCGTGCTTTTTTAAAAAATTCTTATTTCAACGTTTATAAAACTAAGTTTTGTGAAAATGCAACATCAAAAACCTACTTTAAATCCCCAATATAAGTAAAAAATTTTCAGATATCATTAGGGATATTTCCAGCAAAAGTATATAACAAATAAATTTATATTTAAAATTTACAGCAAAAATTTTTATTGCAATATTTCAGATAACTGGTTTTTATTATCTTTTTGATGATGATTTTCATAAAAAATTCCTTAAATTCATCCAAAAAGGGTAATAGACCACAGTTTAAAATGGGTTTCCCTACAGGTTTAAGCCTCATTTTGTTTGACAGATGAGGAAATCCCCGAAGAGGGCTTAAATGACCTTTAAAAACCCTCTCCCTCATTTTTTTTGTCTGTGTTTTTGTTTCTATCAAACGTTCCTTTGTAAAATTTATATCTTCTCAAAATGTATTTCTGTCCCTTTTTCCCTTTAAAATTTTTTAGACATGAAAGATACTCCGAAAATGAATTCAAATAAGGAAGTTGAGTTGTGTTTGCAGATGATTCATTTTTATTTGCGTTAATTCTACACTTCTTGGCGGTTAGTATTTAAAAACATTTTGTTGAACCGTTTCTTGACCATTGCATCATAGACGTTTTTTGGGATGATGGAATACAACATATCGACAGCACAAATATTATAATGTACTTGTTGCAATGGGCTAATGTTTTGTTCAGTACGTCAACGGTTTGATCGTGGTTTTTTACAAGTTGAAAGGGGTTTTTCCCCATTTTTAAAGCATTTTCAATATTTCCAAAATAGGGTTTTATGCAGCCTGTATCTTCTAAACTTTGCTATACGACGCTGAAATCCCCCTAAATTGAAGAATACTTTTTATATTTTTCACTTGCATGACGATAGAAACTAAAAAAAAAAGCGCAATTAAAATGGGATTTTGGGTGAAAATGGCGTATTTTTTTAATGTTTTAAATTTCCAGAAAACGAAACCTCGGGGACAAATGACTCACCATTGAAAAACCCCTTAAAATTCGGGGTCGTGCTGGCCAGAAGAATCCGTGTCCGTAAATTTGAAAAATTCTAATGGGGGTATAATAAAACGATTTGATCGACCATATCTTTTAAACGAATCGAATTTTGGGTTCTGGAAAAAAGGGGTGTTTCTGGGGGCGGGCTATCTGAAAAAGTGGGCATTTTTCAATTCGGACGAAAACGACGTTTTTTGAGGTTTCCCCATTTTAATCATTTTCAATATTTCCCAAAAAAGGGCATCTTTGACAGCCTGTATCTTCTAAACTTAGCTATCGACGCTGAAATCCCACGTAAATTGAAGAATGCTTTTTTCTATGCATTCCTGTTAACGACTTTAATGACGATAGGGAAAAGTAAAAAAAACCCGGGGGCAATGCGGCAGGGTGAAAATGGCGTATTTTTTTAATGTTTTAAATTGCCAAAAAGAAGCCTCAGAAAAATGCCCACCATTGAAAACCGGTTAAATTTCATAAGGTGCTGGCTTTTAGAAGAATTCGTGTCGGTCAAATGAAAAAATTCCTAATGGGGGGTATTATCCTTTTTCGTTTTGGCCAGCGACCAAACTTTTCGAATGCGAATTTTTGGGAAACTGAAAAAACCCGCGTGTTTCTGGGATCAAACTATCGGGAAAAGTGGTCATTTTTCCCAAATTCGGACCAAAAAAGACGGGTTTTTTGAGGTTTTCCTCTTTTTCACAATATTTAAAAAAGGTCATGTTGACAGCCTATATCTTTAAACTTTGGGTATCATAAATCCCTAAATTAAGTACTTTTCTCATGCATTCCTTTTAACAGGTACATGACGATGAAACGTAAAAAAACGGGGGCAATGTAGGTGGGATTTTTGGGGAAAATGGCGTATTTTATTAATGTTTTCGCAAAATTTCCAGAAAACGAAGCCTTGAGAAAAAAGACCGCACCATTAAACCCCGTTAAATTTCAGTCAGGGTGCTTTTCAGAAGTATCCGTGTCGTCGAAAATTTTAAAAATTTATGATGGGGATTATAAATTTTGATTTGGGTGGCCATATCTCAAACGAATGCGAGTTTGGCTTCTGAAACCACCGGGGTGTTTCTGGGATCAAAAGGTATCAGAAAATGTGGGTTTTGTCCCTTGGACGAAAAAGAAATTTTTTGAGGTTTCCCCATTTTTGCATTTCAATATTTCAAAATGGTCATTTTTACAGCCTGTATCTTCAAACTTTAGCTATCGACCAAATGCACGTAAATTGAAGAATACTTTTCTCTATGCATTCCTGTTAACACTGGGGCATGACGATAGGAAACTAAAAAAAAAAGGCGGCAATGTGGTGATTTGGAAAATGGCTTTTTATTAATTTTTCCAAAAATTTCGAAAACAAACCTCAAAAAAAAAATGCCTGTACCAAAAACCCCCCGTTAAATTTCAGTCAGGGGGCGGGTTTCAGAAAATCGTTGGTCAAAATTTGAAAAATTCAAAAATCAAATTTCATTTGGGCCCTGCGACCATATCTCTAAACAATGGGTTTTGGTTCTGAAAAAACCGGGGTTTTCGGGGGTCAAAAGGGGTATCAGAAAATTGGTCATTTTCAATTGGACGCAAACGACGGTTTTAGAGGGTTTTTCCCCATTTTAATGCATTTTTCAATATTTCCAAACTAGGTCATCGGAAATTATCTTCAAACTATTAGCTTGACGCTGAAATCCCACGTAAATTGAAGAATACTTTTCTCTATCATTCCTTTAACGACTGGGCATGATGATAGAAACGTAAAAAAAAAGGGGCAATGTGGTGGCATTTTTGGGTGAAAAAAGGCGTATTTTTTCAATGTTTTCAAATTGCCCGAAAACGAACCCCAGAGAAAAAGGCCCGTACCATTAAAACCGCCGTTAAATTTGGGAGTGCTGGCTTTCAGAAGAATCCCTGTCCGGTAAATTTGAAAAATTCATAATGGGGTATCAAAACTTTCACGATTTGGAGCGCCAACTCCCCAAACGAATGCGGTTTTTGGGATTCTGAAACCACCGGGGTGTTTCTGGGGTCAAAGGGGTATCAGAAAATTGGTCATTTGTCAATTCGGACAAAACAGGGGTTTTTGAGGTTTTTCCCCATTTTAATGCATTCTCAATATTTCCAAAAAGGTCATTTTGAAACCTGTATTTCTAAACTATTAGTATCGACGCTAAATCCCCCGTAAATTGAAGAATACTTTTTTCTATGCATTCCTTTTCCTTAAAGCATGGGGAAAAGTAAAAAAAAACGGCGCAATGGGTTTTGGGATTTTGGCTGAAAATGGCGTATTTTTTAAATTTTCGCAAATTGGAAAAACAAGCCTCGGAAAAAAATGCCTGTACCATTAAAAACCCCCGTTAAATTTCGGTCAGGTGCTGGCTTTCAGAAGAATCCGTGTCGGGCAAATTTGAAAAATTCTAATTATCATAAACTTTTTGTTTGGCCATGCGAATATCTTTTAAAGAATCAATTTTGGCATTCTGAAACCACCGGGGTGTTTCTGGGATCGGGGTATCAGAAAATGTGGCCATTTTTCAATTCGGACGAAAACGACGTTTTAGAGGGGTTTTCCCCATTTAATGCATTTTTAATATTTCCAAAAAAGGTCATTTTGACAGCCTGTATCTTCAAACTATTTTCGACCTAAATCCGCACGTAAATTGAAGAAACTTTTTTCTAGCATTCCTGTTCGCTGGTGCATGACATAGGGGAAAATAAAAAAAAGGGGGCAATGTAGGTGGCATTTGGTGAAAATGGCGTATTTTTAATGTTTTCAAATTGCCAGAAAACGAAGCCTCAAAAAAAAAATAAGACCTTCCGGTTAAAATTTTGATGTGCTGGCTTTCAGAAAAATCCGTGTCGTCAAATTTTAAAAAAAATATAATGGGAAAAATTTTCCTTTCCCATTTGGCCAATATCTTTTTTCGTTTCGAATTTTGGAATCTGAAACCACCCTGTTTCTGGGGTCAAGGGGTATCAAAAAAATTTGGGCATTTGTCCCAAATTTGGCGAAAACACGTTTTTAGAGGTTTTTTTCTTTTAATGCATTTTCAATATTTAAAATGGTCATCTTTGACTGCCTGTATCTTCTAAACTATTAGCTATACGACCGTCCCCGTAAATTGAAGAAAACTTTTTGCATTCCTGTTAACGACTGGTGCATGACGATAGGAAATAAAAAAAAAGGGGGCAATGTAGGTGGGATTTTGGCTGAAAATGGCTTTTTTATTAATTTTTCGCAAATTGCCAGAAAACGGCCTCAAAAAAAAATGACCTGAAAAAAACCGCCGTTAAATTTCGAGACAGGGTACTGGCTTTCAGAAGAATCCCTGTCGGTGAAATTTGAAAAAATTTATAATGGGGTTTTTCAACCCTTTTAAGGGCGACCATATCTCCCCAAACGAAGAATTTTCAATCTGCCCCCGCTGCTGGGATCAAAAAGGGGTATCGAAAATGTGGTCATATTAAATTTGGACGAAAAGCGTTTTGAGGTTTTCCCCCATTTTAATCATTTCAATATTTCAAATAGGTCATCTTTTCAGCCTGTATCTTCTAAACTATTAAATTCGACGCTGAAATCCGCACGTAAATTGAAAATACTTTTCCCCTTCCTTTAACGACGGTTTGGGGCGATCGGGAAAAGAAAAAAAACGGGGGCAATATACGTGGCATTTTGGCTGAAAATGGGAAATTTTTTTAAATTTTTTTCGCAAATTGCCGAAAACAAGCCTCAGAGGAAAAAAAGACCGGTCCATTGAAACCGCCGTTAAATTTCGGTGGTGCTGGCTCTCAAAAAACTGTCCCGGGGAAAATTTTAAAAATTCATGATGGTTTTTATCAACTTTTCGATTTGGCCATGCGACCATATCCTAAACGAATGGTTTGGCTTCTAAAAACCCTGTTTTTTGGGATAGGGGTATCAGAAAATGTGGGCATTTGTCCTTCGGACGCAAACGACGTTTTTTGAGGGTTTTTCCCCATTTTAATGCATTTTCAAAATTTTTAAACTAGGTCATCTTTGACACCCGTTTTTTCTAAACTATAGCTATCGACCGAAAACACGTAAATTGAAGAATCTTTTCTCTATGCATTCCCAACTCTGGTCATGACGTGGAAACAAAAAAAACGGCAATGTAGGTGGCATTTTTGGGAGAAAATAGCGTATTTTATTAATGTTTTCCAAAATTGCCGAAAAAAGGCCTCAGGAAAAATGCCTGCACCATTGAAACCGCCTTAAATTTCGAGTCATTTTTCAGAAAAAATCCGTGTCCGGGCGAAATTTTAAAATTCATAATGGGTTGGGATTATCAACACGATTTGCCCTGCGACCATATCTCCCAAACGAATCGATTTTCAATCTGAAACCACCCGTGTTTCTGGGATCAAAGGGGTATCAGAAATTGTGGTCTTTTTCAATTCGGACGAAAAAGACGTTTTAGACGGTTTTCATTTTAATGCATTTCAATATTTCCAAAATGGTCATCGCAGCCTGTATTTTGCTATTAGCTTCGGCAAATCCCCCTAAATTTAAAAATACTTTTCTATGCATTCCTTTTTTAAAATGGTACATGACGATGAAACAAAAACAGCGGCAATGTGGTGGTTTTTGGGGAAAATGGCGTATTTTTTAATGTTTTCCCCAAAATTTCCAGAAACAAAGCCTCAGAGAAAAATGACCTGCACCATTAAACCCCGTTAAAATTTTGGTCAGGGTGCTGGCCGAAGAATCCTTCCGGGCGAAATTTGAAAAAATTTTTAATGGGGATATAATCCTTTTACGATTTGGCCTGCGAATATCTCCCAAACGATGCAATTTTTTGGGATTCTGAAACCACCGCGTGTTTCTGGGATCAAAGGGGGTATCAGAAAATGTTTTTTGTCATTGAACGCAAACGCGGTTTTTAGAGGTTTCCTCTATTTTCATTTCAATATTTCCAAAAAAGGTCATCTTTTAGGGATCTTCAAACTATTGCTTCGACGAAATCCGCAAAATTGGAAACTTTCTCTATGCTTCCTGTTTAAAACTTATGACGATAGGAAACGAAAAAAACGGGGGCAATGTAGGTGGCATTTTGGTAAAATGGCGTTTTTTAATGTTTTTAAATTGTCAAAACGAAGCTTAGAAAAATGACCCGCACCATTGAAACCCCCTTAAATTTCGAGTCAGGGGGCTGGGTTTCAGAAAAATCCCTGTCATCGAAATTTGAAAAATTCATGATTGGGATAATCCACGATTTGGCCGGACCATCTCATAACCGAAACGAATTTTTGGGTTCCCAAAACCCGGGGGTTTCGGGATCGGGCTGTCAAAAAAATTTGGGCATTTGTCAATTCGGACGAAAACCAAAGTTTTGAGGTTTCCCCATTTTAATGCATTTTCAATATTTCCAAAATGGTCATTTTTTACACCCGTTTTTCTAAAAAATTAGCTATACGACGCTGAAATCCCCCGTAAATTGAAAAAATACTTTTTTCCCATTATTCCTGTTTTCGACTTGCAGACGATAGAAACGTAAAAAAACGCGGCAATGGTGGTTTTTTGGGGAAAATGGCGTATTTATTTGTTTTCCCTTCCGAAAACGAAGCCTCAGAGAAAAAGCCTGCACCATTAAACCGCCTTAAATTTCAGTCAGGGGGCTGGGTTTCAGAAGAATCCGTTATCAAAATTTTAAATTCATAATGGGGTTTTTTCAACACGTTTGGCCCTCAACCATTCTCTAAACGAATGCCCAATTTGGCATTCTCCACCGCGTGTTTCTGGTATCAAGGGCTATCAGAAAATGTGGTCATTTGTTCAATTGGGGCCCAAAAAGGTTTTTAGAGGTTTCCTCATTTTTAAAGCATTTTTAATATTTAAAAAAAGTCATCTTTTACAGCCTGTATCTTCAAACTATTGCTTCGACGCTGAAATCCCCTCGTAAAAGGAAAACCTTTTCATTCCTGTTTAAAGACTGGTACATAACGATAGGAAAAATAAAAACAACGGGGGCAATGTAGGTGGCATTTTTGGGTGAAAATTATTTATTAATGTTTTTAAATTGCGAAAAAAAACCTCAGAAAAAATACCTGCACCTTTTAAACCCCTTAAATTTTGAGTCAAGGGGGCCTTTTGAAAAATCCTGCCCGGGCAAATTTTAAAAATTCATAAGGTGGTTATTTCAACTTTTACGTTTTGGGCCTGCGACCATACCTCCTAAACGAAACGAATTTTTGGGACTGAAAAAACCGGCGTGTTTCTGGGATCAGGGCTTCAGAAAAAGGGTCATTTGTCAATTCGGACGCAAACGACGGTTTTTAGAGGTTTTTCCCCTATTTAATCATTTTTTAATATTTCCAAAAAGGTCATCTTTTTTGCCTTATCTTCTAAAAATTGCTATACGACGCTGAAAACCGCCGAATTGGGAAATCTTTTCTCAGCATTCCGTTTAACGACTGGAGCATGCGATAGAAACGTAAAAAAACGGGGGCAATGTGGTGGCATTTTGGCTGAAAATGGCGTATTTTTTTAAATTTTTTCCTTTCCGAAAACGAGGCCTCAGAAAAAAGCCTGCACCATTAAAGGGTTAAATTTCGGTCAGGGGGCTGGCCAGAAATCCGTGTCCGGGCAGTTTTTAAAAAAATTTATAATGGGGTATTATCAAAATTTTACGTTTGGATGCGACCATATCCTAAACGGGAATTTTGGCATTCTGAAACCACCGGCGTGTTCCTGGGATCAGGGCTATCAGAAAATTTGGGCATTTGTCCCAAATTTGGACGCATACGACGTTTTTTGAGGGTTTTCCTCATTTTAACATTTTTTAAAATTTCAAAATAGGGCATTTTTTACGCCGATCTTCAAACTATCAGCTATACGACGCTGAAATCCGCACGTAAATTGAAAATCTTTTCTCTTTCATTCCTGTTAACGAAAAATTGCATGACGATAGAAACTAAAAAAAAGGCGGCAATGTGGTGGCTTTTTGGGAAAAATGGGGATTTTATTAGTTTGCAAATTGCCGAAAACAAAACCTCAAAAACAAAAATGCCTGCCCTTAAACCGCCGTTAAATTTCAAAAAGGGTGCTGGCTTTCAGAAAAATCCGGGCGGGCGAAATTTGAAAAATTCTAATGTTTTAATCAAATTTACGTTGGGCGACCATATCTCAAACGAAAGCAATTTTTGGGATTCTAAAACCACCAAATGTGTTCCTGGGATCAAGGGCTATCAGAAAATGTGGTCATTTGTCCAATTCGGACGCAAACGACGGTTTCCAATCAGTTGGTATTTTTCTTCTATTCCAGCATAGGTTGAAGAAGTGGTGAAGCCTTATTTTTAATTCTTTAGTTGCACATTTAAGCATTTCTGCCTTAATGCCATTACTACCACTAGCTTTCCTATTTTTCATTTTAGCTAATGCCTCTTCCAGTTCCTCAAATTCTATCTGGTCTACGCTGTCTTCAATAAGGTTTTCATTTTTGTCTACCTTCTCATTCTTATCACTCGCATTCTTATTTGTCCATAAGTTCTTATAATAAGAGAGCCATTCATCTGACTTAATTACCTGTATATCTGCTACATTCTTTTTTTGTCTATTAAGGTGTCTCATAATTTTATACGCGGATTTCTGCCGTCCATGTATGTCATTTTCAATATCAGCTATATATTTATCCCATGATTCCTGTTGGGCTTTTCTTGTTAGATACCTGACGTGGTTGGAAATTGTGGTATATTCCTTCTTAGTTTGTGGAGATTTATTGGATAAATATCTCAGGTATAATTTCTTTTTCTCATTAACAGCTTCTTCAATTTCTTCATTCCATATTTTAAGCCCTTTCTTCTTCGCTCTCTTTGAAGTAAAACCTAGTGTTTTGAATGCTGTTGCTTCCATTATAGTTTTCAAATTCCTCCACTCTTCTTCCACGTCGTTACTAATTTCATATGTTTTGCTATGTTGCTCCAGACGTTGTTGGTAAACAGTTTGACAGATTCTTCATTTAGTAAATATACTTTCCAAATCTTTTGGACGGGACAAGTTTGGCGATTGTTTTTAACCCATCTCTTCAGTAGTTTTAACTTTCCTAAGAGTGCAAAGTGATCGCTATCTATATCGTAACTCCTGTAGACTCTTACATCTGTGAAAAGTTTGCTTACTTTATCGTTTGCCATGATGTAATCAATAGCACTAATTTGACCACGTGCTGCCATGTCATCTTATGGATACGTTTATGCTTATAAAAGGTGTTCATTATTTTCATATTATTAAAACATGCAAACTCTCTTAGCTTACGTCCATTTTTATTCAGGGCATCTTCGTTATTGGGGCCAATTATCTTATCAATAGATACATTCCCAATTCTGGCATTGAGGTCTCCAGATATGATAATATATTCATTTTTATTTGTCTCATCGAGAGTTTTTTGTAGAGAATTGTAAAATTCCTCTGTAGCCAAAGTTTTCCCTTCTTCTGGGGCATACACACAAATGAAGCATATATATCCTCTATCTACTTTACACCGAAGAGTGACAATTCTGTCAGATATCCAACTATAAGAACGAACTCGATTTTTCCATCTTCTGCTTATTAAAATGGCAACTCCTGACGCAGCTCTTTCATTGATATCAACACCACTATATATAAGAGCATAATCATCTAAATCCATTGAGCTTTCTTCTTTGTTTCTGTTAACATGGCTATATCCACAAATTTTTCTTTCATTATATTGATTATACGTTGTTCTTTTCCTTTTAACGATCTAACATTCCAAGTCATTATCTGTAAATGTTCCGCTAAACCGTTATCATATCCTTTTCGTTGCCTTGTCGTATATGGGGCGTCCGGTTGTACTTGTTGCGATCTGTGAGAAATTTTAATTTTTGCCTGATGGGTTTCTAGCCCATATGCAGGTTAGTTTGGTGATGGGTATGCCATCTCACTGCCTCCAAACTTGCAGGGCAATTTTTCGGGTTGCTCACCCTAGGTGCATCGCCTTCACTACGGCTTTGAGTTGCATCTACCCAGGACATCTTCGCCATCTTTTTCACGCTAACGATGTTTTTGCATTAGTGCAACATATGCTGTTTAATATGTAAATATCCTTAAAATTTCATATGAATGAAACAAGTCCAGAACTGCCGGAATGATATCAGAATGTGAAAAGTGTCTTGTACTCTGTATCACTAGAAACCGGAAGTTACGGCATTAATGTTTACTAAAATAGGAATGCCAAAAGGTGTTTATTCTGGTTAGAGCATGGGGTACAGAAAGACATTTAAACAATGAAACATCACCATTTAAAAGGAATGAGTGTAAAATATTAATAATTCAAATTATTCATATTTTTACTCTGATTTAAATTTACATTAGCACTTACGTGGACGGAAACTATCATTTCTTTGTTATCGCGATTTCACATGTTCACCCGATACGATGAATACGAATCTCATTCACTCGCGACGCTGCCTCTACGAAATTCTATTGTGGAATCCAGTTTGAATCTTGAAATGGAATTTCAGTTTTCGTTCTTCATTTTCACACTTGTGTAATCTCCAGCACCGAAAGAGTACATCGTATATTGCAATGAGGCCATTGCTGGTCGCCGGACCCAAAACTTCCCCCTCGGTCACGCCAATTAGGACGGTCCCTGATTTGACACGGCTCAGCGCAAGACGCGCGAACGCGTGCCAGTCGTTCTATTCAAAGATTTACGACTAGGGTGGGATTGTCTCCCGGGGACAGCCCTTCAGGCAAAGAGCGGGCGGCTGCCCGTCCACGTGTACGGCTAGGCACCGGAACAAGTAAATTATAGAGATCCCGGCCACTGTTTAAGTAATCCCATAGGACTCATATAAGCATCACGGAGACAGCAGAAAGGACTGCTTTGTTCATCTCTCGTGTACTGGCCAAAACACACGCACAACAAAGACCACCAATCAGGCTCCCAGAAAATGAGGTTAGTTCGAAAATGCCCTATTCGACTCGCGTCGAATATTCTGGAAACTGAGATTTCGACCAATAACATTTAAAATTCCGATCACGTGAAGGAGCGATGTGCGAAATTAGATAAGAGAGTGGGGATGCGACGCAGGAAGCTCGAGAGAGGAGAATTTTTGGCAGAAGACAGATATAAGGCGAGAGAACGTGATAGAAAAGAGACTGCTGTGTTGAGGAGAGGTAGTGGGAGCCAGTGACTAGTGTTGGTCGACCAACGGAGTGCAGGCCGCCCCGTGTGAAAGCACAAACTGGAATTTATTCCATTTCAACGGGCCGGCGTAGATCCGTAAGGATTGATTGTGCAGCCGAGTCATTGAGGCTGGCCTGGTAAGGAGTGGGTGGCGTCAGACGGTCTCCTCCGATAACCACCGATCGGAGCCCATTTTTCATCCACTTCCTGATTACGGACGGCGGACCTGTGAGGGATTGGAACGGGAAGGAGCGCTAGCACCGCACGCATTGCTGCTTCCGGCTGGCTGCGCCTTGCCGTGACGCGGTTCGCGACAGCGTCTGTTTCGAGGACGACCACGGATGTGCAATCATCGAAAGAGGTGAACCAACGGCTTTCATTTTTGTACTAATTTTAAAGACATTAAAAAGGAAAAGAGTCATTTAATGTAAGGAAATAACATAGAATTTAGTTTAAGAGACTTCCCTACCAAACTGTATTATAAAAAAGCAATAAATGTGTTCTTGCCATTCAGGCGATTGACACTTAAAATGGAACATAACTTTGTAATCATTGTAACGTAGCAATAGTAGCAAACCCAGTGCATGCCCTCATTCAAGAGTGCTCACCCCTGAGGTTCTCATATGCCGGTGCCAGGTGACAGGTAAGTGCCCGTTTCGCGCCCTTCATTTACAAATTTAACGCGCACACCTGTCAGCTGATTACCGACACACTTCGGTGTGATGGTGTTTTCCCCCCTTTTGTGAGGTATCCAGACCGCGAGCTACGCGCATTGCACACATGCGTGGGTTGCCGTATGCGGCAGGTCGGGTTCATCACAATATTATAAGCATAGACATAGCTCTGTTCACAAAAGATATTCGAGACCATACTTATATTAAGAAGGATTCTCGCGAGTGAACTGAACCAGACAGTTTCACTGTAAAAAATTAAAAACCTTGTTATCTTCATTTCTCATTTAAGTTTTTAACACTACCGGACCATGGAGATCCCACTTCCATAGAAAGACAAAACATGACTGGTCCTCCATGTTTGTAGGTATGCTTCCAGCTTGTAGACACATTCAGTTCCAGGAAAAACAAGGAAGAAAATAAGGATGAAAAAGGTATAAAAGGTAAGAATTAGGTAAAATACAAAACTATGCATCGTAAGGTAAAGTAGACAGAAAATGGCAAAATGAAAATCTATTAAAAGAACTCCAGAAGTACATTTAGTGATTCTTATTGTTAAATATCATCAAAACGTAAACATAAACAAGTCACTCAACCCAACTTCCAGGCTCTACTTATCCCAATGATGGACGACCTTGTAACCTTCAGAATGTTGGAGCACAATCGCGAAATTGCCAGCCAGAGTGCGTTTCTCGCATGTATGTACTGGAATTGTTTCTCCAACTTAAAAATGTTGTAAAATGGGACCACCTAAAAATAAAAATTAATCAACAGTAGTCAGAAAAACAATTTGTTTCGATTATAAAATGAAAGAATATTAATTTTACCCAATATACAAATTTACGAACGTTATATTTTCAGCATTTTACTTGTTTACTGATTCATTACTACTGAACTGAAATATTCCTTTCAAAAAGTGTTTTAAAATTACGGGAATTAATGATCGTGTACATTACATACACATTACATCGATTTTTTACAGTACTTTCTCTAAAACTACTGATAATTATTATCTACAACTAACTTACAATTATGAACAGGCTATTCAGCCAACACCTCGCAGGAACCAGGAACCTAGTGGTTCCACTGATTAAGCATAAACACGAATGAATGTAAAGTCGGTCCGTCCGTCCGTCCTCCGTCGTCGTCGTCGTCCGTCCGTCCTTCGGTCGGTCGGTCGGTCGGTCCGTCGGTCGGTCGGTCCGTCGGTCGGTCCGTCGGTCGGTCCGTCGGTCCGTCGGTCGGTCGGTCCGTCGGTCGGTCCGTCGGTCGGTCGGTCGGTCGGTCGCTCGCTCGGTCCGTCCGTCCGTCCGTCCGTCCGTCCTTCGGTCGGTCCGTCCGTCCGTCCTTTGGTCGGTCCGTCAGTGTACCCACCAATGCGTCCGTTGATTGTCCGTCCGTCGGTCCGTTGGTCCGTCCTTCGGTCCGTATCGGTCGACCCTGAAATATACCGGTCTACGAGGATTGGGTTGGTGTGTATGTCCATTTATGTTAGAAATTTACTAATTTGTTGGGGTATTAATTTAGAAATAACACCAAAGCCTTTCTGAATTAATATTCCACCGACTTCAGTCGGCATTTATTTAAATCAATTTTTTATCTTTCTTTTCTAATAATTTTTAATAAAACTCCTTTTTATTTAAATTTATCTTAACCTAATAATGATGGCCACCGAAACTTTCATACTTAATTCTTTTTATAATCTCTCTTAATTTCCTTATTTACTAAGACATTCTTGGCCTTGAACTTTTCAGTAATTTATTATATCCCATCTATTCTCTATTTTAAAAATCCAACTAATTTCGTGCCAGCACAAGTTTTTTCACCGTCTGTCGTCCTAATTCTATTTGTACCTTCGCGACACAATTTCGCCAAGGGTCCGTCTATAATCACGTTCATTTTTCTTTTTTTATTTATTTACTTTTTTATTTTTTATTTATTTATTTATTTATTTATTTATTTATTTATTTATTTATTTATGTATTTATCTATTTATTTATTATTTTTTTATTTATTTATTTTTTTAATTATTTATTTTTTAATTTTTTTACTTTTTTATTTTTTATTGATGTAAACGAAAATAGTTCTTCATTCTACCGTCGGCAAACAGAACAAGCAACATAGTTGTTTCTTGCTGCACGGAACCAGATAAAAACAGTTCCAGGAGGCTATGACTTGGACGTGTTCAGTATCCCAAAGCGGATACTCGCACTTGGAACCTGTTGACACATATTTGGCGCGAATATGACGTCACTGTCGTGGCTTCTGCAAGGTTCTGGCCTCGTGGCGAAAGCTGACATGCACCGCTTCATGACAGAGTGCCTCGTGCAGGTCGGGAGTCCTGAAGAGCATGCGAAGGTCATGGCGGATAATATGGTGGAGGCGGATTACCGCGGCATTTTCAGCCACGGCTTCAATCGATTGGGTAAGACTTATTCCTAGGGGCCGTATTCATAGTCGTCACTTATAATTATTTTCAACGCATAGTAGCAACTGATCCACCCACGTAAGAAAATCCTTATAGCTATAGGGAAGGTCCTGCCTTCACTTATAATTATAAGTGAACCCTCTCTTCGTCCGTTGAAAATTGTCGTCATTTGAAAGTATGGAAATGGACGACGATATCCAAGATTATAATGATTTTTACCGGGACACGTTTCTTTGTAGCCACAAACGATATTTACATGATATGCATAACACTTAGAAAATGCACAACGATGAAGAATTTAAGAAAAATTATCGTTTTCTTAAGACTTTTGTTTTACCCTTTTTGGAAATATTGGAGGTCAAAGCCACCTCTAACTAATAGAGGTTAACCGAGTTCACCCCCATTTAAGTCTCTGTTTAAGATAATGCCACTATTTAAGAAACAGTGTAGATTAGGTTATCCCACGAACGCACGTATATGACTAGTTCACGGCCAGTTTGATGGAGCGCTTTTGGCAGGATTCAAGTGGCTGTGAAACAGCCAATACGCTGTTCCCACAGAAACGCTGCAAGCATCGTACTTATTATAAGTATCGTCTATGGATACCAAATGTGCATAAGCATTTCCTTATCAAAAGTAACTTCTTATAACTTATAAGCTTCTTATAAGCTATAAGAAGCTTCTTATAGTATTTCTTATACTATAAGTGACGACTATGAATATGGCCCTTAGTTTCGATGACTATTCCACTTATCAACCCAGGTAGCTCAGTGCATCAATTGATGTCACTGCAGCGCCTCTGACCGGGAGGTCCTAGGTTCGAGTCCCGATTGCGGCAGGATTTTCGGCACTATCTTTTCAGCGAGGTTGAATTCAGTTGCCGTCTGGGGGAGAATTCTAGCGGCCGGCTGCTCTGATCGATAGTTTTCCGTGGTTTCTCCGATCAACACCACGCGAATGCCGGAGCAGTACGTTTAAATGGGCCACGGGCCGCGCGCGAACTTTTCTTCCTTTTCCTTGCCCTATCCTGACCCCTTACACACATACACTTACACTAACATGCTTTACACCACCATGCATGGACTTAGAACTTGTCCCGGCTGGGGCGATGTCCCACTGGCGGGAGATACCTGGTTGAGGAAAATCGCGCTAGTCAACGGGAGGTCGGCGCCAGATCTCGCCATCCAGCGGGGGAAGATCACTGCTACCTCTCGATGAAATAACAAGCACGACACTCACGGGACTAATAACCTTAGTCGTTGACACGCTCGGAATCACAATCAATCAATCAATCCACTTGTGAAACTAAGACCAATAGGATTTAAGTGTGCTTCATGGTGGAAAGAGTTCTTTCCATCATGAAACACAATTTTCCATTGTCTCATTCAGTTATTAAGTGAAGGAAAAGGCAAAAAGATTTGGCGATGCGTCAGAGAAAGAGACAATATTATTCGTCAAGCTACTCCAGAGAAAAACGATAAAAGTAGAAAAGCATGTTTGTAAACAAACATTTTTTGTAAGGAATGCAGCTATATTAGAAAAATTTACACCAATTCAAGAAATTGTTAACATTTGAAGGAAATTAAATCAAATAAACCTAAATGTTTCAGGTTTTCGTTATGTGTATTTTCAATTTATTCATATTGGTATTGTGTTAATCATTGGTAGAGGACAAGCAGCAGGTTATACGAATGTATATTAATCCCGCAACTTTTCTTGACCGATGGTTTGTAAAAATGTGGATAGAATGGGAGTATTAGTTACGACATCGGCCGCAAGATTTTATGAAGCAATGCCAATCTGGAATATCAGTCAAACCTTCGCAACTATCTCAATAATTTGAGTTCTAACTCTCTCAGGAGTTCGAGGTATCTTCTGTGATGGATCTGGATCTGCTTCGGTCATTTCTTAAGATTTTGTTTAGAAAATGCACCAGAAGTTCTCAGTTTCAACATTAAATAGATTTTGTTATGCGCCAGTGATTATGTTTTCGGGATGTTGTCATCAGTGGTCGCTGCGAGATTTGCGGCCAAGAAAAGTTGCGCGGGCAATATCACTTACCTTCTTTGATTTCAACAATCATATTATTATATTTTGCATATTATTATTATTATTATTATTATTATTATTATTTAATATCGTATGGGTTATTTTGCGGAGAGACTGCCCGTAGGCAGTATTCCGCACCCGAGTTTCGACCCAGGCTTCCTTCAAAGCCTACCTCCGACGCGGGTCTGGGGACTTTTATCTAAGCAGGCGCACCCCATAGGCAGTCCCGTAATTGCGCCTGGGATTTGACTCTCACTTTCTCCGCCAGATGTGGGGCTCAGTTAACTATATCCGAACTGTCTGGTTGGGAGAAAGTGGGATCTCGTTAGGGCGGGATGTTGTCGGAGGGATTTAATTATGCCGGGCATCCTGCCAGGGTTCTTTTACATGCCACAAGAGTAACATGGCTACTGTGGTCGTAGAATTCGAGTCCCGTCGGTGGTAGGATTTTTGACACTGCCTGTCTGGAGGAGAATTCTCACTGCCTGCTGCTCTGATCGATAGTTTTCGTCGTTTCACTATTCAATGCCAGGTGAATGCCGAAGCAGTCAAACAGGCCACGAACCTTACACACTCCTTTTCCTCGCCCCGTACACACACTTACACTTACACGCATTACACTACAACACACATGTCGGGAGCTCAGATCTTGTGCAGAGTGGGGCGGTGCTTCGCTGTTGGGAGGCAGTTGACGCGCTCGGAGGGGCAACACTTACATTAACCTGCACTACACTACTACACATGCTGGGACCCGGCAGGGGACTTAGAACTTGTCCAGGCTGGGGGCGGTGCCCCGCTGGTGGATACCTGGTTAGGGAAAACCTGCTAGTCGACTGAAGGTCGGCGCCGGATCTCGCCATCCAGCTGGGGAAGATCACCGCCACCTCCCGTTGAGAAAACATGTATTACACTTACGGGACTAATGACCTTAGTAGTTGACGCGCCTGGAATTACTAAATCAATCGATATATGCGTTATGCTTATGTTTGTTTGCATTGTGAATGGGCCTTGAGTTGCCCCCTTTGATTGCCGATAAGCTGCGATAGGACAGCTCCGCGCTCGGGGGCGTGCGGGTGTTCCGCAGATCTGCATCTGACGCAGATCAAGAGAGGCTTGTGCGACCCGGCGGCCACGCCGGTGATCTTGTCGGAGTCGCCTGCAATCGCGTGGGTGGACGGGTGCAACGGCCTGGGGCCCGTCGTCGGCAACTTCTGCATGCAACTCGCCATGCGCAAAGCGCAACAAATGGGCGTCGGTGCGGTCTCCGTCAAAGGTAAATTGGAAGGCTCCCAAACTGGCCATGCAACTCGCATGCGCAAGGTGCCCGGCGCGGGCGTTATGCAGTAAAATCTGTCTTAGCCGGAATCGTTCGGGACAAAAAAAATCATTCCGGTTTAGAAAGGTTTCCGTTTTATGCAGAATTGTCCATTTTACACTTGTTATTTTGATATTTTGCCCTTGAATTAGTAACTTACATGACTTTGTTTTAATTGTAAAAATATATTAATATATAATGTATTTATGGAAGAACTCACCACTAAATTAATATTTAAAATATTTCTTACAAATAATGCTCGTCGCGTTTCCTATTCTTCAGTCGTTTTTAAATAGAAAAAATTCTGAAATATTATCAGGTTAAGACGGGATCGCCCATCACTCAATTACTTTTTTTCCTTTTCTTCATATGAAAGGGAAGGAAAGCAGTTATTTCAAACTTTTGTTCCACTTTTTCATTATTATTTGTCAAAAAAATAGCTCTAATTTCATGAATATCGCTAAAAGGTTCAACGCACAACGAATATCATGATCACGGATGCTCGCTCTCCAGCAGGCCGTTAAGAAGATATCCAACGCCTTGGATCGTGTTGGTTCGCGAGTGCGGGGACGTCGTGCGCATGCGCTGCCGCCTCCCGATCCGACCTGAAGGCGTTGGAGGCGTTCGCGAACGGCCTGAACTGCGCTCGCGCACTGCCTGCGTTGCATGGACGCGCTGGTACCGATCTGTGACGCCGATCGCACGGAAGACCGATACAATGAAAGAAATCTTGATAAAATCAAAGGAATAAATGTTTTTTTTATTTCCTTGGGCGTTGACACACGACTTACACAACGAAAGAAAACGCCACTGCTCGCGGGCGCAGTGTACATGACGCTGGCAGTGCGGTCGCTGCCAAAGGTCAATGACCGGGTCAATGACCCCCATCTCGATCAGGTTTTTCGTCCAGTTTCCCTGATCCATTGAGCAAATGCTGAGATGGCCTCTTGTTTTGCTTCTGGACATAAATGTAACTTCATTATCTGTGCACGTCTTCTAGAATTCAGTGGGAAATACAATTATTCAAATTATCTTTTCCATGTTGTCGCGGCAGGAAGTAATAAGAGCCAAAATTTATTGCTTATTTATCCTTGAAAATAGATTTTATTACATGGGAGTTTTTTGCCAAAATTTAAGTAGTATATTATATAGTGTATGGGTCACAAAATTTTGAAAATGTGCACACAATTCACTTTTCCCCATAGCACGTCATACGCAGTTTTAACTGCTTTTTTGACGTAAAATAAATAAATAAATAAATAAATAAATAAATAAATAAATAAATAAATTAATTAATTAATTAAATAAGGTAATCGCCATCTTCGCGACGCGCATGCGCACATTGAGTGCATGACTCGGGCGTCACGGCGATCGGTGTCCAGAGAACTCACAAGTCTCGAAACTGACGGAAGAGATGTGGTGGCGGATTTTTGTAATCTAATATTGGGAAATATCCTTGCTCATAAATCTATATTGGGAAACATCCTTGCTCATAAATCCATAAAAATATAACCAATAACACGGAAAATATGACTTTACCACTCAAAATCGTGGTGAAAATACGTGGCTGGGTGCACCGAATTTAGCAGGTTTTGCGCATCACCAGTTTGCGTCACGAACCACGTGACCAGAGCATGGGCACTTCGTTTGAAAAACCGGACCAGACACTGGCGGCCATGTTGCATGAAGAGCGAAAAGTGTTGAGAAACATTTTGAAAGTGGTAAAAAGTTTTCAACCGTAACCAACCAAAACTAACACGGAAGTGTACAAGATGCAATATTTAAAATAAATGATTCATAATCTGTTTCAATGTCTTGTGACGAGGTGATAATTTTGGTATCCAGCTGGATTTAAAATTCCCGCTTGTATTGTGACGCAAACTGCTATCTGAAGCTCATTGACTGATGTCGGATACGATGCGAAAGAGCCCCCCCCCCTGATCACAATATCAATTGAATGTTTTACTTAATAATCTTAGAATATAAGACCGTTTTAAATTCAGATTAGAACAATTCGACAAAAGCCCTCCCGCCATCACACTTGCTGTGCATCAGTTCGTATTTTCGCACAGAGAGCTCACCATTTTACACTGCTATCAGAAACAATAAATCCCATTAAAAGGAAGTCTCCAGAGTGATTTCAAGAAAGCAGAGGTTTTTTAATATTTTGAATGATATTTGCACAATTGTTTTCAAGACAAAAATATCTTAATAATTTCCTCAAAATATTTCAACAATGTATCGTGGTAATTAAATTATTTTCGTAAAAATGCCAAATATTATTACGACATATTCTATTTTCTTAAATATGTTGAAGTAAGAGTTAATTTTTAAAAATAGTATGCTAGAATCGGAATGTTAAAAATAGTTTTGTATAACTTCAAATAAATAAATATGATGAATTCTTCCGCGTCTTGTGAGGAATTGGGAGTAAGTAGGGCAGAGATTTATCTTTATCTACTCCTTTTCTTCTCATATTTAAATTAAATATGAACCGTATTATCAAACTGTACATAAGAAATGTTGAACATTACATTTTGTTAATTTCGAGTGAAAAATACTGATGTTGCTTTTGTTTACAGGAAGCAATCATTTTGGAATTTGTGCTTATTATGCTAACCAAGCTCTCAAAGATGGATTAATTGTGAGTATGGGGAATATTAAGTCAAATATCTAAAATATAAAATTAAATTTAATGTACAAGAAGAAAAACACATATCGATTGGTCATAGTGAATGGATTACAGTAAATCCTCTCTATACTTCAATCTATGGTTGACTGAAAAATCCATGAACCAATTTTTAAGATATTTACTATTCTACTTCCTGAAGATATAAACAAATTTTAAATGGATGGGACCGGGACCGGTAGCTCAGTGCATCAACTGATGCCACTGCAGCGCCTCTGACCGGGAGGTACTAGGTTCGAGTCCTGACTGTGGCAGGATTTTCGACACTAGCTTTCCAGCTAGGTCGAATTGAGTTGCTGTCTGGAGGAGAATTCTAGCGACCGGCTGCTCTGATCCGTAGTGTTCCGTGGTTTCTCCGAGCAACACCAGGCGAATGCCGGAGCAGTACCCTACCGAACGGGCCACGGACCGCGCTCGATCTGTCCTTCCTCTTCCTTGTCCTATCCTCTCCCATTACATACACACTTACACTAACATGCACTACACTACCACATATTCCGGAAGATCGGTTGGGAGCTTAGAGCTTGTCCCGACTGGGGCGGTGCCCCGCTGGTGGGAGAGTCCTGGTTAGGGGGAAACCCCACTAGCTGACGGTAGGTCGGTGCCGGATCTCGCCATCCAGCGTTGGAAGATCACCGCTATCTCCCGCGAAAAAAAACATGCACTACACTAACTGGACTAATGACCAAAACAGTTGGCGCGCCCTGAAACACAAAAAAATCAAACAATCAATCAATTAAATAGATGGGTAATATATTAAATATTTTGGCCCTTGCTTTTTGAGAATAGGTATTTTGAAATGAGTGGAAATTTTGTATCAGTGCCTTTTTATTTTTTTTAAGTTGAACAGATCACAGTCATAAACCATTCTTTACCATTGCACCAAAGGGACAATACTGACCTTTGTGAAGCTTTATCTTAGAATTTTATGAAATTTGTTTAGATCTCCTAAAATAAAATCATCGGTACCTCCTCAAAATGTTTCATAGTAGCTGAATGTTTGCAGGGATTTGTTTGTACCAACACCATTCCCTGCGTGACTCCAACGAGGGCAAGAAAGGTGAGCAATTGAGAAAATCTAGGGACGAATCATTTCAGGTGGTAAAAAACGCCGTGTTGCTTGTAATATTAGGAATAAATACTTCGTTTATCATGTTGATCTCACAAGCATTTTCTCGCAAATTTCTCAACATTGGACTATTATAATCCAGGGCGATTTATTATTAAATTGATTTGGCTTAGTCAACCTGGCTTTGCGCCGACAAATGCACGTCACCTTTTTGGGGAGGATCCGCCATTTTTTTCCCAATCCATTTTTACACCCCAGGGTTGTTAGCCCTGGGGAGATGAAGTATGATATGATGATGATGATGATGATGATGGATGTCGACGATGATGATGATGATGATGATGATGAAGGGTGCACGGACAATCGCAAACATACAGACACAAACACTCACAACCACGCCAGAGGCGGAATTCAAACCCACAATCCTCCCTTCGCTGTCCCAGTTCGCTACGGCACTACTGCCTTAGCCATCTTGGCTACCCGGATCGGCAGAAGGAAACAATTATGTATTTTTTACCACCTGAAATGGCCCACATATATAAATAAAATTGCAATGTATGCCTGTGGTTTCAGTATAAATGCCTTTTTATTATATCATGCGGATTAAAACATAAAATTTAATTCTTTTCACATTTTTTTCTATCCGGACTACCCAGAAACGATAAACCAGTTTTGATGGGTTCTTGGTTAAAAAAAGAGTATAAATAAAATTGCAATGTTTACTAGTGGTTTCAATATAACTGCCTTTTTATTATCTCATGATGTTAAAAACAAAATTTAATTCCTTTTACATTTTTTGTCTGTCCGATCTAATCTCCGGAATCGCTAAACCGATTTTCAAGGGGTTCTTGCTGAAAGGAAAAGCTTTTTTTCCGGGTACTTTTATCAGATAACTATTTTCTTAACTATATGATGTACGGCATTAAGCATCTGTGCGAGTGTGAACTCAAATGTTATGGTAGAGCTACTCGTAATCGGAAAACATACTAAACTAGAAATATCGGGAGTAACCATGTGACATGTATCGTTTACGATTCAAGTCACGTGATAACGTTATGAGGAAGTTGTTCCCAACTGTGGCGGCAGAGTGTGCTGTATATACGCAATTAAGATTACCAATACGCTCTGCCTGCAGAATTCGGGTCAATGACCAGGTTTTCGTCCAGTTTCCCTGATTCATAGAGCAAATGCTGAAATGGCCCCCTGTTTTGGTTCTGGACATAAATGTATCTTCACTATGCGCACGTTTTGTTGAGCTCTCCTTTTGCTTGAGTGGTAAGAGTAGAGCTGAGGGTGAGTTACTATATTGTTAGCTATGCAGAAAAATCAAATCTGCAGTTCTTTTACAGTTTATTTATTTATTTATTTTACGTCAAAAAAGCAGTTAAAAACTGCGTATGACGTGCTATGACGTGACCGTTGCAAATAGGTTTTCTTTCACTCGGGAATGAAAATGTCTAGTTTTTCAAATGTTGCTAATATCACGCTTTTTATTATTA
This sequence comes from Teleogryllus oceanicus, assembly GCA_964035755.1. Lineage (NCBI taxonomy): Eukaryota > Metazoa > Arthropoda > Insecta > Orthoptera > Gryllidae > Teleogryllus > Teleogryllus oceanicus. The sequence continues at coordinate 40,043,802 of CAXIVR010000010.1, forward strand.
TTATTATTATTATTATTATTATTATTATTATTATTATTATTATTATTATTATTATTATTATTATTATTGGCGAATTCTCCCGAGAAATGGAAGACGTTAAGCAAGTAACTCGATCAATTTTTCTTTGAGTTCTTCTTGTTGATCCAATAGGCTTTCATTCTTTCCGAGAAGGCTCGTTTACGTTCTTCTGACCATTTTGGTCTGTACTGTTGTCTGTACCATTTTGGTCCGGTCTGACATAACTTGCCATTTGTCTACTTTGTGTCTGAAGTTCTCTTTCTAAAATGTCTGCTGGTCTTATGTTTGCGGTTTTGATGTCCTTTCGAATTTCACCTAGCCAAGGTGTGGAATTTTTAAGTGACGTTATATAATTTAGTATCCTTTTTGTCAGTCGATTTTCCGGTAGTGTGTTGAGATGACCAAAGAATTTCATTCGCCTTTTCCTAATATCAATTTCGATGTTTGAAAACTGTTTTGTTGTTTTAATGGCTGGTTGCTAAATTTTTGGTTGCTGCCTGTAACCGTCTTGGGTATGTATTGCTCCTAGAATTTTCCTAATGATCTTTCTCTTCTTTTTTGATTTGTTCAAGTTCGTGTTTTCTGTTAAGGTTCAGTGTTTCACTTGCGTAGAGGATTGTTGGTTTTAAGACTGTGTTGTAGTGCCGAATGTTTGTCCCTCTTGACATGCATTTTTTGTTGTAGAGATTTTGCACTAACCTAATCCTTTTTTGACTTTTTGGAGGCGATGTTGCTGTGAGATTTTTCAAGGCCTGTCGTTCAATGAATTCTCCCAGTATTTGAAATATGGGACCCTATTTACTTTACCATATTTTGATTTCAAGCTCGCAATTTCTGTTTTTGAACAAAAGAATTCAGTTTTCTCGAAAGAGATTTGTAAGCCTACCTTTTCTGCACATTTTCAGTACTTCCAGCTGTTTGACAGCAGTCTGCTCATCCTCTATTAGTATCGCTAGGTCGTCCGCAAATGCGAGGTATGGTATGTAGAGGTTGTTTTTGGCAAAGCCCAGTGGGATTGGCTTCCACAACCCACATTTCTTGAGTTCTTTTTCCCATTCTTCCATAACTTTGTCTAGAACGGCAATGAATAGAATAGGAGAGAGTCCATCACCGTGTCTCACACCGGTTTGAATGTCGAAGGGTTGTGAAATTTCCCCCATAAATTTTACTTTCGATTTCGTGCCAGTTAGTGTTTGTTTTATGATTTCATGTGTTTTGGGATCTAATCCTTTCTCTTCTAAAATTTGAAATAGTGACAGCCTGTCTATTGAGTCGAATGCCTTTTTGAATTCTACAAATGTGCATACTATGGGTTTTTGTCTAAGGGCTCACTATGTTGTTGTTGTTGTTATTATTATTATTATTATTATTATTATTATTATTTTATTATATTATTATATTACCATTATTATTATATTACTACTACTATTATTATTATTATTATTTTAACATTCATTCACATTTCAAATATTTATAATTAAAATGTTGGGATGGGATTTTGGTACTCAAGAAAACGTCCGCAGTGAATCTTCTACCCCATACGTCGTACACAGTTTTTACTATTTTTTACAAAATAAATCAAAAATAAATTAAACTCCTTCCAATTATCATTCTCTTTGAACATGCAAAATGCTTTAAATACTTCAAACGATACAGATCACATGTTTACCTTTGACGTACACATGTGCAGGACACTCTGTTACTAAGTATGTACTAGCCGGCGGCGCTAGCCGAATTCGTTTACTACGCTCTTTTCGAAGTTTACGAAGCTTTTCGAAGACTCAAAAATTTTCTGTGAAAAAGAGCTTGAAAATTCGCATTTACAGTAACGCTTACACGCCATTTTCTGAGAAACAGCTCCGCATTTTTCAATGAAAATTGCCATAGAGGACGAGGTTTTATTCTTCTTTAATATTCTCGAAGTAATATTTCGATGGCATTTCAGCAACACAAAATATTATGTAACCTCTCAGTCTATACACGCTTCCTGCTTGTCAAGGTTCTGAATCTTGCTCACCGAACCAGAGAACTGTTGAAAACCGTGCCACGTTGCCTACTCTCCATTAATAAGGCAAGTGCTACTGTGCGCGCTTAAGGAGGTTGTCACGTTATGTCAAAAATAAGATTAAACTTCGCAACTGAAATTTATCACAAGATTAGAGGTTTTTACATGCTTTCCCAAAATATAAAGTGATTCTACCGTATAGTTTTAAAGATAATCACATTTGAAAACTTGCGTTTTAACACGCAAAGTATAGGAAAATGATCTCGTGCGACCGTATATAATTAAATTTGAAACACATCTACATAAGATTACACGAGGGGAAAATATTACAAATGTAGATTAAACCTTTCTGAAGAGAATAAACTAGAAATGAAAAGATTTTACCGTGTAGTTTGGACAAAAACGCAAAAAGAAAATAACATCTGTCATCAGTTTTTCGTAAGAACGAAAAAGTGCGGCAACGTTGCATGACGTACCACTCGGCGGGAATTTTAAATATTGCGAAACTGAGAGGCTGGTTTGTAGGCATTGCTTTGTGAGTTGGCATGCGTATACGGAGTATTCATGATTAATGATGATAAAATGTTGTTGGCGAGTTTTTTAGTTAGTTCTTCAACGTGCACGATGCGGCGACTATCAACAGGAAACATATCTTTGTCTGTGACGTTTTCTTCTTCGTTTAGCGGCTACAGACAAATTTGTTTTCCACGATAACTTACGTTTCGTAACAAATCGCCCTTTATATCTCAACTGTTCGAACATGATTTTCAGGTTATAAGACCTACAAAAACAACTCAGCTCAACTCAATCACACACTGTTCTGTACGTTCTTGACCTTCCCGAAAACGTAAACCATTGGTACCAATAAAATAAATATAAAGTGTTGCCAAGTTTATTGCCTGAAAGTTATCAGTTCTCTGAAGGAGTTAATTGCGATCTAAAGGTATTATTCTTGAAAGAAAACATTTACATAATACGTAAGAAATATCCTACTTATAAGATAACTAGAATTTGAAGAGAAATGCAGTCATACATAAACGTTGATTACTCCAGTATTTTCAGTATTTCATGTTGGTATTTGGAGTCAAATTAGCTTCTTAGCTTGCGTTTGTAAAATAATTAACACTTTTTAATACATCATTTAAAAAATACTCGTTTACCAACCGTCGCGAAATACAGAAATAATATACTTGATACTCGTTCTTCATTTTTCAACAAGCACGTTCCAAAATTACAACTTTTCGTTCCGCTGACTAGAGAGTAATGTGACAACCTCCTTAAGCGAATTCGAGACTCGCGGGTTCTGGGTTGGGTGACCGGCCAGGAACCCCGGGATCTAACGTCGTCGAGCCCCTGGCCGAAGGGATAAAAGGCACTGACTGACTGCGACGTGACGAGACTTGACTTGGTAATTAACGGAGGAGTACTCCAAAATAATGCGCTCAACACCCCATAAGGGGCTTGGAGACGCGTTGCTTCAAGATGTGGACGCAACAAATTTAAAAAAAAGTTTTTGTTCCTAAATGTCTATTACTGGAATGAACGTGTGCTGGCGTTTGTGTAATTCCCGCGTGTTGTCATCAGCTCTTATTTATATAAGATGTAAGAGGAGTGGGGGTTTCGATGCAAAACTATATAACCAAACCCCTGCTTGGTTGTTTCGTGTAGATAATTCATATTACATATATACAGTTTCTATTACACTAGAGTTTCTATTAATTTTTCTTGTCAATTGCCAACAACGCGTTGCTATCTTCTTTAATCACACTTCAAATATGTTGGTAAAGGAGAACCAGTATGAATTCCGGAAGATATGCTAATACGATTATGGTATAATATGTTTCCAGCACTCATGAATAGAAACTAGTATTTACTTTTCATGTTTATTGTTTGGAAAGTATTACTTTGCAGTGCGTACGGCAAAATACACTGACAAGGAAGTCATTGCCCTTTAAAGTAACTGCGTTCTGCAAAGTAAATAGGCGTTACTGTAAAAGCGATATTTGAAGCTCGTTTTCACAGAAATTTTTTCAGTTTTCGAAAAAGATTATTTGACTTCATTTGAAGGACTTCTATCACAAATACAATAATGTATACAAATTTTTGAAATGGTATATTAAATGCGTGATAGATTTTAAAAAAATTACAATTGCATAATTTTTGAAAAATAAAAGAATACAGCAAAATGAATTTTATGTCATTTTAAACAGTGCAATTAGCAATATCCGTTCGAAAATTTGAAGAAAAAATTGGAGCCATTTTTGAAAAAAAAGTTAAAATCTCCCAGGGGTTTCATGTAAAGTACTCCCCAAAATTAATGTTTTACGTATGTTTAGGCGATAGTGGTGTTCGTAGACGAACGTTTTGAAAAAAACACTTTTTCGATATTCTCACAATTCGAAAGTCCCACAATTTCTGAAATGTGACTACATAACACGTTAGAGAGAGTAATTTACTAAATATTAGAAGAGATTTTATATATTTTTGGTAGGTCAGGGCACCACAATACAAGTTTTTCTGTCCAAAAATCGCCGTTTTTTGGCGCAGCATTATATAACTTTCACCAGTCTCTCTTCTGTATACGAGAAAGTAAAAGTATCGTACTCAACTCATATTAGTGTCTCTGGCATACTCATTTCAAAATGCCGGGCTCGGCTCCAGCGCTACCTCGTCCGTCATTTCATTCGTATGCCAAAGACGCTCTGTGTACGAGTTACGTAAATAACCACTACGTGTGTGCAGCCCTTCCTGGGCACCAACCCGATCTGCCTGGCTGCGCCCTCCCTCTGCGGAGATTCATTCGTCCTGGACATGGCCACGTCGTCTATCACCCTCGGAACGGTACGTACGCGATGTCAACAAGGACATCGACCTGGAGTGAATTATAAGCATTGAGATTAGAATAGTTTTTGATTGATTGTTAGTGATTCTGGGCGCATCAACTAGTGCGGACATTAGTCCCGCTGCCACGTGGCTGGATGGCCAGATCCGGCGCCGACCTACCGTCGACTAGCGGGGTTTTCCCCTAACCAGGACTCTCCCACCAGCAGGCCTCCGCCCCAGCCGGGACAAGCTCTAAGCTCCCGATCGGTCTCCCGGAATGTGTGGTAGTGTAGTGCATGAAAGTGTAAATGTGTGATAGTAAAGGGTGAGGATAGAACAAGAAAGAGGAAGGAAAGATCGCGCGCGGACCGTGGCCCGTTTGTTAGGGTACTGCTCCGGCATTCGCCTGGTGTAGATTGGAGAAACCACGGAAAAACTACCGATCAGAGCAGCCCGCCGTTAGAATTCTCCTCCAGACAGCGGCTGAATTCGATCTAGCTGACAAGCTACTGTCGAAAATCCTGTCACCGTCGCGACTCGAACCTTGGACCTCGTGGTCAGAGGGGCTTCAGTGTCATCAGTTGAAGCCCCGAGCCATTTCTCCCGTTCATATGGGCCGTGCCGAGGCCTTCCGACTCCCCGTTGATGTAGGGAAAAAAATACTATACTTCGGTTTTTATAAGGTGGCGCGTCAAGGACTATCTTTACGAAGGAATATGGCACGGCTTTTCGCGTCTTTCCCGATCGTGACGCTAGATGTCGCTTCATCTGCAGCACTGTTTGATACTGTTGCGATCTTTCGACATTTTATGGTACGACTGAGAAAGACGCGAAAAGCCGTGCCATATTCCTTCGTAAAGATAGTCCTTGATGCGCCACCATGTAAAAACCGAGGTGCCACAGTGAAGACAGCCTTGACGTTATGAAAAGCGAAGTATAGGGTGCGACGATAGGGGGCGCTAGTGGCGCCGAGTGCAGCTAAAGGTGAATATGCCAAGTTGGTATGCCAAGATCGAGTACAGTCCATTCCAGTTATAGTGAACTTCGTGGGAGTAATATACTTGGTTCACTACATCCGAAGATGTCAAAATTAAACCAAATTTATCCACAATCATTTCAATCATTGATCAAACATACACCATCAAATAGTCAATCATGCACTATGCAGGGAAACAATTGAAAAAAACATACAGAATAAAATTAGTATATTTTTGCTTAGAACTTGCCCCGGCTGGAGCAGTGCGCCGCTGGTAGGGAACACCTGGTTGGGGAAAACCTCGCTAGTCGACGCTAGGTCGGCGCCGGATCTCGCCATCCAGAGGAAGGGGGAAGCTCACCGCCTCATCCCGATGGAAAAAGATGCACTACACTTACGAGATGAATGACTTCCGTAGTTGACGCGTCCGGAATCACTATCCATCAATCACGACGCGTGCGGACTGGCAACGGGGGTTTGCAGGTGGACCTGATGAACATCGTGGGCAAGCCGCTGCCGTCGGACTGGGCGCACGACCGCGGGGGCGCGTCACCAGCGACCCGGCGGAGGCGCGGCTGGCGGCGAGCCTGCTGCCGCTGGGCGGCGACGAGAAGACGGGCGGCTACAAGGGCACGGGGCTCGCCTACATGGTGGAGGCCCTCTGCGGCCTTCTGGCGGGTGCGCGCGCGATGACATTTTGCATATTTGTAAAACCGTCGCGCTGAGGTGCGTTGCTAAACGACACCCTCGGTAACACGAAATAATCAATTATCGACCATAGTAGCTGACGTACAGTGAAGCGGCGGCCGCTGTGGTAAGTGTGAAGGGTCCTCCGGCCGCATGCGCAGATGGAACGTACGGCATACACATCCCCGTGATTAAAAATCGCACTACACTTAAGGAAGTAATGACCTTAGCAGTTGACGCGAAATAATCAATCAAGCAAGCAGTGCGCAGGTGGGGTGTACGGCAACACATCCCCGTGATTAAAAATCGCACTACACTTAAGGAAGTAATGACCTTAGCAGTTGACGCGAAATAATCAATCAAGCAAGCAATCACGATAGTGGTTGACGTGCAGTCAAATAGTGAGCGAAGGTCTTCCGGCCGCGTGCGCAGGTGGGGTGTACGGCATACACATCCCCGTGATTAAAAATCGCACTACACTTAAGGAAGTAATGACCTTAGCAGTTGACGCGAAATAATCAATCAAGCAAGCAATCACGATAGTGGTTGACGTGCAGTCAAATAGTGAGCGAAGGTCTTCCGGCCGCGTGCGCAGGTGGGGTGTACGGCATAGACATTACCCGTGATTAAAAATAGCAATACACTTAAGGTTGTACAAGAGCTTTTTCCGCAACCGGACAGCCAGTATACGGCAAGGCAACCAAGAGGTCTCTATAGATCTCTCGAAGGGCTGCCCTCGGGGGTCCGATTCGGGCCCCGTATTCTGGAACGTCCTCTTCGACGGATTACTCGTTATTCTGGAACGGAGTGACTGGGTGCCTATAGCGTATGCCGACGATCTGGCAATTGTAGTACGAGCGGACTTGAGCGCAAAACTGGAACGTGAAGCAAGCCGCGCCGTGGAAGTTGTTTCGGAACGGTGTGCTAGAAGAACTACTTTCGGGGCGCGCCCCGGCGAAGCTTTCTTAACGAGGGGAGGCCCCCCCCCCCTGTTGCGACTGAATGGAGTGAGCATCAAGTGTGTTAAAACTCAAGTCTATCTGGGTGTAACCCTGGATGCCCATCTCTCGTTTGTGGCCCATGTAAAAGCTGTTAGCGAAAAAGCCAAGTCGCTATTCTTGAAACTCCGCCGTATCGGCGGGGAGCAAGGTGTGGTTGACAAATCCGCAATGCGGATAATCTACAGCGGTGCCTTTCTCCCCATTATGCTTACTGTGCATCAGCGTGGGTTCACGCTGCCCACACTGCGCACGTGCGGCGGGAATTAGGTAAGGCCCAGCGCGTAGCGCTTGTCTCAGTAACGGGCGCCTATCGCACCGTGGCTAGCAGTGGGCTTCAGGTCGTAGGTGGCTTTATGCCCCTCGACCTGCTTGCCAACTTCTGGGCAGCGAGGTACTCCCTACGTAAGGGCCATACCTCGTGTCACATCGACGGAGCGGAAAGACCTCTGAGAGAAACTGACTCTGCGCTGACGGTGAAGGCTGAGCTGCGCGAAATCTGGAGAGAGCGCTGGCGCGAGGAGGCCACGGGCCGAACTGTGTTCAGGTTCCTTCCGGATGCAGCATACGCCTGCAGACCGGAAAGGCAAGTTCTCAAGGGAACTAATCTAGTATGACTGGGCACGGCCCCTTTAATGCCAAACTCCATTCGCTCGGGCTGGTGGACTCACCTGCGTGTGTGTGTGGCGAGCCGGAAACGGCGATGTAAACTGTCCCCAGTGGAGTTCCCTCCGACTCCGACTGGCAACCAGCTTGGGGATGACCTTAACCGGTGAGCGGCTACACGCCGCACTAGACGGCCCCTCGCCGAGAGCTTTGGTAGAGGTTCTCGCTCAAGCAATTATGCCGAACCGAACTGTCAACTATCTTGTAAATCGGCGTGCTCGCCTCTGAAAAGAGACGGGCCCAAGTCGATCGCCGTGAGGGGGCCCTCGGCCAAATGCTTTTTCCTCCTTCAAAGCAACGGCGAGATTCCCCCCCCCCGAATCGGCTACCCGGATACGAACTGGTAGTCAATAGGTAGTAGCCACCCGACTCCACGTGCCTAGGGACGGTAACGGTGTGAGAACGGCGCACCGGCAAAGTAGGTGGACACAATCGATCGATCATTGAGAGCCTACACCCGAGGCGCAATCCTCGGGTGGTCGGATGTGGGCCGGCCGCAAGGGCGGCCGTAAGTCGGGGACTCAAAGACCGTTCTATAAGCAAAACTAGTTTTAAGGCTCTAAAATTAAGAATGAAATATTATTATAAGAATGTGAATATATAAGTAAGACGCTTTACGCGTCAATCGAATGTATAAATGTATCCGGCTATGAAGCGGAAGCTGAGAAGATACAGACTAAAGCCCAAGGTGCCCTCAATGGAAGCAACTAGCTACAAATGTAGCATATTAAGGAAGAATAAAGATCCCTCCCACATTCGATACACTTAAGGAAGTAATGACCTTAGCAGTTGACGCTCTCGGTAACATGAAATAATCAATCAATGGCGATAGTGGTTGACGTGCAGTCAAATAGTGAGCGAAGGTCTTCCGGCCGCGTGTGCAGGTGGGGCGTTCGTCAAAGACATCTCAGCGATTAAAAAACGCACGACACTTAAGGAAGTAATGATCTTAGCAGTTGACGCTCTCGGTAACACGAAATAATCAATCAATGACGATAGTGGTCGATGTGCAGTCAGGCAGTGAGTGAAGGTCTCCTGCCGCGTGCGCAGGTGGGGCGTACGGCAAAGACATCCCCAGGTGGTTCGATCTTGACGACGAGCGGCCCGCCAACCTGAGCCACTTCTTCATGGCCATCGACCCCAAGGTGTTCGCCTCCGGTTTCGAGGGCCGCCTCTACGACCTGATGGAGCAGCTGCGCGACTTGAAGGCGGTAAGCGAGCGCCTCACTAAAGCCTGCAGCTTCTTTTTATTCTTCATCTCCTCAACATCATTTTTCTTTCCTTTCTTCCTCCCCTCCTCCTTCTGCGTCATCTCCTGTTTTTTTTATTATTATTTAACAGCATGAGCTGGTTGTACAACGCTCTTCCAAATGGCTTTTCAGTTGTTAGGAGCGCGCCATTTCAGGCGAAAGTTGTGAAAGGGGTGGGTAGGGCCTCACATTAAACATAGATTGTAGTAGTGCGAATAATGAAGTGGGGAAATACATATTGTTGATGGGAGGACGATTTATTTCATTATCTGATATCAGGCAGTTTGCGGAGGAAGATGTGAAAGGGGAGTCGGTTGCGGAGATCAGTTTCTACGGGATGCTCTTTACCTATATTGTAATGGGAAGCACCGGTACTGAGGGTAGATTTTGGAAGAATGTTTGGGAAAGTTTGGTGATTATGTTAGGACGGGCTCTATGACTAGTCTTTGTTGAGATAGTGTTGCTTATATATCAAGGTGCGTTAACTGCAGTTCTGAGGACCCTATTTTGGAATATTCGAATTTTGTTGTATGTTGTGGGGGCGGTATTACACCAGACTGGAAAAGCGTACGTGAGTAACGGACGTAAAATGGCTTTATATGTAAGGCGGGCAGAATTAAGCTTTAATGTGCAGTGTCGGTTGATTACTGGTCGAAGAATACCTAAGCGTCTATTAGCTTCATTCACCTTGGAGGTGACGTGGTCTTTCCATGTCAATCTGGTATCCATTGGCACACCTATATAACGAACTGGGGCGGTTGATGAGCACCATGGTATTACTGCCGAGTCAAATTTTAGTGCCAGTGGGAAAGGCTGGAAATCTTAGAGTGAACACTTTGGATGTGGACTTATTTGGATTTATCTCAATTTTCCGGTGTCTACACCATGTTTCAATGGTCGTGAGGTGTCCCTGGATCATGTTCCTTGCGGTACTGAGATATTGATCAGAAGCGAAAATGACAGTATCGTCTGCAAAAAGGGCAGTGTGTACATTGGAATGTCTGAAATGTAGATATCGAAGAGAACTGGCGACAACGGGGAACCTTGTGGAACTCCTGCTGAACTATTTCGTAGTGAAGAGCATCTCCTGCTTCTTCGCTTTTCCCTTGCTCCCTCCACCATATCATTTTCATTTCTGTTTAATTTTCCTCCCTTTTATCTTTTTCTGCGACGTGTTATTCTTCTGCTCTATCGTTTTCTTGTCATCTCTTCCTCACTCTTTCCTCCTGCTTCTGCTTCTCTTCTGTTTTATCTTTTGATTGTTCTGCTCCTCCATAGTACATCGTAAAACGAAATTCAACAGTACTGAAAAATAACAATAAAAATAATTCTAGACTTTTTGCCCTGAAGCAGATCCAGTAAGTTTCCGAAAATTGGAACTGTGACTATAAATGTTACTTCATGAACTGCTCTCACATTTACAATTTATTAAACGACGAATAATATGGGAAATATACTAGTGTGCTACAACTGCACGTAGTGCTTTCTCGCATCGTTCGTAACATTTGCAATTTTTAGAGAGTTTAACTCAAACAATATCAGTTTTTGTAAACCCTGGTTGCTCTATCCGGGGAAGAAATTTTATCCAAAAATTTCGAGCCGTTTTTGAGAAAAATTTTAAAATGTTTAAAGTACCCGAAAAATCAATATCCTCTGTTCAAATTTGCAGGTTCTGACACGTCGATTAGGAAATAACAATTTTGTAGAAAATTGTCTGAACGGTTCAGGTTTAACACAACTACTCATTGACAGCTAGCGTTGACCACAGACGGACAGACACATCCAATTTTTCGGTATCAATAACGCATAAAATGTGGATTCGGTTTGTACACCATGTTAGAGGAAGTAATTTACTACGTTCAGGAACAAGCATTATCAGCGTTTTCGATATCAGGGATACTTTTTGTTTACTAAGAACGTGTGTAATAGTGAGAAAGTAAAAATATTATTTACAAACCTGTAAAGGAATAAAGTAATTTATCTATTTGATCGCCGGCAAAGATGACTCAGGGCATTAATTGATGTCAGTGCAGTGCCTCTGACCCACAGGTCGTAGGATTCCACTTCTTACATTGGTAGGATTTTCGACACAAGATACATAGCTAGGTCAATTTCAGCCTCTGTCTGGAGGAGAATCGTACAGGTCAGCTCCTTTCGTCGGCAGTTTTCCGTGTTTCTCTGATCAACACCAGGCGAATGCCGGAGCAGTACCCTAACAAACGGGCCAGCGACCCCGCGCGATCTTTCCTTTCTTTTCCTTGTCCTAACTTTACCCCTTACTTACACACATTTACACTAACATGCGCTTTCACACACTCTTATACCTTCGCACTTGCAGTTACACCATCACACATACCTTAAGACCAGTCTGGAGCTTAGAGCTAGTCCCGGCTGGGGCGGTGCCCCACTGGAGGGAGATACCTAGTTGGGGAAAACCTTGCAAGCCGACGTAGATCGGTGGCAGGTCTAGCCTACAGCGGGGAAAGACCACCGCCACCTCCCGAGAAAAACACGCACTACATGTACGGGACTAATGACCTTATCAGATGCCACGCCAGGAATCACTAATAATCAATCAATCAATCAACCCAGGAATCACAATAAACCACTCACGTAATTACGACCGTAAAATGAGTGGAGCGTGCGCGCGTGCGCAGAGGGACCAGACACAGCCCATCCTGGCCCAACCCAACCCAACACACATATAAATGCACTACACCACAAGCACATGCCGGAGACCGGTCGGGGGCTTAGAGCTTGTCCCTGCTGAACGGCGCTCCGCTGGCGGGAGACACCTGATTCGGGAGAACCCCGCTAGTCGTCAGCAGGTTGACACCGGAGCTATCCAGCAGGGGAAGATCACATCCAACCCGCGAGGAAAACACACGTGACTAAGGGTCGTAGTAGTTGACGCCTGCGAAATCACTAATAATCAATCAATCAATCAACCCAGGAATCACAATCAACCACTCACGTAGTTACGACCGTAAAGTTGAGTGGAGCGTGCGCGCGTGCGCAGAGGGACCAGACGCAGCCCATCCTGGTGGCCGGGGACCCCGAGCGCGCCGCCATGAAGAAAGTGGACTTCGCGGGTGGAATCAGCTACCACAGCAAGCAGCTCGAGCACATGGTGAGCACACTACGATACCGGCAACATATAAGCGACTCAGACAGTTCGCTGTTGAGACACATGGCTCCACCTACACGACATGTAAATGAAGTCTCAAAACATCAACACTTACTGTCAGGCTATGACACGTTTTGACATCACGTTGATGACAGTCGCCAAAGCCGCACCTTACCGCCTCCGCGACTTTGTGTGAGTCAGATGAGCGGCAACGCTGAACCGTGGTTTTGAGAAAGTAAACAAATCCTCGCAAGCTGATTGCTTCGGAGCAGGTCATATGACCTCCCACAGCACGTGGCGAGAGAACTGTCAGAGTCGCTTATACGCCGCCGGTACTGTAGTACTCTCAGAAATTTCTACATTACTTTTAAAGTAAAATACATGGAAGTAATTATCATGTACCTAAATTAAATTTAATGTACACGTGCAGTAAATTTAATTGTACATGCACATTAAATTTAATGTAGTGTACAATTAAATTTAATGTAGACAAGTAAGTTAAGTCAACAGTCGTATATTAAATCTACATTGATATTAATTTACGCACTAAATTAAATGTACAAGTATATGAATCTCTCTTGTACGTACCAGATACATTAAAATTCATGTGCAGTCGTAAATTAAATCTATATTAAACCCGATTTTTTTAACGTCCATTTTTTGAGAAAGCATAGGTTTCTGCGGCCGGTCAGTATTTACTTGACTCTCCAGTAGGTACCGCGTCGAAAGCACTGGTGCCGACGTTTCGGCCGCCATTCTGCGACCTTCCTTAGAGCGAATTGGCCATCGCAGAATGGCGGCCGAGATGGTGGCACCAGTGCCTAGGACGCAGCGTCTCCCACACAGGCGCTCGATGTTCTTACGTTTTCGACGTTTTATTCGTTGATGAAATATACTCGTAATTACGAGTGTGTAAAAGTTAAAATTTCAAATAATAACTAACGATATAACCCGCGCAACGTTTGTTGATCGATGGCCTTCTTTCCCTCTCCCTGGAACAATAAACAGTTGAAGGTAAAAGCTCGCAGCGACCACTGATAGCAACATTGCAAACACTTCTTAATTGGCGCGAAATTGAAACTATTTGCTATTGAAGACGAGAACTCCTGTATTTTTTTTCAAACTATCTAAAGAAATGGCAGGTTCAGATCCTTCAAGGACATTCTTCGAATTTCTGAGAAAGTTAGATCGCAAATTATTGAGAAAATTGGGTAGTCATGACTGATTTTTCACAGATTGGCATTACTTCATAACATTTAATCGCCAATGTCGTAACTATTACCCCCACTCTACCCGCATTTCCCCAAGCCATTGGTCAAGAAAAGTTACGCGGACATTACCACTGATTGTCTATACTTCGATTTATTTATAATGGCACCTCAAGGTCAAGTGCGAAAAAGAGAGAGGGAAGGCAATCACCAATAGGGAATTTCAACGTAACTACAGGGTTGAAAGTTCACGAACATCCTTCTCAACGGGGCTGCTAGCCGCAGTCATGTGGTTACCACGTGCAAGCCGCGCGAGTGAGATAAATAAATCGAAGTACAGTCGACTCCGGTTATAGCGGACTTCTGGGGACTAACAGGTTTGGTTCACTGTATCAGAGGTTCACTTTATCCGATGATGTCAAAATGAAATACAATTTCTCCACAATATTGATTTTATTAATATAGAGATACAGCAAAATTCATTAACAGCACGAACTGAAAATTTCAATATCTTTATTGTCCTTAAAAAATCAATTATTTTCAATTGTTTGTTCCTACATTTTTCATTAGAAATGTCTCTAGATCCTCCTCCAGAGATCGTGCTCTCTCCGTGCTTGATTTATATTGTGCTCTATCTCTAAGTATCGAAATGCGGTCTTGATACCTTTCAAAGCCTCTTGCACTGTTAGAACACCGTCCCACTCTCCGAAGGTTCTTTAACTCTCCTAAAAACATATAAGATCCTATTAATTTCCAACACTTATTTACTACGTTCACTATAGCAGAGGTTTAAGTTCACTATGACCGAATGTTCTCGTGCTTATCTGAAATGTAAGTGAAACGGGGCCAATGACGTAAGTTTACTATAACCGAGGGTTCTCTATATCCGAGTTCACTATAACCGGTGTCGACTGAATATGTGTTCGAACCACACGAACGCGGTTTGCACTACCTTCATCGTGCACTACTTTCACCGGCTATCCCCCGCCCGAGATGATCCTGACGTTCTGGTATTTCCTTCAACTTCCCTCCTACTTGGAGAGGAATATTATATATATATATATATATATATATATATATATATATATATTTTTTTTTTGTTATTTATGGTCGCATCAACATCTAGGTCATTAGCGATCACTATTGTAGTTAACGTTATGGTAACTGTGAAGATGAAACGATATGGTGATGATAAGGGGTGAAAGGACCAACACAAATTCAACCATGCCCGAGGCAGGTTTCGAACCCGCAACCCTTCGGTCCGAGATCGCTACGACACTTCTCTCTTAGCGATCTCGGCCAACGAATCGGCATTTTATAACTTTGTTTTCAGTGAATTTTTTATTATAAATTAATATACGTGGTCGCTATCAAATTAAATTTTGTTGTGCACGAATTTGAAGTTAGAAGTTACTAAACCTGTTTTAAAAGATCAATGTTTAAAAACAACCATAGGTTTTGGTCGATGCAGTAAAAATGTCGATTAATATCAGTTTTTTTTTTCAATTTTGAACATATCTTTGGCAACATTAATTTTTTGTTGTTGATGTTGCATCACTAATGACTAATTGATGATTCAGAAAAGAAAATGTATTTTTAATTTTTTTAATCATCCTTTGCGCAATCCGAGGGGGAAAATTTAATTCAATAATTTGGAACCGTTTTTGAGAAAATTTTGGAAATGGTAAAACATCAAGTTAAATTCCCCTCCCCCAAAATATCAATATGCTCGTTTCAAATTCGCAGGGCATTTTTTATTATCATGCACTGGGTGTGGTTTATTTCTTTTACTCATTTCGGAACGAATATCTACCAGGAGAGATGGCTCAGGGCGTAAACTGATGTCGCTGCAGTGCATCTGGCCGGGAAGTCCTAGATTCGAGTCCTGACAGTGACAGGATTTTCGACATCGGTGGCTAGATAACTAGGTCGAGTTTGGTAGTTTCCCGTGTTTTCTCCGATCAATATCAGGTGAATGCCAGAGCAATAGTCTTAACAAACAGGCCACGGGCCGCGCGCGATCTTTCCTTCCCATTCCTTGTCGTATCCTCACCTCTTACATACACTTACGTACGTACATGCATTACACTACCACAGATGCTGGAGATCGGTCCGCAGCTTAGAGGTTGTACCGGCTGGGGTGGTGCCCCGCTGGTGGGAGATACCTGCTTGGGGAAAAATCCCGCCACCCAACAGGGAAATCGGCGCTGGATCTCACCATTCTGAAGGAAGATCTCTGCCACCTGCCGTGGAAAAGCACTTACGAGACTACCTTAGCAGTTGACGCGCCCGAAATAATCAGTAAATCGAATCGTATCTCTATCCCGGGGTGAAAGGAGGAAAAGGACCTTATCTCGGATCGCCTAATTGTTCTGTCGATTCATAGGCTCAGCGTACAATATAGAAGGAAAAGTGC
This sequence comes from Teleogryllus oceanicus, assembly GCA_964035755.1. Lineage (NCBI taxonomy): Eukaryota > Metazoa > Arthropoda > Insecta > Orthoptera > Gryllidae > Teleogryllus > Teleogryllus oceanicus. Next base: position 40,059,976 of record CAXIVR010000010.1, read on the forward strand.
GCTGACTCCAGCTTATTTTCATTGTTGGTGGTGGTTCCATTGTTGGTGGTAAAGTAAAGGCACCGCGATCGCTTGGCCATCATCAACTGGGACGAAAGCTCATTGTAATGCAGAATTCTCCTGTAATTGATCTGCGTCATCCCCAGAGTTTAAATGTAAGGAAAACGAAATTGAAAGTGCAAAGCGTGGTCCAAACTAGTTTATTGTGGATAGAAGTTTTAATTAATGTTCCAACATGTAAACGTTCTATGAACTATTTGGTGCTTATTTGCAATAAAATTTGATTATAAAGTCGGATTAACGGAAACAAAGTTTATCAACTGTCAGTTAATTATATATGCGAAATATAACCGTAGTGAACGAAAATACGAGTGACAATTAGTAAGTTGTCAAAAAACAAAGTAGAATTTTACTTAAAATTAAATAATGGTGTCGCTTCTGTTGAGACGTACTCACAGTTTTATTTTTCTAGTTTAAGCCCTTTCGCCTTGACATTTAATTATAATTAACTGCTTTAACAACTTTTATGATAAGAAACGTATTTACTTTTTTATAAGTTGCGTGTTGTACGCAAATCGTAAAATGGAGTAAACCGCCGTTAAAATGTTTGTCGTGTCTCATAACGACGCAATGATCAGTAAATCGAATCGTATCTCTACCTGAATACCATCAAATTCTGGACTTGGCTCCCCCCAGCGGCTTCCATCTTCCCCGATCGACGTGGGTCTCACTGAATAGGATAATACAGGCAATGGTAGAAGTAGTGACTCACTTCATAAATGGGGTATGCGCAAATCCCCATCTTGTAACTGTGGTGAAGCAAGACAGACAGTGAAACACACAACTTTTGAATGTCCTCTCAGGAAGTTTCAAGGCAACACAATGGACCTGGTGAAAGTCTCGACAGAAGCAGTAAAGTGGATAACAAATTTAGACATTACATTGCGATTGTGTTGTTTTTTATGTTAAGTATTCTAATTAACGATCTTTTCTGATATGTAACCCTGTACGCTGCGCTAAATATCGGGAGTGGTAGCTCAGTGCATCAACTGATGTCACTGCAGCGCCTCTGACCGGGAGGTCCTAGGTTCGAGTCCTGACGGCGGCAAGATTTTCGACACTAGCTTTTCAGCTAGGTCGAATTCAGTCGCTGCCTGGAGGAGAATTCTAGCGGCCGGCTGCTCTGATTGGTAGTTTTCCGTGGTTTCTCCGATCAACACCAGATGAATGCCGGAGCAGTACCCTAACAAACGGGCCACGGACCGCGATCTCTCCTTCCTCTTCCTTGTCCTATCCTCTCCCCCTTACACACACACACACACTTACACTAACATGCACTACACTACTACCACATATTCCGGGAGACCGGTCGGGAGCTTAGAGCTTGTCCCGGCTGGGGCGGTGCCCCGTTGGTGGGAGAGTCCTGGTTAGGGGGAAACCCCACTAGCCGACGGTAGGTCGGCGCTGGATCTCGCCATCCAGCGGAGAAAGATCACCGCCATCTCCCGAGAAAAAAACGTGCACTACACTAACGGGACTAATGACCAAAGCAGTTGACGCGCCCGGAAACACGAAAAAACAAACCAACCAAACCAAACCAATGCTAAATAAAAATAACGTCGCAATCAGTCGATGGCTTTTGTCCCTTCGACCAAGGGCTCGGCGCCGTTAGTAATGTGCGTTCCCAGACTGTCACCCAACCGCGAACCCGTGGTGTCTCGAATTGCTCAATTTTCGTTTCTTCACGGGGCGAAGTGAAACAATTGGACTACGACGCCGGCATACTTAATTTCGATGCACAAAAAATTCACCTTCCTCGCGCTCTTTTTGTATAAGATTACAATAATAAAGCAGCATAAATGCTACAACACTGTCAACTTAACTGCCCTTCGCTACACAGGCTCCGTCCTGCGATAGTCCCCTACGTAACACTAAACCCAGCTTCATCTATTCCTCTGCTATGACCTAGGGTAAAGTCAGGGCAGCCGAAATATCGGTCACACGCTACCGGGCCATTGTGAGCGAAATCGTTCTACTTATTTCATTTGATAAACGTCCGAATGTACCATCCGAAATCGTCCAAATATCCTCGCAATTCCACGGTTTACTGTTTGAAGCACTTCCGCTAACTAATGCAATAATGTGTACAAATGGCTGCATGTGTGCGTATTAACGGCGTGAGAGATATTTTAATAAAAATTATATTTGCGTAATTTTTGAAAAAACAAAAGAATAACCAAAAGAACTTTGTGTCATTTTAAACAGTGCAATTGGCACTACCCGTTGGAAAATTTGAATAAAAAATTTGGGGCAATTTTTGAGGAAAATGGCGTTTCACCGTTTCTCAAAATTCGGAATGTTGAGCTTATTTTAACAGAAAACTGTTATTTTTCGAGAAACCTTATCTGACATTATTTAAAGCCATGGGTCATAAATACAATAGTGTAAAAGAAATAAAGAGACATGTAAAAAACACATTTTTGTATTTTTTAAAGAAACAAATGAATGTAGCGATGTGCCGTTTATGTCATCTTATGGTATATCATACATTTGGTAGGGATAATGCATGTAGCATTATCCCTACCAAATGTTTGAAGAATGAATGGAGCCGTTGTTGAGAAAATCTTCTCTTCGTTTCTTTTAAAATTGCACGTATTGAATGCAATATTTCTCGAGAACTACTAAAATGTTCAAAAAAAAGTACAGGATCTTTTTGAAAGAACTGATTATGAACAATAAATTTCAGTTGAAGGAAAAATCTCTGTCTTCAATTTTGTAGATGTAGGATGAAGCCGGAAATAATTCTAACTTTTGCAATTTTCGAAAATTCAGAGTTAACCGTGAAAATAGGACCTATGCCACCTTTATAAGTATGTTTTACTTTACTCTTACAAGAGGTGTAAAGAAAAAAATTGGAGCCGTTTTTAAGAAAATTTTGAAAATGTTCGAAGGGCTTTATGTAATGTTCCTTCAAATTTTAAAGAATGTTTTTCAAAATTTCGAAGCCTTAACCAGAACCAAATGGAAGGGTTTCTTCAATTTGGAAAAACTCCTACGCATGGTTTAGGCGCTAGTAGTCTCACAAATGGACGGACGGATGGACAGACGGACGGACGGTTTGAAAGAAAAAACATATTTTCGGTATCAGGGCATTTTCATTGAAATCTCGAAATCGATTTTCCGCAGCATTACATAACTTTCTCTGTACTACGTATATTACTCCGTATACGGGAAAGTAAAAGTAGTATTCCAGTAAAATATCTTGGTGTTCTCTTAGATCAAAAACTGACACGTTCGTCTCACATATCAAGCAACATCTAATGAAACTTGCACAAAAATTTCAAAATTATATCCGCTAATAAGTTTCAAATCTTTCATTAAAATACACATAGAACATGGGACACTAATGCACAACGTAATAACTCTACCATTATGGTTTATACCTGCCCCATCTGTTGTAACACTACCCCCTAATCCATTTGCAAAAAACACAATAGAAAATAAATTTCTACGCAGAATTATTAAAGTTTCTATCAAACACACAGATTCATGGAGAAGTACATATTGAACCTCTTGACGAATACATCACAAATCTAACTACAAACTTGCACAAAAACGTGAACAAAATTAGCGAATAAACAAAAAAATTTTAAATAATATTAAATTAACTGAACGATTAAAAGCAAAATCACTTAAGTTTACTTAATACTTTATATCTCATGGATGAAGGTCACTAGCCTAACGACTGCGGGCTTGTCCCAAGATACTACGAGTATAAAAAATTATATTGATACTTCCTGTAGAACATTTACTTTGAACAGGAAAAATAAATGTTTGAAAAAAAAACTTTTTTTCTTCACAGAAGCAGCTGTCGGAGTCTCTGAATGTTGCACCCGTGCAATTGAAGTGAAGTCTAAGAAGCGATGCAGAAAGTCAACTTTGTCCATGACCAGCAGAATTTTTGGAAATATTTCATGTATTTTAATTTTATCCATTTATCTGTATTTTTATTATGCACGTTAATACATGTTATTCTTTTAATTTTACTTTGTTTTAATGCAATGTTTTAATGGATATAGAATGACTGGTACCACTACTGGTACTGAGACCATTAATCAACTACTTGTATACTATATTTTTCCTTTTCAATATTTCTGAACCATTATATTCATATTGAATATCTGTAAGTTAAAGCTTCGCTCGGTACCATGTTTGTAAAATTCGATATCAGCATTCAGATATGTGGAATGTATTGTGCGAGAACCGTACTAGACATTACTAACAGGTTAAACTCCTGAAAATAATGCACCAAATATAATTGATCTCAGGTGACAGAAGTCATGGGATATCAACATGCAAATATACATATGGCAGTAGTATCGGGTATAAATGGACAGTGAATTGGCAGAGCTTTCGTTTGTACGTGAGTGATTCATGTGAAAAGGTTTCGGGCGTGATTATGGCTGCACAACGGGAATTAACAGACTTCGAACGCTGAATGGTATTTGAAGCTAGACGCATGGGAAATTCCATTTCGTAAATCGTTTGTAATAGGTTCTCAGCGTCAAGAGTGTGCCGAGAATACCTCATATCAGGCAGAATCTCTCAATACGAACAACGCAATGCCCGACGGCCTGTACTTAATGGCCGAGAGCAGCGGCGCTTGCCTAGAGTCGTCAGTGTTAACAGACAAGCAACACTGCGCGAAATAACAGCAGAGATCAATGTGGAACGTACAACGAACGTATCTGTTAGGACAGTGCGGCGAAATTTGGCTCTAATTGGCTGTGAGAACAGAAGACCGACTCGAGGCCTTTACTATAGAATAATAACAAGTGAACATCACGTGTAATTTAGAGAAGTATCCCTCCGTCGCGACAGTTGTTCAGCCACAACCCCTTCGTAAAGTGCTAATGGCTCCTGTGAAAACATCCCTATGCAGAAATATAAGAGTTTCGCTGAGGTATATGCACATACGAGACTCCGGGAAGTATTTAAATTTAATTACGGAAAATCTTTTAACATGCTCTCACAATCAGTAAAAGAATACTACCACGATTGTAAATAGAAAGAAAGATGATTTTAAGCCGGAAACACGTGCACATCTCGTACGCATCACGTACGCATCTCGCATTCAAGTCTCGGTTTTGAAATAAACAATATTTATCACTCAAAAAGTAAATTTAATGCAATGTTTATAGAAAAAATGAATTTTTACAGAAGAGCACATAACACTGCACTTTCTAATTTCAATTATTTCTCGCGGTGCACTATATTTTTGTCGGACGAGGACATCACAAAAAGAAGCGAGGAAGCCTACAAGTTAGCCAACTGCAAACGAACGAATGCAGGAAGGGAGTGTAATGGGCTTGAGGGCACAACGGCCACAGAACCTTCAGTTATGTTGCCAGCACTAGATGTCACTTTGGCTCATCGTTAGGAAAATCGTTCTATAACAGTACGACATTGCCTGCAGAGCCTCTCCTGGGCATGTGACCATATGGATTGGATCATAGACGACTAGAAAACCGTGACTTGGTCAGATGAGTCCCGATTTCAGTTGGTAAGAGTTGGTGGGGGGTTCGAGTATGGAGCAGACTCCACGAAGCCGTAAACCCAAGTTGACAACAAGGCACTGTGCAAGCTGGTAGCCACCATAATGGTATGGGTTGTTTTTACACGGAATAGACTGGATCCTCTGGTTTAACTGAACCGACCATTGACTAAACAGTTATGTTCAGCTACTTGGAGACCATTTGCAGCCATTCATGTACTTCATGTTTTGAAACAACGATGGAATATTTATGGATGACAACGCACCATGTTACCGGGTCACTATTATCCGCAATTGGTTTGAAGAACATTCTGAACAATTCGAGAGAATGATTTGGCCACCCAGATTGCCCGGACGAACCCCATCGATCATTTATGGGTCACAACGGAGAGGTCACAAGGTCGAAAATCCTCTACCGGCAATCCTCTACCTTCTACCGGCAACACTTTTGCAATTACACCGGCTAAAGGGGCAGCATGGTTCAGTATTTCTGTAGGGGACTTCCAACGACATGAGTGCATGCCACATCGATTTGCTGCATTTCACCGAGCAAAAGGAGGTCCGACACCATATTAGGAGAAATCCCATGACTTTTGTCCCTCAACGTATTACACATTGCAGTCTGATTTGCAAGCAGAGGAATTTCAGGCTTGTAATTGTTATTTGTGTAATAAAGAAAATTATGTATAACGCATTATAATAATCGTAAACTTATTATAATTTGCTAAAAGTTAGTTATTTTTATTTAATAGATTTGGCACTAGGTGCTGGAAACTTTCGTAGAGTTTGACACATTTCTTCGATTTAATACAATGTGAAAGGACAAGCTGGTAGTGAATAATATTTAACTGACATGTCAGTTTATAATAAATTTGTTCATTTATTATTACATATTATTTTAACTTTATTAAAAGCAAAAGAATTAATTTGCAACAGTTTTTGAAGGCTAGTTGGCAGCAAAAATGAAATTTTTCAGCGGCTTTGTTGCTACCAACCTCTCTTGCGAGAAGATTATTTGAAACGCAGACATAGTGGATTATAATCTTCAAATACTAATTACTTACGGATTTATTTTGTGAAATATCGTTTCCATTCGTACGTAAAAAAGTCTCTGTAATATTTTTGATAAAACTGATAGAAGAGAAATGGGCCAATAATTTTGAATTTCATTTTTGTTGCCTTTTTTGAAAAGCGGATTAATTTTAACTGTTTTGAAAATATCTGGAGACTTTCCAGTGCATAAGGATGCATTAAATATGTGAGTTAACGGGTGTATAATGGCATACGCACAGGTCTTTAACAAAGAATCCGGGTATTCATCTAAACCGGACGAATATTTATTTTTTAGTTTGCCGATTATTTTGAGAATTTCATAGGAAGAAGTTTCGGAAACGAACATCGTGTTTAAAATTTTGGGTGAACTGTCTGTTTTTGAATTTTGTGGCTGAAGACTCTTAGTGAGATCGACAGCAATTCTCGAAAAGTATTCGTTATAGAGACTAGCCACTGTTGCCTGATCGTTCACATTTATGTCGTTATATTTTAAAACAACATTCTCTACTAGGTTTTTAGTTGATTTGGTCGTATTTTTATTATATTTCACATTGCTTTCGTTTTGAGTTCAAATTATCCTGATCGTTTTTCATGATTTTAGCCTGCCTTATGACTTTTGCGTATGTGTGTGTTTAGTCGTGCTGCCTGCACAGAGATTGTACTCCTCAGCATGTGTGTGATTTTAACATGGTGCAAAAACAATCTTTCTTATCTCTTCTTCCCCCAGATGGACTGGTGATAGGAGAGAATGGTGTATGGGAAGCGTGAATGGATGAGTGGTGTTTTGGACACGAGAAGACGGTGCATGTTTTTCTCGGGAGTTGGCGGTGATCTTTCCCCACTGAATGGCGAGATCCGGCGCCGACCTACCATCGGCCAGGATTTCCCCCTAACCGGGACACCCCCACCAGCGGGGCACCGCCCCAGACGGGAGAAGCTCTAAGCTCCCGACCGGTCTCCCGGAATATGTGGTAGTAGTGTAGTGCATGTTAGTGTAAGTGTGTGTGTGTGTAAGAGGAGAGGATAGGACAAGGAAGATGAAGGGCAGATCGCGCGCGGTCCGTGGCCCGTTTGGTAGGGTACTGCTCCGGCATTCGGCTGGTTTGATCGGAGAAAACACGGAAAACTACCGATCAGAGAAGCCGGTCGCTTGAATTCTCTCCAGACAGCGACTGAATTCGACCCAGCTGAAAAGCTAATGTCGAAAATCTTGCCGCCGTCAGGACTCGAACCTAGGACTTCCCGGTCAGAGGCGCTGCAGTGTATAGTAATGCAGTAATACCTTCGGGAATAAATAGTTTTATTAATATATAAATAATTTAACTTTTTTTAATTCTTAGGTACACTTTTTTACGAAATAGTCACGTACGTAGAATAATTTACTGATTCCTGCGTTTAAAAGCTAATAAAGTGAAGAGGGAGAAAATAAAGAAATACCAAGAACAAGAAATATTTCGAATATCCATCAATATGAAAATCGCGAATGAGGCTGAATAAATTCGTTTCAAAAATTGGCGGTCCTAACAAGTCACTGTCCCCGAATTAGACATTTAGTTCAGCCCACAACGCGGTCTCGAGTTAGCTGGTCGTGACTGAATATAGTAAGTACGTAAGTCGCTGTGGGTTATTAATCGATAACCTAATTCAATTCACCACTTTCACGCATGGTGGGAATACATTGGTGAGTTCTTTCGGGGCATCGATTTTTGCTCGTTCTGCGCACTACCAATTTATGTCATGAACCACATGACCATAGCGGTGGCACTTCGTTTGAAAAGCCAGTCCAGACGCTCGCCGCCATGTTGCATGGAGAGCGAGTAGTGTTGAGAATCATTTTGAATGTGGTACAAAATGGCAGTTTTAAACGGTAACCAACCAAAAATAGCGCGATGAAGGTGTTCAAGATGCAATATTTAAAATAAATGCGTGATGAACCTGTTTCAATGTTTTGTAAAGTTGTGATAATTTTGGTGTCTGACTGCATTTAAAATTCCTGCTAATATTGTGACGCAATCTGGTGTCTGAATCTCATTGGCTGAAGTCAGATACCATGCGTCAGAGCCCCCCCCCCTGCTTTCAAATATCCAATATCATCCAATATACCATCCATATCTTTGCTTTCAACCGAATTTCACATCGATGTGATTGGAAGTTTCCAGGTGGCCTTGAACTGGCCGAGAGGCACCAGTTCGTTTGTGACCAGCGTGTTTTGTAGTGTAGCTTATTGCTGTAATTTCAAGAAGATTCCTCGTAGATTTTTTTTTCCTTCGTGTGGAAATGACGACTCCAACATGGCTGACGCAAGGCGCGGGGCTGGTCGGGAAGGAAGATATGCATCGCTTCATGAAGGAGTGCTTGGAGAAGGCCGGGGCGTTGGAGGAGCATGCCAAGCTGACCGCTGACGTGCTCATCAACGCTGACTACCAGGGCCAATTCAGTCACGGCCTCAATCACTTGGGTGAGCCCATCCTACGATTTATTATTCACAAGCTGGGCCTGGGTTCATAGGATTGAACTTACTTCACTCCTCACTTTTTAACTCATTGTTTTAAAATGCCCACCCATTTCAATCAATAATGAATCAAATGCGTGAATCATATAGATCCCCAATTCGGTTAAAATGACTTATGATCCCAAAACAGGTTATATCGTGATTTCCTAAACAATGTTCTTCAATTGAGTTGTAATTTTACGGTGGCTTTTGGCTTGCTTTCCTGCTACGATTGAAAAATTGGAAAGAATTTTAAATGAAACGATGCAGGACATTGAAGCTGTTTCATGAAAGGAAATAACAGAGATTGTAGATTGAGATTTTTCGTCGAATCTCTTTAAAATTTAATGCTCTCAATCCTGGTTATGCTGAAGAAACATAAATGCAGTTCTTAAAATATATGTAGAATTATACTGGGGACCAAGAACAATTGCATCTAGATTTATACATCTTTGACTTTATATTGTGTTGAGCGATCCTTTCTCGTTACAATTGTGTGAGGAGCCAGTCCACGTAAGATATATTGGGACTGTCCAGGATTGTTCATTGAAACAGTGCATCTTAAAAAAAGCTGATATTGATTTGTGTGCTAATATTTAAGAGAACTCTCAGGAAGAAAAAAAAATTTATTTATTGATTTTAGGTGATTTATTGAAAATAATTGGGTCAAATTCAAAAATAAGAGCATAGAATAATATGTTTAGTAATTTCAAATTGTTATTTATTGCTTATGTTGTTCAGTCCGACACTAATATAAGAAAAAATATACACATCTGAAACGGACTGAATCAATTTTTTTAAAAAGCCTAAAATAATATTTATAAAAACCTAAACTTCCAGGCTGAATTTATAAATCAATCGAAGCTTTCGCGGTGGCGCCAATATTGATGTTTCTTTCTGATCATCAAAAAGAAAAATAATGTTGTTTTTTTAAATTGCTTAATATGCCTGTAACAAGTAATATACTTCAGCTTCCGGGTCAATGATCCCCGTCTCGATTAGGTTTGTGTCCAGTTTCACTGATCCATTGAGCAAATGTTACGATGCCCTCTTGTTTTGCTTCTGATCGTCAATGTAGCTTCGCTATGTGCACGTTTTCTTGAACTCTCATGAGGTTTGTAGTGGTAGGAGTAGAGCCGGGAGTGTGTTACTCTTTTGTTAGCAATGCAAAACAAATCTGCAATTCGTTTACAATTAAAATATGTTTTCTATAACTCGAAAACGAAAATGTCTGTTTCAAATATGGCTAAACTCCCGCTATTTTTAATTTTAATATTTTTATGTTATTTTATTTTTTTAACTTCTATTAATCCTTCAACAGTTTATAGCTAAAAATGATAGGAAGAAATTCTGGAGCTCAAAAAAACCGCGCACCTGCGCGCTCTATCCTTTATGTAACATGTAGATTTTACTGCTCTTTGACGAACTAAATTAAATTAAAATGTAAATTGTTTATGTAAGGGTTGCATTGCTTTCTCACCACAATCATAAAAGACATGGAGCTAACAATACATGGAGGTGCCGTTACCAACCTCTTCCGTGTTCAGCAAGTCCGCCATATTGGTGGGTCCAAAAAACGTCTGTTACAACAGGTCTTACAACTATGTCATTACTTTTACCGATAGCGATAGTTCACTGCATCAACTGATGTCACTCCAGCGCCTCTGACCGCGAGGTCCTAGGTTCCCACTCCCCACGGCCGCAGGATTTGCGACACTAGCTATATGCCTGCAACAAATAATGTACTTCCGGGTCAATGACCCCCATCTCGATCGGGGTTTTGTCCAGTTTCCCTGATCCATTGAGAAAATGCTGAGATGGCCCCTTGATTTGCTTCTGGACGTAAATCTAGCGTTAAAAATAAGTTTTCTATAATTTGGCAACGAAAATGTCTAGTTTTTGAAATGTTAATCCCTCGCTTTTTTAAATTTGTTGTTATTATTATTATTATTATTATTATTATTATTATTATTACTATTATTCATCTTTCAACGATTAATTTTGAAATTGTTGGGATGGGACTCTGAAACTCAAGAAAGCCTTGTTAGTGTTGTTGATCATTTTCTCCCCCATAGGTCACATACAGTTTTTGACTAAATAAATAAATAAATAAATAAATAAATAAATAAATAAATAAATAAGGAAATAAATAAGGAAATAAATAAACAAATAAATAAATCGTTAATGTCAATAGTGGTCGCTAATGACCTAGCTGCTGATGCGACCTTAGTTAAAACAAAATAAAAAGTTGCGCGAGTAACAGCGAGGTGGTGGTGGCGTGTGGCAGAGCTGTACGTGCGCCAGCTGCACACGGGGCAGTGCGACGGGCAGGCGTTGCCGCACGTGCTGACGGAGCGGCCGGCCGCCGCGTGGGTGGACGGCGGCAACGCGCTGGGGCCCGTCGTCGCCGACTTCTGCACGCGCATCGCCATCGCCAAGGCCCGGGAGATGGGCGTGGCCCTCGTGGCTGCCAAAGGCACACCCACCCTCACACACACACACACACAGCAAACGCAAAGACGTTTTCTTAAAATGTAGGACCGGTAGCGGTAGCTCAGTGCATCAACTGATGTCACTGCAGCGCCTCTGACCTGGAGGTCCTAGGTTCCCACTCCTCACGGCGCGGCAGGATTTTCGACACTAGCTTTTCACTAGGCCGAATTCAGTCGCTTCTGGAGGAGAATTCTAGCGGTCGGCTGCTCTGATCGGTAGTTTTCCGTGGTTTCTCCGATCAACACCAGGCGAATGCCGGAGCAGTACCCTACCAAACGGGCCACGGACCGCGCGCGATCTGTCCTTCCTCTTCCTTGTCCTATCCTCTCCCCTTACACACACACACTAACATGCACTACACCACCACATATTCCGGGAGACCTGTCGGGAGTTTGGAGCTTGTTCCGGCTGGGGCGGTGCCCCGCTGGTGGGAGAGTCCTGGTTAGGGGGAAACCCTACTAGCCGACGGTAGGTCGGTGCCGGATCTCGCCGTCCAGCGGGGGAAGATGACCGCCATCTCCCGATAAAAAAAACATGCACAACACTAACGGGACTAATGACCGAAGCAGTTGACGCGCCCGGAAACACGAAAAAATCAACCAATCAATTAAATTGTGGGAAATTAAGTAACAATTTATCTGAGATTACATGTTTAAGGAAATAATAGAAAGGCCGTGCATGGTAGAAAATAAAGTAATGGATGATTGAATGAAAATTTGACGCAAATAATGAATAGAATTATTTGTATTTTAAAAGGTATGTTCGTTTTCTTGCCGACTTGGATGGCCGAGGTGGCTAAGAGCGAGTACGGACTCAGCGCTCAGCAAGGGTCGCGGGTTTGAGTCCCGCCTTGGGCACGGTTGTTTGTCCCTTGTCTTTGTATGTATGTGTTGTCGCGGAGTGCCTCGCGTTCTGCTGACCCCAGATCAGAGGAACCCGCAAGTGTGTTGGTGTCTAGTGTATGGTCGAATATGCGTCCCATCGGGACGCAAAGGTTAACCGGCTGTCGGCTGGAAAAAGAAACCCTAGAAAGAATGTTTTGTTTTATGTTTATATTGTCAGCAGAAGGCAAACATGGTTTATATCGGTTGTTTAAGTAATTAGGGGGAATTCTAGTGCAAGGATGTTAAATGATGTAATGATAGGAAGTTGAATAATTACGTTATTCAACACCAAATTCATAAACAAATAATGTTATTATTTAGAAGACTTCAAATGTTGGGTATTTCCAATATCCTTTTGTGAGATATTTACACACTGTCTTCCAGTAATACAGGCATCTAACGTCTCACTCTTATAAATATTCTCACACCCATTAAACACGTCTTTCCATATTGTCCGTTACGTTCCATACGTCTTTCCATATCCACCACTGGTGCTAAAAACAGCACGTACTTTCTCGCCTTTAGTAATGGTTATGTAATGCTATTTACGACAATTTTTCTCCAATTATCTCTCCGAATCTCAGTCATCGATTTTTGTAAAACCCATTACAAATCGTACATTTGTTGCACAAACTAAATATTTTCTAGCAAATTAACATAAATATGACAATTATATCTGCTTTTTATACAAGTAAATCATGTCCCAATAATAAGACGTAATTCACAAAAATTAGCTCGCGAGGCATTCTTGCGAGCCATTGATGCATTAAAATACGATATTCCCTGAAAGCTAGCAATTTTTATTTCATATATTTTCAGATAGGTTTGAAATAATTTATAAAATATTAATGTGTAAATGTAAACAAGAGGTCTAATGTAAAAAACCAACAAAGAAATATGAAATAATACACAAATTTTAACTTACAATGCATACAATTGCCCATCACATGTTCACGAAGCGCAGGATATTCAGAGAAGGTGACTAAGTTTGTCGCCAAATGACTCTAAAAATATTGATTGTTTTATTCGTGTTTCTGGGTGCGTCAACTGCTTTGGTCATTATTCCCGTAAGTGAAGTGCAGATTTTTTCTCGGGAGATGGCGGTGCACTTCCCCCGGTGGATGGCGAGATCCGGCGCAGACGTACCATCGGCAAGCCTAACCAGGACTCTCCCACCTAACCAGGACTCTCCCATCAGCGGGGCACCGCCCCAGCCGGGACAAGCTCTAAGCTCCCGACCTTTCTCCCGGAATATGTGGTAGTGTAGCGCATGTTAGTGTAAGTGTGTGTGTAAGAGGAGAGGATAGGACAAGGAAAGAGGAAGGAAAGATCGCGCGCGGTCCGTGGCCCGTTTGGTAGGGTACTGCTCCGGCATTCGCCTGGTGTTGACCGGAGAAACCACGGAAAACTACCGATCAGAGCAGCCGGCCGCTAGAATTCTCCTCCAGACAGCGACTGAATTCGACCTAGAAGAAAAGCTAGTGCCGAAAATCCTGCCGTCGGTCAGAGGCACTGCAGTGACATCAGTTGATGCACTGAACTACCGCTCCCGGGCCAAATATATTGATATTTTCGTAATATTTTCCTGATGTGTTCCTGATATATCCAAATATCCTGATATTTTCGAAAAATTCAACATGACCTTCCTTAAAGATCTTTTTTTGATGAACATATTTCATTAAGAAAAAAATATCTTCGTAATTGTAGTTGTAGGAAGACGCCGAATATTTTCGAAATATTACCGAAAATACGCCGCTCTTTCCCCCAGCATTTCATAACTTTCTCTTCTTAAGAAGTACCTGTAAGTAAATTTATTATTAATTAATATGAGAAAGAGTTAGGCACGAGCCATTTAAAATTGTAATATTAAATAAGTTTAATATATTAGAAGACATAATAAAAGTTAATGTTAATAAAATAAGTTTTGTTGTATAGCAGTAAAAGCTATTGAATCTATTTCTTCTCTTGCAGGTTCCAATTCTTATGGTCTGGGTTCTTACTACACCATGCAGGCAGTTGAGAAAGGATTGATAGTAAGTATACGGCTGTCTTAGGCACGTGGGTTGAGGTGTTTGTAGCACTGATAGCTGAATGGACGTGGTGGCATTCTGGTTTTCTTAGTTCTAAGGGCACACCAAAAGCTGCAATAACTATCTTGTTACGGCACTAGTTCTCTAAATCAGTACTCCATTAGGTTTACTTATCTTGCTCTCCGTTCAGTAATTTGGAAAATCATGAAATTGAAGTGGCGCGTTGAATATATACTAAATATAAAATCAATTCCATTAAATGTACGCTTCATTCATAGAATTCGACTCGTTTCGTATGCTCACTTCCTTGCTTCTGACGAATCTCCTCTTTCGACTGTCGTGATTTGCATACAAAAACTTTGAATCTGTGCAACGCACTTTTTCGAAAATGTTCACAAACTAAATATCTATTGTAATGTTTACATGCGTCACTGCTTCTGCACTATTGAAGCACTTTCTTCATTTTTGAACAGTTTTTTCATTATTAGGGAACGGATTTTCATGCGATCACATATTTTACAGGGACAAGATACAGAATTTTAATAGAATTTTTTTTTACAAGATATTTTGAATGCATTATAAGCACTTTTATTTGACAAATTTTTCGTAAAAATTCCTATTAATACATACTTCTTACATATTTCGTCCATTTTGATATATTTACAAGTCGAAACGGAACATTTCAATTGCACGTTTGCAATATTTAGAATCATCTTTCTTAGAAAGCAATGATTCTATGACCATCATTTCGTCATGAATTGTCAATCTCCCTCCCCCCTGCTTCTTGGATATTGCGTGCTCGAGTTGCGTGGATGTTTGTGAAACAAAAGTAATTTCAAAGACGTGCTTGTTCGTGTTTCAAACAGCACGTTCGTAACTCATCGAATCACTTCGTAACATTCGTGTTTCAAACAGTACGTTCGTAACTATTGAAAAATGAGATTTTTTTAAACAGATTGACTTACCGCATTGTTGGATTGGGGTGTTTAAACCACCGGGAGCGGTAGCTCAGTGCATCAACTGATGTCACTGCAGCGCCTCTGACCGGGAGGTCCTAGGTTCGAGTCCTGACGGCGGCGGGATTTTCGACACTACTTTTCTGCTAGGTCGAATTCGGTCGCTGTCTGGAGGAGAATTCTAGCGGCCGGCTGCTCTGAGCGGTGGTTTTCCGTGGTTTCTCCGATCAACACCAGGCGAATCCTGGAGCAGTACCCTAACAAACGGGCCACGGACCGCGTGCGATCTTTCCTTCATCTTCCTTGTCCTATCCTCTCCCTTTACACACACAGTTACACTAACATGCACTACACTACCACATATTTCGGGAGACCGGTCAGGAGCTTAGAGCTTGTCCCGGCTGGGGCGGTGCTCCGCTGGTGGGAGAGTCCTGGTTAGGGGGAAACCGCAATAGCCGACGGTAGGTCGGTGCCAGTACTCGCCATCCAGCGGGGGAAGATCACAGCCATCTCTCGAGAAAAAGCATATACTACTCTTACGGAACTAATGACCTAATCTGTTGACGCGCCCGGAATCACTAACCAACCAGTTAACCCTTTAAACCCCCTCCAGGATCAATCAGGGGTTACACAATACCCTTGAGTACCAGTTCCTCCTATACTACATTCTATATTCTACGAACGTATTTTATATTTCGAATAAAACTAGTGTGGTGAAGACTTACAATTACTTATTCTTCTGTAAGGTAGTGTTTTTGTTCTGCTGCTTCGAATCTGTTATAATCCGATCGGCGTCGTTCTGTGCACGGAAAATGCTTGTATCGAGCAATTTTAAACTAGTTATCACAATTTTTTTTTCTAGCAGGCCTTTGCACCGCATTAACTATGGCTTCCGTCCTCGATTTCGATAGATTTCATTATGCGGTCCGCGTCGGTGAAGTCTTCAGACTGGACAGAACTGCCATTGATGTGCTAAAGCAATTCATTCAGTGGTAATTTTCTCTGAATCCTTTCCATTCACTATCATTTTTTTTTAAATTTATTTTCTTCTTGTTCGGCAGTTTTGCCCTAGGTACCAACTCATTTTTACAATGCCTTCCGAAAGGCAATTCCTGCATTGAAAAAAAAATGGTCGCGGCAATCGAGCATTTTAATATGACTCTATTCGTTCTGTGTAATTACGATGCGTTACATCTGATAGATCAATTTAAGTTTCAATGCTGATACTTCAAAACTCGCCAGCTGAATAAGTAGACACAAATGACTCTGTTGTCGATCATTTACGTGATTGTTTATGAACGACTGTACAAATTGTTATGGCGTCCTCGATTCCTCATATTTCAAACATGGGAAAACACTGATCATGGCCCAGCAAAATAATTTATTAGTTTCTAGTTTCGTATTAACTAACTGGGGTTTTCATATTTTGAGGTGTTAAAGAAGCAGAAATGCTCCCTTCCCTTTTCTTTGCGCAAACACCTGAAGACATGTTCTGGAACAGGCTTCCCTATACGAATAATTCCCTACACAAAAATAACAGGCACTCACAAACGATATGCACAGTATGAATAACATGCAGATTAAATAAATCCACAAGAAAAAGACCGTGGCATTACGTGACAGGCGGCCCTTATACCAGTGTGTCGGCTCGTATGCATACGAACACATCTGCAAGCTCAATAGAGAGCCAGCCTGGGCGGCGTGCCGCGGCAGTGGGCCCGGGTGGCGGCGCTTACCAGCGTGCTGCATACAACCAAATGGAGCTTCCAGAAAGTCAAGAGCGCATGCGCGAACTGCCTAATGTATTTAGATGGAGAACAACTTCATGCTCACTTCGGGCCGGGTTACGGCGTCTACTACCTCCGTCTCTTTCAACCGCTTTCTGTCTTCGTCAGCAACAGCGGTGTATGCTCAAGGAAATGCAACGCGCCTACGTGAGCCAATGTACCCTTACTTGGCAGAACTTTAAAAACGAAGCTTAATTCTCTAAGGCGTAAGTGGTAATTTCAAAATATAATTATTACATTTCACTGCCTTTTCTCCAGGGTAAGCGCAGCATACCTAGCTTACCTGGAATGCACGCCACTGGTTGGTTGTAATATCGATTTGTAAATTGAAGTTCCACACCCTCACAGCTGATTTAGAGTTTAGTAAAGGATACAGTCAGCATAAGTTTTATTTGAGATTGTGTTGATGTGGTCTTTCCAGGTTAGTTTTGAGTCGAAAATCAGTCTTAAATATTTAACTGGATTTTGTTTAGGAAGCCATTTTATTACGAATTATGTATTTTAAGTGGGGGAGAAGTCGGTGGACTTCGTAGTGTGAAGACTTTTGCTTGGGATTTGTGCTAATTTATTTCGATTCTCTACTGTTCAGACCAGGTTATATGAGTTTTTAAGTCATTCTGAAAGGTTATAGTAAACGCTTCGTGAGCTGTGAATAGACCGGTATCGTCTGCAAAGACCGATCCAGCAGGCTGAATTTGCTACCAGCTGGATGAAAATTTCTGAATCAGCTGGCTTTGAAATATCCGATAAGTATATGCTGAAGAGTAAAGGTTAAAGCATGACCCTTGAGGGACACCGGCACGAAATGACGATCTTCTAGAAAGCTGTCGATAATTTTGTAAAGGTAGTTTGGTGTACCTAGGCATTGTAATTTAAATAGTAATCCGGGGTGCCACATTTTGTCAAACGCCTTTTCAATGTCAAGAAATATTGCTAATGTATGTTTGTGTTGATGAAATGCATTAGCCATGAACTCTGTAAGTCTCAGGAGTTGGAGCGTTGTCGAGTGTCTGTTTCTAAATCCGAATTGAACATTAGATATAACCTTTATTTTTGATACATATTTGTTTAAACGTGTATAGATTAGTTTCTCGAATAATTTGCTAAGAGTTGAATGTAAAGTTCTCGGTCTATAATTGGATGGATTTCGTGGGTCTTTTCATGGCTTATTAAACGGAAGGATAATAGCAGTTTTCAAATTTTTTGGAAAATAACGTAGTCTTAATGTCGAATTGAAAATGGCGGTTAGAGCCGCGATTGCCTTCTTTGTTAGTGTTTTGAGGGCTTTGTTTATAATATTATCATATCCTGTTGACTTTCTGGATTTTAATTGTTTGATTATTTTTGGTACTTCAGGAGGTGAAATAAATTTGATTTCTCCTGGAACTGTTGCAACTTGTTTCAATGTTTCGAGTAAAATATAATTGTTGTACTGATTGTTGTAAATTGGATTCGGAGTAAAAAGTTTCTGGAAACGTTTGGCCAATAAATTGTCTTTGTCTTTTTCTGTATAAGCGATGTCTGTACCACTTTTTAAAATTGAGATTTCTACTTTCTTTCGGTGATTCGTTTGATCGTAGATCACATAGGTCTGCTGTTAGGGTGTATTTGTTTTATTACGTTCTGATATTCAGAATAACGAAATTGTTCTAGTCTGGATTTTATTATTCTGGAAATTTTATTTAATTTTAAGGTCTGGTCTCCTGGTAGTTTGCCAATATCGCCTAAGGTTATGGTTTTGATTAGATTGACTATTTTCGACGGTATTGGTTTTCGTGTTTTAATATTCGCGTGACATTGTACAAACGATCTTCTGCAGCAGAGGCGCTGGGGGGTATCGCTCTCAGAGATTTCCATCTTCTCTTCCACCGCCTCAAGAAATTCGTGTCAAGTCAGCATTACGCGCATCACAGAAGCGGAAAGTTCCAGGTGGCGGTCCAACACTCGTACATATTCCAGATGGCACACGTGTATGACACAGGGATATAAATGTTCATCACACGGTAGGACAAATGACTCAATTCTCGGTGTGATTGTGAGTGAAAATAGTGAAACCTGTGCTGTATGTCATACAATAAAGTTTTTTCATGAAATTGTGTATTCTTTTTGTTGAGAACCTAAGAAAACTTACTTTCTTTATGCACGTCGTTCTAAGTCTATTGTACCGATGTTGAGAGTTATTTGTAACCGAATCTTCTGGGGCGTATTGTAGTTATTGAAACATACCCCTAACTGCTACAATTATTGGGCGATTCGTCGTAACCCGTTTCCAAATTTCTAATGACATGGGCGCCAGGAAAAAGGTTACCATAATATTTTAACTATTATTACTCTGATAAAAAACTGAATATTATCCCGCTAGCTGGGTCGATGGGTCACGTCAGAAATAATCGCTATTATCTATTAATAGCCGATTACCCGATCTGCCATCTATACAGAGTGGCGAGAAATCTGAAAACATAGATTTGATCTAGCTACTTATTAGCTTGAATTGGCCAATGAAAATCATTTTTATCTTTCTTTCAAGAGAAACTTAATGTTTATTTCTATCAATGTAGCAAATTAAAAATGTGTAAAATTTACATTGAGAACTTTCTTAGTCATATCCTGGTTCGAACCTTATACGGCGATTCTGGTCTTCGCGTGCTCTTGATTGGTGGTTCCTCGAAGAAACGCCTTCCCTTCCTTTTTGAAAGCTCCGAAGTCCCAAAGTCCAATTACCACGAATCCTCTTCTCTTCTTTAAAAACGAACACCGCCAATTCACCGCTTCGCACCACTCAAATATTTGTTCTAGCTCCACTATATTATATCTGATCCCGTTCTCGCCGTATAAATATCCAGTGCTTTTATGATTACACCGCAAAACAAATCTCTCAGTCCTATCTTCCGTTTATAGCATATTTTTTATAAGTCCTAACATGCACAAATTAATCTATTCACGAGCGAACTGTTCACCGTCACGACATGCGACTGAATGAATTTTATCCTCCCTTTTCAAACCCACAATGCCTCGCCTTTCTTTTATTTTGACAAAATGCCCAAACTTCCGTTTTAATAATCAGTCGACGCTTCTTCAACCAATCCACAAATCTCTTATATTTCCTTCTACTCACGCTGCCACCTCCACGGTCAGATGAATGTTTGTTTATCCTGACAACAACCACGACGTCGTTACTAAGGCGCCATATTGCCTATTATTTGCCCTAAACATTTCGCCCATTTACGACAAATATACTGCAATAAACCTGTCCCCACATTGGTATGTCTCATTATGTATATGGACAAGGGCCACTGACTTCAGTTCACTGTAACCGAAAGTTCGTTGTATCCGTGTCCAACACATCTAGTACTGTACCTACTAAAACTGAGGAATTGAAACTTCCTACTAAAACGAATACTCCTTACTACTTCTGTCCACGTTTTCTAGAGCTCAGTGAGTAATATAGTAATTCAAATTAACGTTCTCCCATGTTCTCGTGGTAGTAAGTCGATTTCTTCACGAAAGGCGGTGATGGATAATGGCCAAAATCTGTAGTTGTTTTCTTTTGCAAATAATTTTATTACACGGTAACTGATATTTTCTTATCATTTTTTGCTGAAAATGCTCGTTTTCACCTGTATTCATAACTCAACTTGAACATGGATTAGGATAATAGAGAACAGAATTTAAGAATAAATAACAGAATTTAAGAAAACATACACTGAATGCACTTCTCCACAAGCACACTGTCAAAAATTTCTCCATTACTTTTAATGTAAAATACATGAAAGTAATTATAAATTTAGTGTACACGTACATTAACTTTAATGTACGTGTACATTATATTTAATGCAGGCATAGAATTAAATTTCATGTAGGCAAGTAAATTAAGTTAGTAGTCGTTCATTAAATCTACATTGATTTTGATTTAAGCATTAAATTTAATGTACAGGTACATTAATCTCCCTTTAGTGTCAAGGTACATTAAAATCCATGTACTGTCGTAACTTTAAATTTAATTAATTTCTGACAGTGTACGTCACACAGTTTTTAACTATTTTTTATTTAATTAATTAATAAATACCCTGAAACTGTTCCGTTGAAGGGCATGATCTTCACCAACGAAGGACCGGAGCTGGCGCCACCTGGATGCAAGAAGGTCAGTGATCGGGCATTCGCGGATGGAAGGTCTGTTGACAAGCGGGCAATGTTTATAAAACACAGAATGGGCCGTAAGTCACCTGGCACGAGCAGTAATCAGACACTTGTTTGACTAGTATAGAAGTTACGTGACTAGAACAATAGATCCCGTAATGTATAAAAGTCCTATGTTGCAATTTTGTCCACAGACTTAGGAGCCACACGAAATCAAGTCGATTCTACGCTAGTCAAAGGGACGTATAAATACTGCTAGTTCCCACTGACTTGTGGGCCACACGATTTTACATTTATTAAACAAATTTGATATGGACGTCATAATGAAACAAGTAGAGAGTTTGCTGTATGAATCGTCAACCAAGTGGTGCCAAAGCGATACTCCTTTCATTATTGGTGTCGTATATATAATATTTTATGAACGACCATTCAAAAGGCATTTTTATTTCATTTGGTAATGATTTCTATTATTATTTTAGACGAGCGTCATAGAAGAGAACGTCTCAGATTCGTTTGTTTGAAAGTACATTTTTCTTTTGTCTTCTTAAAGCAATGTGAGGAACTCATTTTAGCGCTATTGCCGTCATAAATCCATTATTGCACGTGTTTTATAATGAAGCTATTAATATAACCCATATTAGTGGGCTTAGAAAATTTCTTAGTAAATGAACTATATATTTAAAACACTAAGGGATTTTGTTTAGAAAGAAGTTTGAGCCTTGCACTCAACCAAATTTCGTGCTTTTTGCTTTAAATTGAAGGTAGTGATGTGTTATGGTCAACTACTATTTATCGTTTTTATAGTATAAACACTCAATTTTAATAAAATGGTTAAATTAATAGAATGTAATCTTACCTGCCGTCATTTTTTCAATACGTCATTTTGCTATGTCAAGGATTTTTTCAAGGTCTTTGTGTAACCTGAATAAGCTTGTGGGAATGTGAAGTTATAGTCACTGAAGTAAAAATTGTGAGTTTTTTAAGTTCGAAGATCGAGTGTTCCTAAATGCAAAGATTAGTGTTTCTTTATAATGCAAAGTCCAGCATTTGTTTGAAATAGTGTCTCTTTACAAAAGATTCAGTGTCTATAATAATATGTGATACACTACGTTTTTAAATTAAGAGAGGTGGCAGGATTTCGTGCTACAACATATATGTTCGTATTTCTGATAAATGTAAAACATTTCAATTACATTTTCTGAGACAAATTTAATTACGTTTTTATAGTGAATAGTAATTGTTTTGTTCCAGAATTTGTAAACCCCGCTCATATTAGCCTTCGACAATAAATATTGAAAAATATTTTTAGGATTTTTGATTTTGCATCGAGTGAATATACAAAATTTTACTACCTTTTTACAGCTCTTCCCTTTAGGTCGATGTGATCGCAAGGGTTCAGACAGGATTTATTTATATAACAAGGGATAAAACTTAGCTTAATCTCGTGTTGATACGTTATTACACTTCTCATTTCTATTTTGTAATTTTAATAATAATAATGGTATCGATAATGATAACGTAAATAACAATGTACCTCGATAATAATGATGAAAGGCATTTAGTATTGGTAATCAGGAATATTGTTGGTATCAAAGTTGCAAGGTATCAGTATTTACAGATACAAATAACTTTCATGTTTCTGAGTCTTCGTATTCAAGTTTTAACATAGTGAACTTAAAATTAGTCAGGCACAAGATATTTTTCATCATGAAGTCGAAATATTGTTTCATTTTAAAACAAGTTATTTTACTTTAATTCCCTAGTGGTTAAAGACAATCGATTATCATTGGATGTTAATGTTTCTTTCAAAGCCTCCTGAGGCTAAATAGTCACTTTGGCACTGCAAAACCAGTAAGAATAAAAGTATCTAATCCGTTACTATTACGTAAACCTTCATGAATTTCGTTATTCTTGACAATACAAAATTCCTTTTAATCTGAGTAGATTAAAAACTTTAATTCACTGTTACGAATATTATTTAGCTTCTAATTAAATTAATTGCCTCCGTTAGTATCGAGATGATACCCAAATATTTATAAGTGATTAATGAAAAACACATTCTGGGACAATTTCTTCGGATTTCTGATACGCATGAATGATGAAGCTATCGAAATTACAAAAGTCTGCTGACGATGGAGCGCTGACGATTCATGGCGATAGTCGGAACTATCGATGTTTAGGAAATCTTAATGCAGGCGTATTAAACCGCACCCATACGTCCTATTTGCCCGCCTGAGAAATCCGGCGTTCCTGTGAGAATAGGCACCTTCCCCTGAATCCGCTCTCATTTACCCTCCAAACCCAGAAAGGTTCATGTGTACATTTGCAAGCTGAACCGACGCAAGGCGTGGGATAGTGGTTACATAAGAAAATGATTGCCAGATGTGTTCTATCAAACAACCGAGATTTGAATTCTTGAGATCGAGATTCTTCACTGTTCCTATACCGTGTTTATTTTCTTTTTAAATTTTGCCTTGTGTAAATATTTTGCCAATGAGTAGGGACAAGTTTGAATGTAAAATTCGTTCTTATTTTAATTGTTTGTTGGGATATGTGAATTTCCATAGCATTTCTACACACATAATTGTATTCATAAGTTAACGCGATTACAAAATCAAGATACTCTAAATTCAAAATGGTTAATTTTACACTCCATTGACAATTCGAAATGTAAGTGATGTGCTATTACATTTTAATGGATCATTTCTTTGTCAGGTATCCAGTGATGTACCGCTTCTCCGGAGCAATTTGTACAACACTTACCGTTATTTTGACAAATTTTTTTTTTTACTTTTATTTAGTCAAAAATGACTTGTTTAAGGGCGGGAATATATTTTCAGCAAGCGCCGATGACTATAACTATAACATTCGACATAGAAATCATATTCACCAGGTGACAGTATCAGCAGCTCATTATAAACAAAATCACGTACAATGCATGTACATTTTTTTACAACACTTTGCCACATGACATTAAGCGATTAAATTCGATAGAAAAATTTTAATCCCAAGTAAAATCGTTTCTACTGCACAACTGTTTCTGGACAATTAGATATACTGAGCAGACAACTATACTGAGCATCAAAAGGAAAGTAACATAAATTTTAACGGTGATATTTAATGTATTATTTACCATTTGGACTGTATAATTCTAAACAATCTGAGACAAGTATTGCACCGCAGCTTCTGAGTCAATGACCCCCAACTCGATCACGTTTTCGTCCAGTTTCCCTGATCCTTTGAGCAAATGCTGAGATGGCTCCTTGTTTTGCTTCTGAACATAAATGTAACTTCATTATCTGTGCACGTCTTCTAGAATTCAGTGAGGAATATAGTTGTTCAAATTATCGTTCTCCATGTTGTCGCGGCAGGAAGTATTATTCCTTGACGATGAGGGGTAAGAGCCCAATTTCTAGATAATTTACCCTTGAAAATAGATTTTATTATATCGGAGCAAATATTTTTGTTAACAATCCTTGCAAAGAACCCTCATTTTCTTTCTGTTTTCAAAATTCATGGCTTAGGGTAAGGAATCACAGAATTTTGAAAACGTGCACAGAATTCACTTCTCCCCGTGTCACGTTACACACTGTTTTTAACAGTTTTTGACGTTAAATAAATTTATCAATAAATTAATTAATTAATTAATTAATTAATTAAAATCGATACATTAATAAATTAATAAATTAATTGATAAATTAATTAATAAATTAATAAATTACTAAATAATTAATAAATTAATAATTATTAAATAATTAATTATAAAAAAAAAAAAATAAATTATAAATAATAAATAAATAAATATAAATAAATATATTTTTTTAATCTCGTGCCAATGGCTGTAGACGCAGTGTCCGCGAAATTTAGTAAGCTAGTTACTTGCCCGCGACTTTAACGTGCGTGCCGTATTGTCTCCCACTTGCAGCCGTTCCTGGGCGCCAACCCCATCAGCTTCGCGGCGCCGGGGCAGTACAAGGACGCCTTCATGATGAACATGACTTGCTCGCGCGTGTGCCTGGGAAAGGTAGTCGTTTACTTTTTTCTAAATTTATTTTCTTGTTGATTAGAACATAAATAAGTAAAACATAGTAAGTAAAACATAGTAAGTAGAACAGTAAGATAAGTAAAACATATATTATACATATGTTTTGGATGCTTACTGCTAACACGTACTATGATTAATCTAATACATGGGTGAGGAATCCAATTAGGCACATGTGTTAATGGTCAATTTCAGCTTTTTCAGTAATACGTCGAACGGGAAGTTGTTTTGAATTCGGGTTGGATGTGTAGGGGGCTTCGGCCGACGTTCAGTGCATCTAGCGTGGGGATTTGTGATATAGAGAAATAGAAGTTGGAGACGAGATAATTGATATGGTTGGCTATGGGTTTGATGGATAGTTCTTTGTGGAGTCGGCCATTGGTGTCATTGGCAGGGCGAACATTTGACGGGTTGTGGAAAAAATCGTGGTAACCCACGATTTACAAATGAAAATAATAGTTGTATTAATAGTGCCTGAAAAATCTAAGTAGTGGTCTTGGGACATGTTCCTCGAGCGAATGAAGCCAAGCCTTAAAACAAAATTTTAAACAAAATTACATTTTTTCTTTGATCATCACTTGGGAACGGAATTTATAGTAATAAAAAATGCTAAATATGTGCATACATATGTACTTACTTTTTACAAAATATGTTAGAAAAATAGGAAATATGTAAAATAAAAATTCATTATTGTGTTTAAAATTGTTCTCTACAAGCATTTTCCGAGCATTGAACGTCGCCAATCAGTTCTTAACAAGCAAGAGTGATGAAAACTAGGTTCTACCTCTACGGAAGTAATTCTACACTGGATTTCACCCCACACAAAAATTTTATTCGAAATACAAAATACGATCTTGGTATATATTACAATGTTTACGAGAATCCAATGTTCCAATGAATAACAGTACCGTGTAGCCAGTGATGGGATTACCCTCCCTCCAATCAAACAACGCGTAAGACCATTTTCTGTAAAAAATATTTGTTAGTTTTCGATCGAGTAACGAATGTGATATTCGAAACATGAGCAAACTCGCGGTTGAAATTACTTCAGAGTTCCGACCGAAATTGTTCAGAGAAATCCGACCGATCCGATCCGATTCTTGACTCCGCGGACGCAGTAAGCGGGAGGGGGGGTGACAATTATGGCGAAGATATGGTGGTCATAGAAGCCCAGCAGCATTACATTTGATTTTTAAGAAAGATGATTCCATAACATATAATGCAAAACGCGCATCTGTAATGTTCCGTTTCAACGTATTAATATATTAAAAAATAACGAAATATGTAGTAGTGGTAAAATATGAAAAAATATGTAAGAAAACAAAATATGTAAAAATATGTAAAATAAAATAGTTTCAATTCATTCAGAATGTCTTGTAAACTCAAAAAAATTATATTGAATGCTGGTATCTAGTTCCCGTAAAAACATGTAATTACATGGAAATCTGTTCCATATTTATAACTAACGACATCGCTGTTAGTAAAATCGAGCCTCGTGTGAGTTACCATGTACTTGCTCAGAACATTTCCTTCTATTTGTGGTACGGAACGCCGGTAACAACAGGCCCAAAACGGATGCGATAGTTGTGCGGTACCACCGCTGTCTATGCACTGTTGTCGGGAAGGTCCTAGGGTTCGAGTCTCGTCGGCGGCGTATTTTCAACGTTACCTAAAAACCTAGGTCCAATTCAGCCAATAGAAGAGTTCTAACAGCCGGTTACTCCGATCAGTAGTTCCCCGAGGTTTCTCCAAACAACACCAGGCGGATACCGCAGCGGTACCCTAACAAACGGGACAGAGACAGCACATGTTCTTTTCTTCCCTTTCCCATTCAAGCCATTACCCACTACCACACACGTCGGGAGGTAGGGCTCGTCCCACCTCCGCTGGGAGTAAGCTGCACGCAGGGAGTAAACCTTCTTTTCCCACTCCCTCCCCTTACCCACTACCACACAAGTCGGGAGCGTAGGGCTCGTCCCACCTCCGCTGGGAGTAAGTTGCACAAGTATGACAATAATGACCAAAACAATTGTCGAGCCCAGGAACCAAATAACCAAAACTAATTAGTTAAATATATTAACCCTCAGACAATGAGTGGGTTAACTCATTTGCTCCAACGCATATTTTATCATTTTTACTTTCTCGCCTTACAAAGTTCTACGTAAGAAGAAAAACTGTTTTGTCGGGCTCTGATAACGAAAAAGGGAATAAATCCTGTTGCTAAATTTAGAAAAAATCCTCTAACACGGGGTGAAGCGAGAATTTATGTTTTGTTAGTTCTTAATACCGAAAAATCGCTTGAAGACAAAACGTAGATCTGTATGTGGTCAACGCTAGCGCCTAAACCGTTCAACCGATTTGCTTCAAAATTGATTTTCCCCACTCGATCTGAATTATCCCGAAGCTTTGGTAATTTCGAACGGATATTTTGATTTTTAAGGGTACTTTACATGAAGCCTCAAACACATTTTCAATTTTTTCTCAAAAACTCCACCAATTTTTTTTAATTTCCTAATTAGTTTTCACTTTTGAAATATTGCGTAGTTGTTTCTTAGTTGACTGCCTGCAACATTTTTTTTTGGAAAATCTCAGTTTTTATTAGATAACTAGCATTTATTCACTCTTAATCCCCTCGGGAATCGTGTTTTCCTGTTGACATTTGTGCTTAAGTTTATAGAAAGAATTTGTTAGCGTGTTTGTAAGCGGTAACTCGTCTTTAAACTTACTTATCTACGTTGTTAAAATCGCCAAAACTGTCTCAGTAACTCAAAATAATGTTTAATTTGATTAATTATAACAATATTACTGCAATTGTGTTAAAATACGTGTATGTATTGAAGTTTTTGAGCAGTAACGTGGAGAGTCGTTTACTAAGCTATTTTTAATGCTATGGTATTTTATACACTAATAAGTAGGGGACGGATTTTAATGAAATGTCATTTTTTCTTTTCATTTTAGAACAATGTCGTTTATTTTAGCATTTAATTTTATGTTGTAACAAAAGGAAATGACCCATTTTTATATGCCAGTTTTCATCGATTTCGACTAATAATCAATTTTTCCCCTCATTTTTAATGCATTCTTCGCTGATTTCATCCATTTTAATATCATTTTAATGGCACTTTTTTCAAAGAATATGAACTTGAACGAATAGAAGAAGTTCTCGATTACATCAATAACGTATTCAGAGTTTTCGTTCGAACAGGTTTTGATCACATTTTTCGTCGTTTTTCTTTGCTTTTAGAGTATTTTAAAACATTTTAAGAGCATTTTATTAATAACTTTTGCAATGTTTTAGGTCATCAAAATCGGCCCCTTCTAATAAGTGTATCAAGTTTATGTCAATAATATGTATTAATTAAGTTGTATATTATTATATAAATAATATTATAATATTAAAATGGATGCCGGAACAGGTCACATGACCTAAACCCTGTCGGGAAGTAGAAGTAGTTTATATAGTGGTGTCTAATTTTAATCCCTAGTACTTTGTTTATGCATATGACTGAAAATGTGCAGACATGTGAGTACATGGATGTATAATGTGCAGTATGTATTCTATGTGGTGAATTAAAACAGATATTATTTCAACAGATCGTTTATTGTTTCTTAAAGGCACGCTAAAATACTTGATTTATACACATTTAGTATTCACTTGATTATTTCTTGATACGGCACAGTTCTCTTGATTTTCACACTTCTCATGATTATTTATTTTCACTGTTCACTTCTTTTGCACTGACGCACAGTCCTAAGCTCTGACCATCGTCCGATGCACTGACCACAGTCCACTGCACTGACCACTGTTCGATTCAATGAGCACAGTCCACTGCACTGACACTCTTCACAGCTCCCTTCCACTTCAGACTGACTCACGGTCGCCGGCCGCCGCGTGTTTATACTCTGCTGGCAACCTCCTAGAATTTTCCGGACCTTGCGATAAACATCGCGAACACACCGGGACCATCTAGTTCAGGGGGCCGCCGGCAGATATCGCAATCCACGCATACTCCGGTCACCATCTAGTTCATGGGGAGCCGGCAGATGTCACCATCCGCGCATACCCTGGAACCGTCTAGTTCGGGAAGACGCCGGCAGATGTCGCAATATTCGTTATAGTATGTACTGTGCGTAAGTATTCAAGTAAGTAAACATGAAACAGCGGCTCGCGCTTAGGAGGCACAATTCCACAACCCCCAGATAATCGAAAAAAATATTATGTTAGGAATGTACATTTTCAGTTCCACGTCATTCAGTTTCCGAGATATTACAGCATTATCGATTTACATGAATCGTTTTGAAATAAAAGAAAGAACGTCGATCGCCCTCTCTGGCTTCTCGTTGCAAGCCAGGCAGCGCACTGATGTCACGCTCTTGTACTGCATCTAATACGGCCGCGCGTCGTTGTGTGTCAGCATAGCGGCCTCGTGCATAGTCATACTGCAATGGCACTCCAACGCCTCCTGCTTACCTCGCAAAGCAGAGGGGCGGGTGGGGTCACCGGCCTTCGTATTCCCAGGGGAATACTAATTTTCTGTCTTCGTCTGAAATTAGGTGTATCTTAATTTTATGAATATGCGTGTTATTCAAAATACCCATGTGAGATACCGAGGAACGCGGGAAAATCCTAAACAATGAAACATTTTCGACATTGACTGAAAAATGCAAATATTGCAAATATTGCAAAAAAATTTGAAATAAAATGCAAACCCATCTCGATCAGGTTTTTCGTCCAGTTTCCCTGATCCATTGAGCAAATGCTGAGATGGCCCCTTGTTTTGCTTCTGGACATAAATGTAACTTCATTTTCTGTGCACGTCTTCTAGAATTCAGTGGGAAATACAATTATTCAAATTATCGTTTCCATGTTGTCACGGCAGGAAACCAAAATTTATTGCTTATTTATCCTTGAAAATAGATTTTATTACATGGGATTTTTTTGTTTTTTTTCTCCCTTTCAAAATTTAAAATTTATTGCTTATTAATTTTTGAAAATAGATTTTACTACATGGGAGTTGCTTATTAATTTTTGAAATAGATTTTACTACATGGATTTTTTTTTCTCCCTTTCAAAATTCAAAATTTATTGCTTATTTATTTTTGAAAATTGATTTTACTACATGGAGTTTTTGTTTTTTTTCTCCCTTTCAAAAATTCAAAATTTAAGTAGTATATGACTTAGTGTAGGGATCACAGAATTTTGAAAATGTGCACACAATTCACTTTTCCCCATAGCACGTCATACGCAGTTTTTAACTGTTTTTTTTGACGTAAAATAAATAAAAATAAATAAATAAATAAATATTTTATTGTGTCATTCGGCCTAATTTGATACTGCGCGTACCGACTAAATTTTCGTACTAAGTGAGTCACTGCTTACGACAATGCTGACGTCATGAGACAGCAAGGTTCCAAGGAAGGTTGAGATGGCTTAGATCAATTGGTATCACTGCAGTGCCTCTGACCGGAAGGTCTTAGGTTTACACTCCCGACGGTGGGAGGATTTTCAACACTCGCTGTAAAGTAGAGCGAATTCAGACGCTGTCTGGAGGAGAGGACTGACCGGCTGCTCTGATCGGTAGTTTCTCGTGGTTTCCCTAATGAACACCAGGCGAATGCCGGAGCAGTACCCTACCAAACAGGCCACGAACAGCACGCGATCTTTTCTTCCTCTTCCTTGTCCTTTCCTCAAGTCGTACTGACATGCACTACTCTACCACGCATACTGGGAGACCAGTGGTGAGCTTAGAGCTTGTCCGAGCTATGGCGGTGCCCTGCTGGTGGGAGATGTCCGGTTGGGGAAAATCTCGCAAGCCGAAGGATAGGTCGGCATCAGATCTCGCTATCTAGCGGGGCAGATCACCGTCACCTCTGTTGATACAACATGCACAACACTCACGAAAGTAATGAACTTAGCCGTGAACGCTCCGGAAATCCGTAATGAATGAAGCCAAGGAAGAGGTACACGCGTGGTGTTGAGCAGTGTGCGTGCGAGTGTTCGCAAAGCCATTTTGTGTGTGTTGGTGATGGGCAGGGCAACGCAGAATAAACGCTTCTTGGATGGTGGGCGCAGGTGGCGCTGTGGCGGCGCATGCAGGAGTGGCTGCCGCGCGGCTGGGCGCTGGACGAGTTCGACAACCCGACACGCGACCCCGTGGAGGCCATGCGCAACAAGCGGCTGCTACCTCTCGGCTGCGAGACGGCGGGCACGGCGGGCCACAAGGGCTTCGGGCTCGCCTTCATGGCCGAGGTGCTCAGCGGCATCCTCGCGGGTGGGACTTCCTCGCACTCTCCTTCTCCCCTTCTGCCTTTTCCTTCTTCCCACTCCTCATGCTCTTTCCACCTCCCCTTCTCCCTCCTCCCTCTCTTCATTATTCTCCTCTTCCTCTCCTCCTACCTCTCTTCCTCCTCTTCCCCCTCCTCCTGGTTCCTCTTCATCCAAGCATTTTTTTGAGTAATTTTGATTTTTTTTTTTGTGCTCTGCTTTCTGTGCCCAAACACGCGTTAGCAGAGGGAGCGCTGCATGACTTTGTGTGGGGACTTACATTCAAAATGTCCTTTAAAGACGGGTCTCACATAAATCAAAATTACCCAAAAATGCTTACTACGTATCTAATATATTACAATATGTATGTCGTTGCATTAATCTTTTTATGCTTGTCATGATCGACTAAAAATATGTACATTTCCATTTGAAAAAACAAACTTAACTCATATCTCGTAAATTACATGTAATTTATTTATTTATGTATTAATTTAACGTCAAAAAAGTAAAAAAAAACGTGGGTGCTACGGGGAGAAGTGAATTCTGTGCACGTTTTCATAATTCTGTGATCCCAATTCTGAGCTAT
Source organism: Teleogryllus oceanicus (assembly GCA_964035755.1). Classification (NCBI taxonomy): domain Eukaryota; kingdom Metazoa; phylum Arthropoda; class Insecta; order Orthoptera; family Gryllidae; genus Teleogryllus; species Teleogryllus oceanicus. Next base: position 40,092,254 of record CAXIVR010000010.1, read on the forward strand.
ATACCAGTTGAATTTTGAATATAGATGAAATAAGCGTTTTATGCAAGGGTTGTTAACAAAATATTCGCTCCGATGTAATAAAATATATATTCAAGAATAAATCAGCTATAAATTTGGGCTCTTACTCCTCATCATGTCCATCGTGAAGGAATTTGCCGCGACATGGAGATATTTCCCACTGAATTCTGAAAGTTGTGTACAGATAAAGAAGTTACATTTACGTCCAGAAGCAAAACAAGGGGCCATCTCAGAATTTGCTCAAGGATCAGGGAAACTGCACGAAAAACCCGAGATGGAGGTCATTGGCCCAGAAGGTGCTGTACAATTCTTGTTACAGATTGTTTAGAATTATTCAGGTAAATGGTAAATAATACATTAAATACCATTGTTAAAATTAATTCACTTTCCTTTTGAATAGAAATGAATACATTATCAATTACTCCCATTCCCTCATGCATTTCCATGAAAACTGCATTGCAATAACTAAAGCCGTTCAAAAACTCTAGGAAATGCGTAAGTTACGTGACTCATCCGGAATATAGTTCTTTAATTAAATTTAAATCTGCCTTCAATTATAAATCATTTATTCTCGGATCCGTCCTCCTATTGTAGTTTCCCGAAACCCAATAGCATTGGAATGCAGCTGTTAATTAAAACAATCGAATCGAATCAACCCAAACACCCACACACCCACACACCCACCCACCCACCCACCCACACACCCACACACACACACACCCACACACCCACACACCCACACACCCACACACCCACACACCCACACACCCACACACCCACACACCCACACATCCACACCCACACCACACCCACACACCCGAACAGTCGAACACCCGAACAGCCGAACACCCCAACACCCCATCACCCCAACACCCCAACACCCCAAACCCCAAACACCCCACCCACACACCCACACACCCCACACACCCACACCCCACACACCCACACACCCACACACCCAGACACCCAGACACCCAGACACCCAGACACCCAGACACCCAGACACCCAAACCCGCAAACCAAAGCGAAGTGCCTGTGAGTGAGCTCCTGCGCAGGTGGCGCGGTGGGGCCGGACGTCCCGCATTGGCGCACCAAGTTCGACCAGCCCATCAACCTGAGCCACAGCTTCATCGCCATCGACCCCTCCTTCTTCGCGCCCGGCTACGAGGCGCGGCTCTACAACATGAACTACAGGATGCGCGGCCAGGACCCCGTGAGTTGGCAATTGGGCGGGGCTGGGCCAAATACTTTAAATCTAGTATTTAAATACTTAGCAAAAAATCCTTTTAAATAAGTATGTAAATACATACACAAAATATATTAGGACTTGAGGTGCTAAATACCTCTAACGCCGTTAATACGCACATTTCCAGCAATTTGTATACATTATTACATTTGTGAGTGAATGTTCTTCAAATAACTTCCAATGAAATTTCTCGGAAAATTTTCTGGGTAAAAGAGCTTGAAATGTCTCATTTCAAAAGACTTTTTTTTTAAACGGCTGCAAATTTTTTCAACAAAAATTTCCATATAGAACGAGGTTTTATTTTTCTATGATTTTCTTAGAGTCTACGAATAGAAAAACGAAAATTCGAGAAAATTTCAAAAAAATGTGCTTTGGGCTGCGATAGATGGCTGCTGGCAAGAGGAAGGGACAAGACCGAAAAGCTAGCTCTGACAAAAGGAATTAGAAAACTAACTAGTACGCTAATATCTGTGCCATTCTGCTTCACCACTAGTTCTTCTCTATAGAACCATTTTCCTAAGGATGAGCCGAAGTGACAGTTCGCGAAAACAAGAGAACATCACATGTATTTCAGAGAAGTATCCCTCCGCCGCGACAGCTGTTCAGTCACGCCCCTTCGTAAAGTGCTAATGGCTCCAGTGAAAACACCCCTATGCAGAAGTCTAAGAGTTTTGCTTAAATATATGCACGTACGCGAGTCCGGGAAGTATTTAAATTTAATTACGTATGTGGAAAATCTCTTAACATGATCTCACAATCGGTAAAAGAATACCACCACGAATGTAAATAGAAAGAAAGATGATTTTAAGCAGGAAACACGTGCACCGGTACGCATCTCGCATTCAAGTCTCGGTTTTAAAATAACATATTTATCACACAAAAAGTAAATTCAATGTAATATATAAAGAAAAAAAATTTTACAGAAGAGCACATTACACTGCATAACTAATATCAATTATTTCTCCAGCGCACTATATTTTTGTCGACAAGGAAACCACAAAAGGAAGTGTCGAAGCCACTTACAAGTTAGCCAACTGCAAACGAACGAAAGCGAGAAGGGAGTCTAATGGGCTCGAGGGCACAACAACCACAGAACGTTCAGTGATGTTGCCAGCACTAGCTGTCACTTTGGTTCATCCTTAGGAAAATCGCTCTATACAATGGAGTTGGCGGGGTTTTAGAAAAAAATGAGTTATCTCCAAGGCGTGATATTTAAAAATATTTAGCTTAGCCCGAATCCCGAATGTGTCAAGGAGAGCTTATAAGGAGGCAAGAGGTTAGGCGCCAAATTTATTTCATTTGTGAAGTAATGTGGTCACAACAGCCTAATGATAGTAATGGCCTCCCTAAACGCTCTTCCGCACTTTTTTACCAAAGCTGTTCAGTAGGTTCAAAGATATTCTAAAATTAGTTCCTGTAAGCTGCCTTTACGGAAAAGAATGAAAAGACATGTCTTCAAGTTGTTCAGTGTGTACAAAAGTTTGGTTTTATTGAAATTGCTGTTATAACGGATAATAATAGGATTAATCAGAATATGTTCCATTTCATGTTTGCAAATGAGTACATAAACAATATGAGTGCGCCCACATTCTTACCGTTTATTCACATTAACCCTTCTACTACCATCAGGGGTAACTGAATTAGTCATACGCACATTTTTATCATTTTTTTATTACTTTCTAATTCATTTACAACTTCGATGTCTTGTATATTTGTGTCTTGATTCATTTCCTGAATTATCTTATTGAACAATGTAGTTTGTAGTTTTATTACGGATTGCATTTATGTGAAGAGCTGGCTTTGTTATTCGTGTTGTTATGGACTGTCTTCAAGTTATGTAGTAACTACGTTGTTAAAATCGTCCAAAATCTATCAACGATTCAGTTTTCCAAATTCAATGCAGTGGCGGATTTTCAGAGGAGGCAAGGGAGGTCAGGTCTCCCCTCAAAATTGAGTAACAAAACCAAAAGATATATTTTTTTAATTAAAAAATTGTTGGAATTAGCTTTGCCTAAAATTACGCTTTGTTCAGATTTGGAGTTGGTTTTGCACGGGGGGTGTCACGCGTCTAGCCTCCTGTGAAGTCGTGTAGCGGTCATAGACAGTGGGTGCTCTGTGCTCTGGGTGGATCCATTTGAGCAGACCTAGTATTTCAGTGGACACAACAACATATTTATTAGAAATGCCGTTTTCGCAAAATTTCGTGGACCTAAAAGAAGGGAAATATTCAATCTAATTCTTTTATATGGAATGTCGCAAATAACAGTTTACCAGTGAACCAAAGGTTGACTTTCAATTTCTACGATATGATTCCGTGCTTGAATTTGTCTGGGCCTCCCCAAGTTCTGAACCCGCCGTCCGCCCCTGGTTCAACGGCATTAACGGAGGTGGTCTGTGCAGGTAGACTACAAGAAGAAGATCTTGGTGGCTGGCGACCCCGAGCGAGAGCACATGCGCAAGGTAGACCGCCAAGGAGGCATCCGCTACCACACCAACCTCATCAAGCACGCGGTGAGTCTCGACACGCGTTTTTTTACAATTTTTCTTAAGAAAGCCAAGAGGCATCCGCTCCACACCAACCTCATCAAGCACGCGGTGGCTCGACACGCGTTCAATGTCTTTCACCTTCAATCGTTCATTCTCTTACAACTGTCATTATTTCATTCATATTTTTCACATTCATTCAGTAAAATGCCAATGAGGCATCCGCTTCCACACCAACCTCATCAAGCATGCGGTGAGTCTCGACCCTCGTTCAAATGCTCTTTACCTTCAACCTTTAATTCCCAACAACTACAACTGTCATTATTTCATTCATATTTTTCACATTCATTCAGTAAAATGCCAATGAGGCATCCGCTTCCACACCAACCTCATCAAGCACGCGGTGTGCCTCGACACGCGCTCAATCGCTCTTTCACCTTCAATCGTTCATTCTCCTACAACTGTCATTATTTCATTAATATTTTTCACATTCATTCAGTAAAATGCCAATGAGGCATCCGCTTCCACACCAACCTCATCAAGCATGCGGTGAGTCTCGACCAAATGCTCTTTACCTTCAATCGTTCATTCACCAACAACTGTCCATATCATTATTTCATTCATATTTTTCACATTCATTCAGTAAAATGCCAATGAGGCATCCGCTTCCACACCAACCTCATCAAGCACGCGGTGTGCCTCGACACGCGCTCAATCGCTCTTTCACCTTCAATCGTTCATTCTCCTACAACTGTCATTATTTCATTAATATTTTTCACATTCATTCAGTAAAATGCCAATGAGGCATCCGCTTCCACACCAACCTCATCAAGCAGCGGTGGCTCGACCCCGTTCAAATGCTCTTTTACCTTCAATCGTTCATTCCCAACAACTGTCATTATTTCATTCATATGTTCATATATTCATTTGTTCATATTCAAGAACATACATTAATTCAGAAAGTGTGCGTTCGTACAATTTATTTATTCACTTTTTTTTTCCCAGGAAGTCCTAGGTTCGGCCTGACGGCGGCAGGTTTTCGACACTAGCTTTTCAGCAAGGTCGAATTCGGTCCTGTCTGGAGATTTCTAGTGGCCGGCTGCTCTGATTGGAAGTTTTCCGTGGTTTCTCCGATCAATACCAGGAGAATGCCAGAGCAGTACCCTATCGAACGGGCCACGGACCGCGCGCGAACTTTCCTTCCTCTTCCTTTTCCTATCCTCACTCCTTACACACACACTCACACTAACATGCACTACACTACCACATATTCCGGGAGACTGGTCGGGAGCTTAGACCTTGTCCCGGTTGGGGCGGTGCCCCGCTGGTAGGAGAGTCCTGGTTAGGGGGAAACCCCGCAAGTCGACGGTAGGTTGGCGCCGGATCTCGCCATCCATCGGGGAAGATCACCGCCATCTCCCGAGGAAAAACATGTATTACACTTACGGGAATAATTTCCTAAGCTGTTGACGCGCCCGGAATCACTAATCAACCAACCAACCAACCAATTTTATTCTCACATTCATGCATTATTTTATCCACTTCATTCATCACTAACTCACATCAATCTTTAACTCACTCTCATCTTCCTGATTCTTTCACTCATTCCTTCATCTGTACGTTTATATAATTATCTCGTTTCACATTCTTTTTTTAAAATTAATTTATTCAAGCTCTCATTCGATCATTTTTTCTTCATTTATGCGTTTGTTCACCTACTGTCATCAATCTCTCTCAATCGTCCATTGATTTCTACAATCACAGCACTATTCTAACTCATTCACTCATTTATTCACTAATTCATTCACACACGCTTATTTTCAGTCACTCAACACCATCACAGCATTCTTTCGTTGTCGTTCATTCCATCAATTCCCATCATTCATTATGTACCTTAGGTACTTATCTTCGTACTAGGGATGTGCTCTTAACAACTAAACTGTTATTTCTTAACCGTTAACGTTTCGTAACTGTTACACGAAATAACAGTTATTTCGTTTACCCTCTTATTGGCTGTTATCGGTTGAAATGCATAGATCTGCAACCTACTGGGCCTAATCCGAACTGCTACAAGCTTTTGTGACAACCATTTTGTACGATAACAGCTTCACTGCAGCTAATCAATCATGATTTGCCAGTGTTCAAATTATAGATTCATTAATACATAATTCATCATTATTACTCACCATGTGCCACAATATTTTTATATTTTATTGTATACACTACAACAAAATGTTTGTTCTTTAAATTAAGTCCGTCCAATATGTTAACTTATTTCTGTCCCATTGCTGCTTATGTGAGATCAACTAATATTTCCCTAGGTCCGATAAAATAAAAAATAAATCTAACATTATAAGGCTAAGGCTGTTATTAAGAAATTTTGTTGTGCTACCGGTGGCGCGGACGCGCGTCTGTGCTGCTGGTGACGGGAGTTCGCCACTGAGCGCCTCAGCAGGTGCGTCTGCGGCGGGAAACGCAGCGCGCGCGACGCATGACGTCAGAGAGCCTTCACACGGAACCACTCGGTAGCGCCGGGTGTTCGGCTCAGGCGGCCGAAAGACAGGCAGTAGGCAAAAACCGGTTCAGTGGCGCGTCTAGTGTGAACGCTGTTATTTAGGACTTTGTTGTGCTACCGGTGGTGCGGACGCGCGTCTGTGCTACTGGTGACGGGAGTTCGCCACTGAGCGCCTCAGCAGGTGCGTCTGCGGCGGGAAACGCAGCGCGCGCGACGCATGACGTAAGAGAGCCTTCACACGGAACCACTCGGTAGCGCCGGGTGTTCGGCTCAGGCGGCCGAAAGACAGGCAGTAGGCAAAAACCGGTTCAGTGGCGCGTCTAGTGTGAACGCTGTTATTTAGGACTTTGTTGTGCTACCGGTGGTGCGGACGCGCGTCTGTGCTGCTGGTGACGGGAGTTCGCCACTGAGCGCCTCAGCAGGTGCGTCTGCGGCGGGAAACGCAGCGCGCGCGACGCATGACGTCAGAGAGCCTTCACACGGAACCACTCGGTAGCGCCGGGTGTTCGGCTCAGGCGGCCGAAAGACAGGCAGTAGGCAAAAACCGGTTCAGTGGCGCGTCTAGTGTGAAGGCTGTTATTTAGGACTTTGTTGTGCTACCGGTGGTGCGGACGCGCGTCTGTGCTGCTGGTGACGGGAGTTCGCCACTGAGCGCCTCAGCAGGTGCGTCTGCGGCGGGAAACGCAGCGCGCGCGACGCATGACGTAAGAGAGCCTTCACACGGAACCACTCGGTAGCGCCGGGTGTTCGGCTCAGGCGGCCGAAAGACAGGCAGTAGGCAAAAACCGGTTCAGTGGCGCGTCTAGTGTGAACGCTGTTATTTAGGACTTTGTTGTGCTACCGGTGGTGCGGACGCGCGTCTGTGCTGCTGGTGACGGGAGTTCGCCACTGAGCGCTCCAGCAGGTGCGTCTGCGGCGGAAACGCAGCGCGCGCGACGCATGACGTAAGAGAGCCTTCACACGGAACCACTCGGTAGCGCCGGGTGTTCGGCTCAGGCGGCCGAAAGACAGGCAGTAGGCAAAAACCGGTTCAGTGGCGCGTCTAGTGTGAAGGCTGTTATTTAGGACTTTGTTGTGCTACCGGTGGCGCGGACGCGTCTGTGCTGCTGGTGACGGGAGTTCGCCACTGAGCGCCTCAGCAGGTGCGTCTGCGGCGGGAAACGCAGCGGCGCGACGCATGACGTCAGAGAGCCTTCACACGGAGCCACTCGCTGCGCCGGGTGTTCGGCTCAGGCGGCCGAAAGACAGGCAGTAGGCAAAAACCGGTTCAGTGGCGCGTCTAGTGTGAACGCTGTTATTTAGGACTTTGTTGTGCTACCGGTGGTGCGGACGCGCGTCTGTGCTGCTGGTGACGGGAGTTCGCCACTGAGCGCCTCAGCAGGTGCGTCTGCGGCGGGAAACGCAGCGCGCGCGACGCATGACGTAAGAGAGCCTTCACACGGAACCACTCGGTAGCGCCGGGTGTTCGGCTCAGGCGGCCGAAAGACAGGCAGTAGGCAAAAACCGGTTCAGTGGCGCGTCTAGTGTGAAGGCTGTTATTTAGGACTTTGTTGTGCTACCGGTGGCGCGGACGCGCGTCTGTGCTGCTGGTGACGGGAGTTCGCCACTGAGCGCCTCAGCAGGTGCGTCTGCGGCGGGAAACGCAGCGCGCGCGACGCATGACGTCAGAGAGCCTTCACACGGAGCCACTCGCTAGCGCCGGGTGTTCGGCTCAGGCGGCCGAAAGACAGGCAGTAGGCAAAAACCGGTTCAGTGGCGCGTCTAGTGTGAACGCTGTTATTTAGGACTTTGTTGTGCTACCGGTGGTGCGGACGCGCGTCTGTGCTGCTGGTGACGGGAGTTCGCCACTGAGCGCCTCAGCAGGTGCGTCTGCGGCGGGAAACGCAGCGCGCGCGACGCATGACGTCAGAGAGCCTTCACACGGAACCACTCGGTAGCGCCGGGTGTTCGGCTCAGGCGGCCGAAAGACAGGCAGTAGGCAAAAACCGGTTCAGTGAAAAGAAAGTGAAGAAAGATATGTTGATACAAAAATTGAATTAGGAATTGTATGTATCCTTTGAAAGGTTGAATAAATTGTTTTTTTAAAAAAGAAACTATCTCATGTGTTACATGAAAAGTGAAGAACGTCACTAAAGATATTTAAATTAGTGACGATACAACATAATAAAGTGATGTTGTATGGATGTATAAATTTGTAACGGCAAGTTATTAAGGCACGGTAACGTGGACGTTACAAGCGCTGCTGAGTGGCACCGTGTATAGCGACCTTTACCGCGTCTATGTGCGACGTGGCGTCGACGGCGAATGCACTGCGGGTTGTACGCAACCTTTTTACTTTCCCGCTACCACTTACGCAGTAGAAAGAAAGTTATGTATGCTGCACGAAAAAACGGTTAATTTTCCGAAGAAAAATACTTATTACAGGCTCCTGGTAACAAAAAAACTGGATAAATCCAGTTGCTAAATTTTGGGGGGAAATCCTCGTCAAAAAGGTGTAGTGTGTGGTGTAGCCAGAATTCAGGTTTTGTAGGTCCTTGATACCGAAATATGAATTTTTTTTTTCAAATTGATATTCCCGAATCGATCGGACTGATGTCGCGGCCCCTTGAATTTGAAACCGATACTTTAATTTTAGGGGTACACTTCATGAAGCTGGGACATTTTCGAAAGTTTCAAAAAATGGCGCCATCGTTTTTGGTTGCATTTTGTTGTTGGATACTGTGAAATCCGTTTAAGAGAATGGCCATTTCATTTTAGTTAAAAACACTGATTTTTCGAAAATTGTAAAAATTCAAATTTGTTTCGGCGTCTTCCTACAACTACAGTTATAAAGATAAATATTTTCCCTCACTGAAATCTAAGATAGATTTTGAAATAAGGTCATGTTCAATTTTTCAAAAATATCAGTAATTTTCGGGTAATTTTGCGTGAAAGTACGTTTTTTGCACCGCGAGTTTTAATCATAAATTTGATAAATCATATCTGGAAAGGACGGTTTGAAATGTTTCAGATGGCGCTGGCGCAATTCCTGGGAGTGAAACCTGTGACGATCAAATGACAAGCTTCCGGGACGAAAGACAGTTGAACAACGATTTTGCACTCCACTGTTTCTAAGAAACATTGTTTTTTATTTTTATTTTTACAATAAAATGTATTCGTTTTTATTATTGCTATTTTTCAATCGAATTCCTATATCCCGAATCCTTCGTGAAATGTGCTTGTCCTTTTTCTGCAAACTTATATCGGAATAAATAAGGTGAATCATTTCAAATGTATAAAGGTCATTATTATCATATTCCCCTGAAAATTAAGAGAAAATAATCCCCAAATGTTTTGTCCTCAGAGATGCTCTTCCTTCGAATGTTTTTCCCGATCGTATCGCAGCAACGGAACATCTTTTGAAGAAAAGAAACTTTCGGAGAGGAAGTTCCGCTGATTGACTGCGACAATTATTTTAATTCAAAGTGTTTTTGTCTTCATAATTATTTTAAACTTGGAATCGTTTTTTGAGTAGAGGTCATTAAGAGATTTGCATGTTGACATCAAAATATGTTAGTCTTTTGTGGTTCTATTAGTCCTTGAGTATGAAAGACCAATAAGTTTATTAGACCAGTCAAATGGTAGAAAAGAAGGGAAAAGTTTTGGTGTAGTTTTGAAATTTGGTTCCTATATATTTTTTGGGATGTTGAGCACAAATTTCAAGTGCGAACAGTAATTTTGTCCGGAAACATTTTTTAGGCAAAAAGTGTAAAAATTACACCATTTTTTCAGGTTTTTTTTTCAAAACAACTCAAAAGCCTTCTATTTTTCTTAAATATGGTTCTTTATGAAATACAAGAACATAAAATTACCTACATCTATTGTCAATAAGCTATTTTCTTCCGATTAACGGTTATCCACGACAGCACCGGGAAATTTGGTGATAAGCAAAACACGCAAAATCGGGACCACTTTATCTCAATTTAACTTAAAAACTCTCGAAAAAATTAAACGGATGTAAAATGAAAGGGGATAAAATAGCTTACATTTGATGTGTTCAAGTTTTTCTTTAGGATCACTGAAATCCCTGTTAGTGAGCAAAAAATGGGTGTTACTGTGAAAATGGCACTACAGTCCCTCACTCGCCATCTCAAAAAGAAAGTATTGAATTCGTTCGCCGGAGTGAACGTAGGAACGTCCATGCACCCCTTAACCCATGGGTGCAAGGCCGGGACGCCGCTGGTAGGCCTTGACCCCGTAAGGAGCTGTTGAGCCAGTTCAAACAGAATGTTCTTCTCAGTGAAATCTGTTCTTTAATCACATCTTGAAAAAGGTCACGCACAATAATAATTGTGCAACAATTTTTGTTTGGAAATATGAGTAGTCTTTTTGTAATTTTGTGTGAAATGTAGGTCACTTTAAAATATTTTCAAAGAATTATTTATTAAAAACGGCTCCAATTTTTCTTTAAATTTTCGCTTCGTAGGTATCAAACGATGGCAAAACAATTTATGCAAGTCTCATTTCCGACGAACTCTGTATTTTCGAAAATTGTAAAAATGTAGTGTTTCAAACCTACAAAGTATAAGATAGAAAATTTTGTTTTAAAAAAAGTATTCTAAAAAATGGCTCTTTAAAGAACTTTATGAAATTTTTTAAAAAAAGTTGTTTTCGTTAAATTTCTCCTGGAAATTAATGCAAATTACAAAATACACAATCCAATTTTTTCTTTAATTTTCATACCTGCGGATAAAACAGAAGATTTAAAGAATGGTGTAGGTCTTATTTTTCGTAGAACTTCGTGAGTTTTTGAAAACTTAGAAATAATGTGAGTGGTGATGTTGTAGAACCACTAGTTTCATGTTTTTTTTCTTTTTACACCAGATTTCATGTCTAAATCTTTAATTGGAGAAGAAAGTTTAATGACACTAAATAGAGGTAATTTTATCTTCTTTTTTCATACACGATCATTATTTAAGAACAATGTAAGAAGAACTTAACATTTCATGATTTTTACACATTTTTTGCTCATAAAACATATTTTCGGGCAAAAATTCTTGTTGGCAAATGTGCTATTCGTGTTCAGCGACCTAAAAAACATACGGAAACCAAATATCAAAACGACACCAAAACATTCCACTATTTGCCCTTATTAAGCACAATTTGACTGGACCATATTGAAACGCTCTCCGTTTCTGTTGAATTATTTCTGCAACCGGTTTCCGAATTTATATCATTTTTGGGCGCCAGGAAAGGGTTGCAATTTTAAATTTCCCGCAAACACATCTAAAGTGAAATTATTATCCTACTAGCTCTGCCAGTTGGGTTCTTACGAAAATAATCGTCGCCGGTACTTACTTTCTTCCTAGGAAACGATCATTCGATCCACTCTCCATACAGAAGAAGCAAGGAATTTGAAATTTGTTTCTGGAAAGAAATTATTAAACTATGGATTGCACAAGATGCTAAAGAAATGATAATCAGCTTTCCTTTTTTTAGAATGAGAACGTTATAAGTTTATTCCTCAATTAATTCTTTTGACATGAAATGTCACCTGGGTCATGACCGATTGTAAATATTGTCTATAGCGCTATTATTCTTACTATTTATATATCCATGCGCTCTTGGACGATGAGGCCAGGAAGAATCCACTGCTCCGACCAATCTTCTCTCTTGTATCTTGTTCTCGATCCGCTGCCGGATCAATGTCCTCCTCAACTTATTAATTGTTTCACTTACGACTCCTGGTGGCAGAATTATTCAAAGTTCCAAATAGAACTACGCACACAAAATATAAGTCATCACTGCTCAATTATTTCCCGCAAAATATCACCAAGTCCCGCATCTATCATTTACAATGACCTCTGCAGTACGATATGCACGGTCCGCGGTCTAAAGCTCCTCTCCGCAAATATTACGAGGTTCAACCCTCCATAACTTTCATACCTTCTTGTCTCTCGTTTTACCAAAACAATCTCCAGTTTCCTTCTACGTCATATGCCATTACTACCAATCCCATATGCCCTTATATCACAATCTTCTGTCCGTTACTTGCCGCGCTATGTTTATTTACTTCCGCCTCCCTGGTTGCTAAGGAACGCCCTATCTGCATGCCTATGCCCTCAACATTTGCACTTTTTACGAAGAATTTAATAAATTCTTGTCCCCAATTCCCATCAAAATATTGTGTGATCTGGTATGTCACAATATAAATGTGAATCTGTATGTTAATATGACTATTCCACTCGTGAAATTAAAAGTAATAGTGTTTAACTACATCGCTAGCCGATTTTTCTTACCGCTGCTCCCTACTGGCCAATAATAAGCTACAATTAATTTATCTCAGGAGACGGTATGTATGGATCGCTGTGTTGACGTACAATAAACCGCGTGTATACTTCAGTAAACCCTCATTAACGCGAATTTCAAAGAACCGAAATAATCGGAGTTCGTGTTATAAAATTCGTGTTATCCGATAAATATAATGACCGTATTACTGTAATCCCTGGCCGGGGCCCAAGTTTGTTCCTGTTGCGGCAAAATTCGTGTTGAGCGAGTTCGTGCTAACAACGAGGGTTTACTGTATAAAATAACCTCTCTGATTTTAACATCATTCAGTTATTTTCAATATTTGGCCTATTTCGAACTCCGTTGGACGTAATTTCATTCGTGGAATAGTTCTGTTAAATACCACTCGTGATTTGGAAATTCTCAGCTAAACCCCCTCTTACCTTCGTGAGTCGGAGATTTATCGACAATTTCCAAAGCACGTGTGGTATTACCTATGACAAGTATATCCGAGATTCCATGTTTTTCTGTTGCAACAGAAAATTTTCGCATAATTTTTTCTCTGAATTTGTTAAATGTAGATAATTGGAAAATTATTTTTATTAACTTCTGTGGACTAACTATTTATTAACTTCTTGGATCATTATGCTCTGCTGCGGTCAATAATAACTCAAGATCTTTTACTTTCTCGCTATAGAGTAGAGAAAAAATGTAATGCTATACGAAAAAACAGCGAATTTTCTTCTGAAAAACTCTTATTACATGGCCATGGTAACTAAAAAGTGCATAAATCCAGTTGCTAAATTTAGAACAAATCCTCTAACACCTGGTCTAGCCAGAATCCATGTTTTGTGGGTCCTTGATACCGAAAAATGAATGACGGTAAAACGTCCGTCTGTGAACAACGCTATTATCCACGCAGGTTTTCTTGAGCTCTCCCTTCGCTTGTAGCGAGAGGAGTAGGGAGTTTTGTTAATTTTTTACAAAAGGGATTTTATGTCAATTTCTAGTTCGTTTTTCTATGCAAAATAGTTTTTATTACACGGGAGCGAACATTTCTTGTGATCAGATTTGTGAGAATTCTGATTCGGTGTTGTTGACGTTCTTATACGAAGAAATAAAAGAGGACAACATATAGTAGTTGTACAACATAGTACCACGTTGACGAAGATGACCTCTTGTATTTCTTCGTTATCAGATTTGTCTAAAATGCTCGTTGCTGCCACCGGATCATTTATTCTTAATTCAACTAATGCTGGCAAAGGAGTGGAGGTAGGTATTCCGGGGCTCAAGAAAACGTGCGCGTATAATAGCGGCTAAACCGTTCAGGTGATTTTCTTCAAAACTAACATTCCCCAATCGATCTGGCTGATGTCGCGGCCTCTTGAATTTGAAACCGATATGTTAATTTTGGAGGGTTCTTTACATGAAGTCCCTGGGGCATTTTCAAAACTGAAAAGAAATGGCTCCATTGTTTTGATTAAATTTTGTTGTTGGATAGCGTGAAGGACATTTAAGAGAATGGTGCAGGTTGCATTTTCGTTGAAAACTCTGATTGTTTTTTAAATTGCGAAAATTCAATTTTTTTTCCGGCGTCTTCCTACAACTACAATTATGAAGATAGAGATGTTTCCCCTGTTCCTTAAAAATAGATTTTGAAATAAGGTCGTGTACAATTATTCGAAAATTCGAGTACTTTACGAGTAATTTTGCGTGTACGGTATGTGTACGTGCAAGTACAGGCGAGAAAGTACGTGGTGTTCTATCAACACTAGTTTTCCGAGAAGGAAAGTGACACTTAAATACCGCGCCGCTATTTAACGTTTAACGAGACGGTCGCCAGAGTCGCAAAGATCGCAGATATAAAGTAGCGGTGTGGTAACAACTGTGATTTGTTATTGATTCACTTTGTGCAGTATTCTCTGCACTGACAGCTGTAATTGTTTAGATTGTGACATTTCTGCATGAATGTGGACATTTGAAAATATGGTGTTTTTTCAAATAATTTTGAACATGCTGCTCTTACAATAATAAAAGTATCCGTTTCCTGAAGTTATCGTCCTGCAGCAGGCTGCCATTTAACACTACTGTGATTTGAGGTGCTATCTCACAATCTGATTTTTTCTCGCTTTTCAAACTTAGTTCCTCTAGAAGGTACGCAAAATAAATATGTGTAAGACAGATGTATTTATGTTTTCTTGAAAAATTCGCAGGTTCTGAGATCAGTGATTCAGTATTTATGTTCAATGAAAAATTGATTTTGGGCATTGTGTCTTGTCAATGAAATAGACTTATAAGAATATATACTGAAAACAAAATGAATAATATAGTCTAAATGTATTTTCCTTGACGAATTAGATGAGTTGGAGATTAATTTGGTATTGTATTGATTTTGTTTTGTTGTGTTGTTCTTTCGTTGTTTTGTATAAATATTATAAGTTTAAAAGGATCTCTTTTGTAGTAGATACGTTTGACTTTGTGATAATTTACAATAGACTTAACTTTTGATACAATTGTAGTGTTTGTGAACTATTCTAGTAATTACACTAAATGATATGTACAATAACAGTTTCTGTGTCCCATTAGTTTAGCACCTGAAGATGTAACAAAACGAGTTACGAAACGTGAAATTACTGTATAAATGATTGTCATAAAAAACTTTGGATACTTTTATTTGTAAATATTTGGTAAGGTTTAATTCTTAATAACCCCTGAAATAAATTAATTCTGAATCAATTAGTACACTCAATAAAACTTCTTTGTGTTGATATATACTCATTATATTGTGTCTGAAAGGGATATAAAGCACTGTGTTTGTTTTTTCATTTTTTTGTGTATCAGATAAAAAAAAAAAAAAAAAGCAAATAAAAATTAATGTTGCTCACATTTTAACAAGTTGAAAACGGAGTGGTTAAATTATATGAAAACATTTTTAAAAATCTTCAATGGCTTATTCTGTGAATTATTTGTTAGTTTTTACAGTTTATGTAATTATTTTGCAGATTTCTTGGAAAAATGTGTTCCCAAGAAGTATCTCTGTCGTGGCAGGGTCATCATGGCACTCTAATAAATGTCTTTGAAAAATTGCTAGAGAATGGGAGTTTGGTTGACTGCACCATTGTAGCTGAAGGACAACGACTGAAAGCTCACAAAGAGGTCTTATCAGCATTTAGCCCATATTTTGAGGTTGGTATTTATTTGTTTATTTGATTGTTTAATGTACTGCTTTGCAACCCATTGAAAACTTTAAGCCTCAAATTTCAACTTGTAATAGTGTAATAAAAATATAAATTAAAAATAAATTATTAATCAATGAAATGAAATATAAGTATCATTCAGAAATGCACAAGCCACTTGGTACCCTAATATTTTGTGAATACCATGTTATTATTATGTATCTTTTAATATTATATACATAATATAATTTTTCTATTTTTATTAACAAGTGCATTTAAGTTTACGTGAAGTGTAAGTATTTGTTCGGTGCGGATACAAAATCAAGTATTAATAATAATAATAATAAAAAAAAAAAAAATAATAATATTTATTGAGTCAAATACAATTTCAATTGTGTATGACGAGTCAGATATGGCAAGTGAAGTTACATTTACAAAAATGGACAAAAAACCCTGAAAGTTGGTCATTGATCTTCAATACTCAATAATAATAATAATAATAATAATAATAATAATAATAATAATAATAATAATAATAATAATAATAATAATAATAACAATAATAATAATAATAATAATAATAATAATAATAATAATAATAATAGTAATAATAGTAATATCAATTATAATAGTAACAATACTAATAATAAAATACTATTCATTCAATAATAATAATAATAATAATAGTAGTAGTAATCCTAGTGCATTTAGCAAATTCAGGATGAAGGAAATAGAATTTGGGTTTGGCATTCTCCATCTACATAAGTCCAACTGCAATTTAACACAGGCAGGATGGGATATGCCCGTTCTTTTTTCTTTGCTTCAACTTGAACAGTCAACATGAAACAGAGAATCAATGGGATTAGAATTTTTATTTTTGTTTTTTAAGGGAGGTAGTGATTTGTGTATTCCTTCACACTGTAGAACATGTTGTTAAGCAGGAAAGCTTTCAATTTACTTTTAAATCTATGTATTGTATTAATATCTTTAATATCATGGCTCAATTTGTTGTAAAGTGTAATGCCCTCTATTGCGGTACTTTTTTGATAAAGTGTAGTTTCAGATTGGGGAACATGTAGGTTATCCTTTTGTCGAGTGTTATAGTTGTGTACATCAGAATTTAGAGTGAAAGTGTCTTTGTTTTCCATGAGAATCTTCTTTGTGAAGACAACTATTTCAAATATGTACATGCAGGTAGTGGAAGAATTTTTGGGTTTACTCCAGCTTATGAGTGCTGGTCATTGTTTGCAGTATTCTTTTTTAAAAAGTGTAGTTTTAGATTGGGGGACATTTCCCCAAAATATTAATCCATATTTCAAGTGTGAGTGCACATTTGCATAATACATTGTCCTAAGAGTCTCAATGTTGGAGCTTGACCTGAGGGTGTATAGGGCATAACAAGATTTGGTGAGCTTTTATTAAGATTTGAAATGTGAGCATTCCATTTTAGGTTTTCTTGGATTGTTAGACCAAGGAAGGTAGTTTCCTGTGATATTTTTACAGGATTATTATTTATGAGCAAATGCTGGGAGCAAATGCTATTTAATGGGAATTACCTGGGAGATATTTGGAATGTGTATTTCAGTGGTTAGCTACTTCTAAATTTTTGCATGAAGTATAAGAACAGTTAATAAATTATTTTAGCAATCTCGAAGAGTTGATTTTGATTTGTGTGACCAGAGCAGGAGGAGTTCATAATGTTGAATAATTAAATGAGATAGCCAATTTCATTTAGCTAACTAGAGGGGTTGGCAAACTGGGAAGTACTCCGTTGATGACTGATGTGTTACTCTTACTTTATCACTGATGATAAAGTGTTGACTGATGTGTTACTCTTACTTTATCACTGCCCAGTGGAGTAGAGCTTTCAGCAAAATGTAAACTTAAATATGTTAAGTCTAAAATTTTCTGGGATTATATTAAAATGGAATAGAGGAGTAGGTGGATGAGAAGAGACATATTTCTAAATAGTATCTACGTCTACGTTTTATATCTTAATGCTAATATTTACCAAATCTAACTCATCATGCCCTTACACTTTACTTTACATAAATGCTTAAAATTAATTTATTTTTCTCTTGAATGGTGTTTGTTTCATCACAGAATGTGTAACATATTGCCAGGCCTAAACTGGAAAAATCAATTTTATAGAAAATAAAAAATGAACCATCAATGTATCTTTAGAAGTTTAAAAAAAAAAAAAAAATTGGTTGAATGATTCAAGAACCACAAACCATACGAATTAATGTATGAAAAAAAGCCCATTTTGTACAGAAATTATTTAAAAATTTAATGAATGTAATATTTAAAAAAAATTTTAAAATTTTTAAAAATTGGAAAATTTAACTTAAATATTTCAAAATGAATGTCTGAAATGCTTCTTTTTAGCTGATATTTAAAGAAGAAAATGAGGAGAATCCTACAGTTATCTTGAGTGGCATTAGTTTTCAAGAATTGAAAGCTTTCATTGATTTTATGTATTATGGTAATGTAAAAATATCTGAGGATAAAGTAGAAGATTTAATAGATGCTGCAGAATCTCTTCAAATTAAAGGTTTGGGAGGTGGCTGTAAGAATGATGTAAGTATTATTGTGAAAAATCTTGTTTATTACTTTGGCAATTTTGTATTTTTTATTTAAATTAGTTCTTCGGTTAACTACTTATTTCAGAATGCTGCTATTTAACTTTCTTTTTTTTTTAGGAACAAGGCAAAATACACGAGCATTCATATTTACAAACAAGACAAATTTGCTCCTCTGGTTCTGCATGTAAATGCAAAGGAAAGGAGGATACCAATGACAGTGCAAGTGAAAAATCTGCAGACATAGATGTGAAAATATCGAGTGAAAACATTGATAGTTTTATAGAGAACCAAAATTCCGAGGAACCTCTTGTTTGTCAGGTTGGACAGACTTCCATAACAAGGAGAACATCAAATGTGAATTTAGAAAAACAGTCTGCCCGTAGTGATCAGCACAGTGTGAAATCATTACGTGGGCCATCAACTTTGCCTCCTGTTGAGGCAGAATGTCAGATTTTGCATCCTGAATCAGTTGTAAAAGTGGAATTAGAAGTAGATGATAATGATTTCACTATGGAGCCTAAGAAGGAAGTAATATCTAGCAAAAGGAGTAGATATAGTCATGAAAGTGGTGCGGAAGATGCTATACTAAGTTTATCAGCGGATATCAGTTTGAGCAGTGACAGTAGTACATATGAGCATTTCCTTCCCAATCGTACTGATGTACCGGGCTCTTCAAAAGCAGGTTTGACACCTGTCGCCAAGAGTATGTCTTCTGGCAGTAGTTCACTTACATCCTCTTCCAAAAAAATTAGTTCATCTGTGGATGGCCATCCCAAGGATGGGCATGATGTTCCATTGCATTCTGAGATGTTGGTGAAAACTGAACCCGAAGTGACTGATGAAATGAATCTTAATGCAGAAGCTTGTTTCTCTGAGACAGGAAAAAGCGAACATCAAGATAGTTTGGAAAACAGGAGGGGACCCTTGGAAAGAGAGATGGGACCTGGAGCATATGAAGAAAATTCCAATCTCTACCCAAGTAAGTAATTATCCAACTCTAGTTCCATATTTATTTTATTTTATTTTTTATTAGAAGCTCTAATACAAGCATTGAATAACAAATACAAAGGGAGAGACAAAATAGTAATGATCTCCATAAGTAATAGAAGTGCTTTGGAGAATTTCCAAAATTCAAAAAGTATTTATTAAAATGGTTGAAGTCAAGAACACGGTACAACCTAAGGAAGTCATTTAAACCCGCAATTCGCCTCTGGCGAGGGAGAAATCCATGGTGGAGGGGACGAGAGGTGGTTAGGCGATTAATTGGTTACCAACGTAATGACATAAGATAGGGGAGGCAATTTCACCTTAGGGTCTAGTCGGAGCTCTAAATTTGTTGTAGCAGTTTGAATTCTAGATTTTCTAATAAAGTGCTTTCGTATAAAAGTGATTTGGTAATTATGTGGTGGATAGACTCAAGAATATTTATAGTAAACGCGAGTGCCGAAGATACGAGCCTCACCTTAACTTGGATCCAGGCGTGCGAAGCAAGAAAACTTGCCTTTTAAAGTAATTTGGGCATTAAAATGTGGCAGAGCAAAGTGTACGAAGGGCGAGCCATGAGAATTGCCTACATGTAAGTTTTTTTATTCTATCAGAGCGCTTAGCATAATTTGAGGGAGGGCTTAAGGAGACTCCCCTCCTCTGTCCCCTGAAACAATCTTAAATACATTTCTTGTTGCTGATGATCGTATAATAATACAGAAATCTAAAGGTGATCTCTAAAAGAGTCCTACATCACTTAATCATGATATCTGAAACTTTTTACATTAAAATCTCAACAATGAAGACGAGATGAAGAAGAAAATACAAAATGAATTAAGAACATATTCTATGAAAAATAGAATACAAGGTAGGAACACCAGGAAACAACAGGCCTATCCAAACAAATAGTAAAATGTAAACCATGGAAAGATCAGAGAGCAGATTTAGGAAAAAATGAATGTTATCATTGTAAGCCGACTTAGACTGTACTTGTGTTTCTGTCATTTTCATTAAGAAGAACTTGTTAATTGTGTTTATCAAAGAACTTCCCATGCCTCATTCAAAACCCATAAAATAGAATACAATACCTAAACTATTGCCAAAAATTTTAACTAGGTACCATAGGTGATTTGGATTTTCAAAAAATTTGACATTTTGTAACCAAATTTGACGTTTTTAAATCTGTTTGAAAGCAATTTTAAACATCTAAATGGGTAGAAATAAAAATACCAGAACTAATGAAATCTCAAATATGTACATGTTGTTGTGCCTTGGAACAATGACTCTTAAGGCTCCATTTGAGGCATTCAGTGCAGTCATAGTCAGTCATTGCCTTATATTCCTTCAGCCAGGGTCTCAGCACTGTTGGATCCCAGGGTTCCCAGATGGTCATCTGACCAGGAACTCACAAAACCTTGAATTGCTTAACTTCCATGACTTCTAGTATTCTGTTGTCAGTATGGTGCAACTCCTAACAGTGGCAAAACCATGTTTCTTTTAACTCATTTTTCACTTTGGGGGGAAAAAGTCCTATACCTCCTCCCTCACTTATGAACATGTGTGTGCCATCCATGATAACCATCTATCAACACACATATGCAAAAAAGTGAATAACATGTTAATTTTCTCATTTTTGATGTTTAGGAGCATCTTTTGCTGGTACAAATGATCAGTGGATACGCGCCAACCACCAGCAGCACCCTACCACTGGGTCTCTGGAGATTACTGGTGGAGGACCCGTTGGCCCTGGTGTCATATGGGGACCAGGGATGCCTGGCTACAGTGGAGACTTGAGGAGAAGAGGACCCAGAGCACGGCCTCCAAGAAAATACAGCTGCCCAGAGTGTCACAAGGTTTTCAGCCAGTCATGCAACCTCAAGGTGCACATGCGAACTCACACGGGGGAGAAACCTTACAAGTGCACAGAATGTGATTTCGCAGCAACACACATCAGTAACTTAAAACAGCATTTGCGCACTCATAGCGGCGAGAGACCCTACAAATGCCTTGAATGTGATTACGCTGCAACAGACATCAGCAGTTTCAAGAGGCATCAACGAATGCATAACGGGGAGAGGCCTTACAAATGTACAGAGTGTGATTATGCCGCAACAGATGTTGGCAGCTTCAAAAGGCATATTCGCATCCATAGTGGAGAGAGACCTTACAAGTGCAATGAGTGTGAGTATGCAGCGACAGGTAGTGGTGATTTAAATAAACACAAACGAATTCATAATCGGGAACGGCCTGAAAATGAAGCAGACTTTGATAGTGCTGTGACAGGAACCAGCAACCTTATCAGTTCCATACCAAAATATTTTGAGAATTTTAATATGTATCATTGAAGTGATGCTCCAAGTGTGTTCTGGGACCATGTATTGATAGCTGAGATGCACTTGGTTTTATTCTTCACCAAGCATGTGAGAATAACTTGTCATATTCCTCTAGTTAGTGATAGCAAAATTGGTACTCAAAATATTAGGTATACAAATGGAATCTAGTTACTTCCCATTGTCCATCAAAAGAATGTTGTGTACAGACTTAATGGGGCTTCAATGCCACTTGTAGCGTACTTGTGGCTATGTTTCTTTTCTCATTGTAATGCTGATTTTTTTTGTAAGCACCAATGACAGTATTACCCATTTTAATACTGTCAATAAATATTTCAAGAGTGGTTGCTGTAATAAATGTGTAGTGAACATCTAAATGCATAGATTATTAACGTTAGTAAAATTTATTTGTGAATAGAAGATTAAAAAAATAGTTTTGCCTAGAATAAGGGAATTTGTTATTATTCTTTTTGTTGAATTATCCAGTATTGCTTCTAAATAATTATTCTCTTGAAATGAAGACAATCCATTTTTTTAATGTACATGCATGAGGGAAATTGACATTGAAAAATGTCAATAATTAAGAAAGGTCTTTTTTTTTAACTGCCTAGTTGCAATTATTGGTAGTCAGTTTAGTAAAATTTGTCTCTATTTAAAATTGTCAATTTATTGATAACCAACATTTGAAAATGGCCGTTATAATATGTACATGATACTACCACATCTTGAAAAGATTTCTGAAAGTTCTTTTCTCGTGTACGTTTCTCCTGATACAAAAGCAAAACAAATATCAAAATTGTTTTAGAGGGGAAAATGTTTTTTCACTCTAATCAGGAAGATTGTGAAAATATTAAATTCAACATTTTGGCTTACTTTGTTCTTTACTGCAGTAACATAGTCCATATTGTCAACCACTCGGAAAAATTCAAATAAGAAAAAGAAAAAGATCAAATCAAGAGAACTGAAGCAGGTATCATGTTTCAAGGAGTCCTCTCCTGAATAAAAGTGAATTTAAAGTAAAACTTTCAGGAGGTGATTCTTGGTTAGAAGAGACAAAAACATTTACACGAGCATAGATTGTACAGGGAACCTGTTTTCCACAAAATCTCATAGAATTTCATTTGTTAAAAATATTTAAGGAGGAAATGAAATGGTCTTTTTTAAACAAAATTTTATTTATGAATTTTATGAACTTAACCAGATTTTATAACCAGATTTGCCCAACTTTTATTAGCTACAATATGTAAATGGATAATATTAATCCTGTATTGATATTTAATTTGACATAGAAATTGAAATAATTTGCAAACTTATTTATGTCATGAGGTCAGTATGAAACAAATTTTCTGACTCGTTTGACATTAAAGAGAAATGGAAATAAATTACAAACATATTCATGGGGTCAGTATGAAACAAAAGTTGAACAATTGTAATTGAGTTGTGCAGAACTTTGCCTTGTTAAATTTTGTGGAAATAATCAAATATCTTTAATTAACTTTGTATAATAACTTGATGATTAGGTTCACACACATTAACTTCCTTTTTTCATATTATTTATTTTATTTATTATATGTTAGGTACTTGGTCAAAAAGGTCTTAAGTCACTTTTCGGCTAGAGCACAAAAGGTGACCCACAATGATGACAAGAAAAATAAGCTTTGGTTTGGAATTAAAGGCAATTAAAGGAATTAACGGAAGCAAAGGTAAGGTCCAAGAATTGCAAAGAAAAGCAAAGTATTGCTTCAAGAGTAAGAAGGTATATTGCTCCCATAAGCCTTTAGCTGTAAGCCATATGAAGACTTGTGTTTTTCTTGGTAATATTGTGTGAAAAACTAAAGTGGCCAAAAAGCAGGTTTGGCTAAAACCCCACAAAAATCCTATTTAAATAATTTCACAAATTTTTAAGTTATTTCAAATAAAATAAAACTTACAATTTTATGTGTTGAAATATTTATTGTAAGCCTGCAACAGATTCAAACATACAAGTACGAAAAACAACAAAAGTACAAAATAAAGTAAACAAGCAATAAGTACTATCTTCCCATAATCACAAAGAAAATAATCTTACAGTAAAATGCAAACTTGTTTCACAATGTTGCTACATTTTGTGGATTTGTTACTTTATTACCAAAACATAATAACCTAAAGATAAATTGTTACCAGTAATGATAATATGAGTTTGAAATCTTAAAACTGAGGAGGGCAGGGAATGATCCTTGGTGCACTATATATGTGAGAGGCAATTTTGAATATATTTTGACTGTTTGGATTTTATGTGAATTAAATTTTAAAAAATTGTTGTTGTTGTTGCTGTTTTATTTAAACTCTGCCAAAAAGTGACTTGAGCCCTTTTGATCAAGCCCCAAAAATACATTTATGTTATCTTCAGGTTAATTTTCCATATTGGGTGACAAGATACTGTGCATTTCTAAGTACATTTTTATATTGACTACAGATTTCATTCTTTTCAGAAAACTCCAGAAGTTCATCAACATGATTCGAATAGTAGTTCAGGCCTAATTCCAGAAGATGACTTTGTATTGGAGATCGGCATGCAACTACCATATATTTCTATATAAAAGGCTCATCCTAAAATTAATTATATCAAGGAGGGGGGGTAGAATTTTAGGCTCACCTATAAATGAAGGCTAAAAATGATGAAAGTTATGAATTTAAAAAAATTCAAATATAACATTACAAATTTTATTATTCTATTTGTCATCATTTTAAATCCAAAGTCGGTAATAATTGAAGTGAGATACCATTTTTGACGATAAATTTGAGCAATACCTGGAAGCATATTATGCTTAATATTGTTTTGTTGTTTTTATATTGTGGCATTTCTGTGATTAACATACGCATGTGGAGATGTGGAACTAATGTTTATCGTATAAGTTCTGTTCTTGTAAATTCCATGTGATGTGAGAAATAGAGTTGATCAACGTTGCAGTGTATTATGCCACAGCTCACTGGAGTGTACTAGCTACATACTTTTAGAATATTGCTAAACCTACTGCTTGTAGGCATACTAGTGTGCTATGATTATGTGACTATGGTACATTTGAGACTGTTCTTGCCAAACAGGTGCATTTCTATTTTTAGTCAACAATTGAGCAAATTCCTAGGAATTCAGAAATATATGGTATAATGATACATTCAGACTTCTTCCTACCTAAAGCTATTTTGCTTGATCAGTGCTGTAAAAATATTTCAGTACTTTATTAACAATATGTCACCTGTTATCTTTTAATTGGTTAGATTATTATTCTTTTTCATTTTATTTCTCTGATATCTTGATTTTTGTATACATGCAAAGTTCACAGAATCACACCATCATGTATGTTTTTTGGAAGGTATATTTTTGATATTGTATTACTTACACAGTTGTAGTTATTTATGTGTGCAGATTAGCTACCTGTTTTCTAATAAATGTATAAAGAATAGTTATTGTTATGTAGTATGTACATACATTCCTAGACAAGTGTTTTGATAATTGTGTTGCAAGTTTTTATGAAGTGTATATGTGATATGTGAATGGACTGAAACAAATATTATTGACCAAACAAGCAAGATTTTTAATGAGTAATTTTTTGCTGCTTTTTCTTTTGAAGCACTATTCACAATTTTTGCCCCTGTGTAAATTGCTGTTGTGAACAGATTGCAGAATTAAACTCCCAAATGAGATTTTAATTTACTGTTTCAAAATATATATCTGTATTATTCCTAACGATTGTTCTGCTGCCAGTGGGTTGATCTGAATGGAATGTCTTTTACATATTTTCTATATTAAATAATCCATTTTATTTTAACTAATCCTCTCAGGCAGTCGTGTCTCTTTGCAGAACATAACCGTTGCGTGGTTGACTCCGTCAACCATTGACTTCCATGTATAAATTTCTTAAATAATTATTGAAAAGGCATCAATTCACTAAATATACAATTTCTACAAAATATTACACACATAGTTTACGTATTTTTCTATTTATTGTTTAAAAAAATATGGGTGGAACATTGCAAGCAGTGGAGAATGGAGTATAAAAAAATTTTGATTTTGAGAATATCATTGAAACTTACTTGCTTAGGTACATACAAGTTTGGCAAACAATGGAAGATACTTTGCAGA
Source organism: Teleogryllus oceanicus (assembly GCA_964035755.1). Lineage (NCBI taxonomy): Eukaryota > Metazoa > Arthropoda > Insecta > Orthoptera > Gryllidae > Teleogryllus > Teleogryllus oceanicus. The sequence goes on from CAXIVR010000010.1 coordinate 40,117,982, forward strand.
GCAAAATCAGGCACTTGCAGCATCCCAATAGGTAGTAACAGCATCCTATGAGTTATTTTCTTTTGCAGATTGTATCCTTTCTTTCTTTTTGGATGGGATTCATCTTAATATTCGTGACTTTCTGGTATAAATGGCAACAAAATCGTTTTGATGTCTATTGTCTTTATAAATATTGTTATATGTGCGAGTGTATTTTTTGAACAACTAAATATATTACAGAACATAAATTATACTTTCGTTACCGGTTTGTGGTTGATTCCGTCAACCAAAGTATTCAGCAATGAAAATAATTTAACTGATCTACAAATTCAATGCTTCTTGCACTTGTGCAGTCTACTGGAGAATGTTAATAATACAGTTAAAAGATACGCAAAGTTTCAGTTGTGCAACAATGAGCAATTAGATTCTTGGAACAGGAAATGGCGAGTGGTTGACTCAGTCAACCAACGCCACCGCTCGAAGGATACATATCCATACACAAAATTATATGCAGTAAACTCTCCTTAACATGAATTCCTAGGGAGCAAAATTATCCGAGTTCATGTTATAAATATTAGTGTTATCCGACTATTATAAAGGTCCATATTACCATAAAACCCTGCTGGGACTGAAGTTTTGTTCACGTTACAGCAAAATTTGTGTTGAGTTCGTGCTATTGAGGGTTTACTGTATAATTATACAAAATTATAAATATCTATGTTACTTTCAAACTATGACCTTAATATATATTGATATTGAAAATCTTATTTGGCAGTGAACACTATAAATGAGTGAAATGAAGTTCTAACTTGCGACTTGCAAAATTGTCACTTCAGTAAAGATATAATTATTGTGTCTTTTTGTAAATGTATTAATTTAGTATTTTATTTTTGTTAATTTAGCATATTAAAGATGTATTATAATATTTACATTTTTATATTGTAATTTTATTATATATCTAAACAACAAGTAATATAGTTCAAAATAATTTGAATTACAATTTATTTTTAAATTATTGTTATTCTTGCACATTTTATTGCAGATGGTAGAAATTTATTTTAAAATGAAGTGTTCTATTGTAGATGCATTAGTGAGCAATCTATACTGATATCCTAAAGTGTCTTTAATAACATTTGCAGGTACATTTTTATAAACTATGTGAATCTGGCTTTTCAGGATGAACTGGAGAAGAGATTAAGAATTGATGCTGGATGATTATTACATGCAATAAAAAACATTTACAGTTTGGTCTCGTTTCTTTGTCTTCCATTTTTTTTCTTAATGAAATGATATTTTAATGAGTCTCACAAGAGAAATGGTATTTTAACATGTCATTACTTAATCAGGTTCAAAAGATTCAGAACAATTCTATTTGTAAAGCAAAGTATCAATTACTTGACTCCAATGCCAATGGAAAAAGAAAAAAAAATGTGATCATGCTGATGTTATGATGCATATAAATTTCATCGGGGTTACAAATTATTACACCATAAAGTGTCAGGATATATTAACAGCTTTTTTATTTCTGTAAATGAATGTGAAATAAACAACCAGAAGAATCAACCAAGGAAAATTACCTGTATAAACAACCTATGTGAAACATACGAATCACATAATCTTGGCCAGTCAGTTCATATCAATTTGGTGACTGAAATGCTGTAGGATATCTGGTATGAGCTACTTCGATTTCTACTGCTCCAATATGTTACTGAGGTTGCCAAGGCAGTCCAACTTATGATAGACTGCTTTTTTGAAGCCGCTTAAAGCCCTGATTGGCATGCAGATGGGTACTGTAGATTCATTGGTGATAATATTTATATAATAAGTCCTCTAAAATAGTCTGTAATTGCCATTACCCTCGTTCTGTAACAAGGGTTGTTGGTACAGGATCATGGTACCATCTTTAAATTACAATCACAGTACATGGAAGGACTAAAAAGACATAACGGGGAAATTAGGATGAAGGAGACAATGGGGACAAATTAGACAAGTTGCGCATTGGGACTAAGGGGACAAAAGAGACACATTTATCCAAACACTTACAAGCTTTGATAAATCTAAGCCTGAAGTCGCTAAAATATTTTTAAGGACTCCAATCGATTGATTGATTAGTGATTCTGGGTGCGTGAACGGCTAGTCAATCCCGTAAGTGTAGTACATGTTTTCCCTCGGGCGGTGGCAGTGTTCTCCCGCTGGATGGTGAGATCCGGCACCGACCTACCGTCGGCTAACGGGGTTTCCCCTGCGGTCTCCACAACGAGCCACCCAGCAGAGACAAGCTCTAAGCTCCCGACTGGTCTCCCGGCATGTGGTAGTGTGGTGCATGTAAGTGTATGATGTGTGAGGATAGGACAAGGAAGATGAAGGAAAGATCGCGCGCTTTCCGTGGCCCGTTTGTTAGGGTACTGCTCCGGCATTCGCCTGGTGTTGACCGGAGAAACCATGGAAAACTACTGATCAGAGCAGTCGGCCGCTAGAATTCTCCAGACGACGACTGAATTCGTCCTAGCTGACAAGCTAGTGTCGAAAATCCTGCCATCGCCGGAATTCGAACCTAAGAACTCCCCGTCAGAGGGACTGCAGTAACATCAGTTAATGCTCTGAGCCATCTCTCCCGGTTTAATGGACTCGAGCATTTTAACGGCCGCTCCATGGACACGCTCTTAAAGTGTTGTTTAGATGGTTGGTTGCTAAGGGTCTAAGCACGTGTATAGCAACGTAAATAAAAAATAATATAAACAATTTTTACTTTCTCGTTTACATACGTATATACGGGAGTAATGTACATAGAATAGAGAAAGTTGAAATAATGTTTTGGAATACAATGCCAAAAAAGTGTTTTTCTTCAAAACGTCCGTTCGTCTGTGAACACTACTAGCACCTAAATCATACGTACGATCTTTTTCCAAACTGAAGAATCGTTTGTCAATCTGGCTCTAGTTGAAGCTTTGGAATTTTGAAAAACTTTACATCAAGCCCCTGGCATGGCCTACTGTAATGGAGTAGGCCATGCCCCCGGTCATTTTCAATTTTTTTTCAAAAACGGTTCCAAATTTTTTTCTTGTAAGAACAGAGTAAAATACACTTATAAAAGTGGCATAGGTCCGATTTCCACAGTTAATTCCGAAGTTTCGAAAATTGCAAAAGTTTGAATTTTTTCCGGCGTCTACAACTATAAAATTGAAGACAGTTTTCCTCCAAATGAAATTTGTTGTCCATAAATATCTCTTTCGTTAAGGTCATGTAGATTTTTTGAATATTTTAGTAGTTTTCGTGCAATAGAGCGTGAAATATTTGCAATTTAAAAAAATAACAAAAAAATATTTTCTCAAAACTTGGCTCCAATTTTTTCTTTAAATTTTTAGATGGAATAGTGCTAAATGTACTCTAAAAGATGACTAAAACGCCATATGGCTCTATTCTTTTGTTTTTAAAAAATTACAAAAATGTATTTGCGGCGATATATGGCAGCTGGCAAGAGTTGTGGCAAGTCCGAATAGCTAGCCCAGGCCAAAGAAAATAGAAAACTAATTTCAAACTAAAACCTCTAAATAAAACTAAATCCAAAGAAAGTCTGCCATTTGTAGCGCCACTAGCTTTTGTTGTGAGCATGCGAAGAGTAAGGCCTATAAATGGAACTTCAATGTTACCGTTATCACACTAACATCAAGCTTTCTTTTGAAGGCTTGCAATGAAGTCTCCGACGACTTGTATGTGAGGGTCAATGACTCCAATGAATGCGGACGGTCCCAGGTAAAATAAGATCTACGTTTACGATCTACTATTATATTAGTTACTTGATACTTGCTCTGAAACTTTCCGATGGTTGATTAAAAGATTAAAAACAGCATCTTACAGAAGAACGATTTTTTCCGCTTCGGTAGCCTGTTTCTAAATCAATGACAGTAAGCAGTTTCATTTGGTCTTCATTTCATAATATTATATTTAACGCACCGATTGTATAAAGAGGGTGATAATTGCACGAGTGGTATGTTCAAGAAAACGAGCAACGATAGGAGGGAGTTCTCTTATATATCACGAGCACAATTATACCCAGTGGTGGTGGGTGATTTAAATTCAAGGGTGTTGTAAAAGCAATATTCGTAAGAGGGGGGATCTCCCTCTCCAATATTTCGCGATCGCTTAATGGACACAATTATTAAAATTGTTGAAGATTGTACCTAACATTTCGAATATATTTTAAAATATTTGGATTTCTATCGAATTAAGAGTACAAACTTAAAATCACTAATAAAAAAAGAATGATATGACAAATTCTACTTTCAATTCCAAGAAACTGATTACTATAAACAGAGGTGGGAATAAGCAGGGGGGGGAGCAAGAGGGGTCAACTGCCCCCCCTCCCCCCATGTTGGGACAATTTTTAAAAAAAATATAATAATATGTTGACGGTTTCACTGTCTGGGACTATTGTACAAATAAAGTTAGTTATATTACCTAATTAAATTGGCTTTACTTATGAAAGTGTAATACCTTTTCATAGAGATAAGCCAGCATATATGTTTCATTTACCACAGTTACATGTTTCTCTCTTTTCCGTTTAAAAAAAACGTTCATACTCTCTTTCGTTTGAGTCCTTCGATTTCTGAGGGAGTAAACTCTCAGAAGCAGCTTCAGCTTCCTAAATTACCCGTTTTTCGGCTATGACACATAAATAACTAATTTTTCAGCATTCCTTGTATCTACAGAAGCGTAGATGGCAAACGGAAAACTTTATACCTTTGTCCATGTAGTAAAACGATTTTTTGTCAACTCTGCGAAACGTACGGATACAAAAAATGCACTGACTGACTAGCTTTTTCTGATCCGGCAGTTCTAGCGTGAACGTAGTGTGTTAGAGACCAAAAACTGCGCGTTTACAATTTTTTTAAAAGTGAGAAAGTGAAAACATACGAATGATGTTAAAACGGTTTATTATATTATAAATTGTAAGTATGTATAAAATGTAAGATACAATGTATGTGTTCGATGCCAAGTGTACACTGAGCAAAAAAAAAACATATCTCAATTTCATATTTTCTGTTATATTCAATATTATAATAATGTCACGTTTCTATTATCAACTGGAATCTGTTGTTTTAATGATAATGTCGGTCTCATTATTACAACAACAAAAATTCATTGTTTTTTTGAACAACAGAACAATTTTCATTACAAATTTAATAAACACTAAAATAAGTACACAAAACCGTTGCAGCCATGTTCAAACTCCAACATATGATTTCAACACGGGAAATGGTAAAAAAAACTTTTTATTTTTTTAACTACAGCAATCAAAACTAGTGGTGTAACAGAATGGCACAGACTTTCTCGTACTAGTTAGTTTTCTAATTTCTCTTCTGGGCCAACTTTACAATCTCGCCCCATCCTCTTGCCAGCTGCCATTTATTCAGTACATTTTTCAACATGTTCTCAATTTTTCGGTTTCCTAATGGTATAACCGAAATATTACCTGAAGAATATTAAAGAAGAGTAAAATCACGTCCTCTAAGGAAAGTTTTGTTGAAAACATTGAAAACGTTTTTAAGAAAATGTTTAAGCGTTACTGTAAATGCAATATTTCGACTCTTTTTCACAGAAGTCTTTTGAGTTTTCGAAAAACTTCATTGAAAGTCATTTGAAGCTCTTACACTCATAAATGCAATAATGTATACAAATGGTTGGAAATATGCATATTAAAGGCGTGAATGATATTAAAAAAATACATTCGTGCAATTTTTGAAAAAACAAAAGAATGTAGCAAGATGACTTTTATTACAGTGCAATACCACCCGGACCGGCTGACCACCCGGACAGCCAAGATCATCCACATGACTCCGGCCGCGGAAGCCTACGACTTCACTTAATTTTTTCGGCGACTACAACCACAAAATTGAAGATAGAGATTTTTCCTTCAAATGAAATTTGTTCCTTCTAATTCGTTCTTTCATTAAGGTAATGTAAATTTTTTTGAAAATTTTAGTAGTTTTCGGGCAATATTACATGCAATATGTGCAATTAAAAAAAATAAGAAAAAAAGAGTTTCTCAAAATCGGCTCCCAATTTTTCTTTACACTTTTGGTAGGAATAGTACTACATGTACTCAGTAGGCATACGGCTACGTGTATATACATAAGATGACATAAATGCCATTTTACTGTATTTTTTCTTCAAAAAAACAAAAATGATCAGACCAGCCCTGAGGAAGACCACGAAAAGATGGTCGAAACGTCGCCAACGCAGACTTCGACGCGACGTCACTCGGACAGCCAAGATCATCCAGCCTCCTCGAACATTTTCAAAATTTTCTCAAAAATGGCTCCAAATTTATACCGTACAAGAAAAGAGTAAAATACACATAAAAAAGGTGGGATAGATCCAATTTTCTCGTGATAACCATTTCTTTCTTACTGATTTCTTGTTGAAGAGCTTGCAATAATATTAAATACATATAGAAGACGAAGATGAAGCGTTTTCTATTATACAACATGTAAGAACAAAAAATTTATTAAGTCACATACAATTTTTATCGTGTATCATGGTCAAATATGCCTAATAATTAAATAAATGAGAATGACTTAATAGTTTATGTGATATATTAAGTGACTATTTGTTACTTCGATTAACTGACTACATAATTAGAAAAAATTAAAACAAAAAATTAATCACAATGCTACTCATTAAATAAATATGCATCTGAAATGTAAGTCAATTATGTAATTGTAAAAGAGAATCAGTTGGTGTAGGTAATCCAAAGCCATATTTTTAATTTTTTTTAATATACAGCACCTACTTCTTGTGATATTTACTTGTGTGCCACATTACTTAGCAGTGTTAAACATTTTGCAATAATATTGTGCCCTATCCTGAGACAAGAGTTTTGAATTTATTACGTAATTAGTTATATTCAATTAGTAAATAATTTGTAAGAAATACAATTTAATTAAGTTTTTAAAATTTTATTTTATTTTTTAATTTTTAAAAGTTTTCTACTGGAAAATGGAAAAAATTTTGAAAATTTTTCTACTTGAACTTGTACCATTTACCATGGATGCTTTTATATTAAGGTTTTCTATTCTAACAGGACAAAAGGAAGGAAATCTTAAAATTTTACTACATACATTATTGAAAAATGTGAAAAGGAAGTTATTTTCTGGAAGATTCTCTTTTGTATTTTTAAGGTTTGGCCCCAGATTATTATTCCGGTTGGTGTGAGGGTTGGGTGAATATTTGCAAAGAACACTGGACTGTTTCGTTATTATTCTTAGAGCACAAATTAATTATTACAATTTTGAATTATCTTCTAGGTGTGAGTTTCACTTCAGATTGGATAAAACGTTGATTCCAAGAAATTGTTTTCATGCTTGTTTGATGTTGCCTTCTAGTGTCAAATTTCGGTGAGTTTGGTGAGTGAAAACTCATCAAACTTTGACACTAGAAGGTCAGAACCCTTGTGTTGTGAATTGTGAAAGGGCATTGTTACTATTTTGTCTCTTATATAGTGAGTTCATTTTGGTGGATCCGTTGAATTAATTTGTCAGTGTTGGGTGTCAGTTGTCAGTGTCTTCTTTTTGTTATTTTTCCTGTGAGTACCAAGTGTCATCAGAAAATAGTAATTAGGTACTGTTTTATTGTTTTCCATTATTGATATTAAGGTCATTTATAACCAGTGGCGAAACGTCAGGGTAGGCAGAGTAAGCTAAGCTATCCCTAAGAATCTTGAAGGAGGCGAGAAATATCTCTTCACTAAACAAAAATAAAATTGTCAATTCATGTCGCTTTTTAGCTAATTAATACGGTACATTAACGCACCAAGTTCATTTTTCTTTTCTTATGCATATTCAATACGATGTGTCTCCGCCGCCGCGCCGCCGCCCAGTGCCAGTGCTACCAGGTGCAACGAGTGAGGCGGAATCTCCAACGCCGAAAAATAGCTGTTGGCCAGTGACGGGGGAAGTGAGCGCGCATGCTCATTCAGTATAATAATAATAATAATAATAATAATAATAACAACAACAACAACAACAACAACAATAATAATAATAATAATAATAATAATAATAATAATAATAATAATAATAATAATAATAATAATAATAATAATAATAATAATATTTTATTGCTTATTGCACAAAGTATCAAGCAAAGTCTGTCTAGTAATTAATTTAAATTACAGGAAGTTAATTACATATTACATATTTTTACTACATGCACTTACAGTAAAAATTTACAAATCTACATTATCTTAATAATTTAAATGTTAAAAATATACATAATTGATTAATATAACAATTAAAATAAGCTATAATAATAGGATTTAAAAATCAATTACATATCTTACAGTATTAAATTTCAAAATGAATTTACTTGATAGCTTACATGGTTATTAAAGCATACAAGTGTTCACAATAAACATTCATATATTTTACATTTTAATAATACAAAGTCACATTCTTACACTAAGAGTAGCATTAACAAAGCACTGTATTATTGTAAACTAGCAGATTATTATACAGTGGAAAAAACTTACAATTAGTGTTGGTAATTCACATTATCTTACAGTAATAAGTTAATTAACTTTCAATAACTTGAATACATTGATTAATAATAATTGTAAGTGCTTACAGTATCATGACATAATTACATTATTTACTATATTACTAAGTACTACTAATTACTATTACTAATTACATTTGTCTTATCAAGGCAGGTAACTGGTACATGAAATGGTCACACTTGTAACAGTACATGGTTTTCAAATACAGAAAAGTTAAAGCCAGTTCAGTTGCTGTGGACTCGGACTGGTGAAGGATGGCGTTTAAGCAATGTTTTAAAGTATTTATCATCCAGCCACGATTTCACGGTGACTGGGAGATTATTAAAAGCAGCTGCAATGCAGAAGGGATCTTTATTAGTTGAAGACTTTGTTAATGTACATCCCTCTGATAGTCCCTATGTCCTCTAGTATGATAGTTATGTATTTCTTTATTACTCACAGGATATTGATTCTGATTATTTCTCAATAGGAGTATTGCTTTTTAGCAGAGTGAGTGCTACAACAGTCAGTAATTCATATTTAATAAAATAATATTTACAGGACTGTCTTGGATTCAGCTTGAAAATAATTCTGATTCATTTCTTTTGTAGGACCATCAATCTATCCATATTCTTTTGTGTTGTACCTCCCCATATTTCAATACCATATTGAAGCTGTGAGAACATTATGCCGTAGTATATTGACAGAAGTGAGTCTGTGAGTATGCTGGCTCGGTGTTTGGGCAGAAGCATGGTGGAAATAACCATGGGTTATTTCAACCATGGACAGAAGCAGAGACTATAGGCAGAAGTTTAGGCCGGCCTAACAAGTCTACAAGTAATTTAAACTCTTGCCGGCAGGCGCTCTCTTCACCACAAGCTTGTGTGAATCTTCCGGAAATGACCGCTAGATGTCATTGAGCAACTTCAAGTGTCACTAACATCACGAGTAAAACATTTATATATTGCAAATTTCATTATTAGAATTCCTATGTCGCTAATTCATTAAGTATAATATTGACAACGTTCACTTTTTTCTCCTTCATTATTTAGCTTTGTGTTAATTAAACACGATCATTTAGAAAACGTTAATTTTAAGTATTTATGGGTTGGTATTGCGGTGAGAGTGTGAATCCCCCAGTACTGTGGAAAGATCAAACAGGATCTGATGAGTGTGATTTCATTTCGTAAGTTGATTGCGTAGCATATTCGTGTGTAGATTACTAGTGAATTGTCGTTGGTCTGCCGAAGGCTGAACCCTTGCGTTGAGGAAATTGTGAAGGGCATTGTGACTGTTTCGTCTCTTACAATTGGTTCCATTGGTGGATCCATTGAATTAATTTGTCAGTGTTGGGGAATTGGGTCTGTTGAATTCTGCATGTCGCTGTGTCTCATTGATTATGAGCACTCTGAAAATAAAACATATTTACGTAATTCTAAATTGAGTAACATACTCCAACTTTTACTAGAAAAGAAACTTTGTTGTAAGTGTTCGCAAGATGCTATGTTAAAAGAAAGTGGAACTTTTTATGAAGAAAACCAGACATTTAGAATTTATTTTTAAAAAATTCAAAAATTTTAGATAATCGCGTACTTTTGAAAACAAGGAGTATACTTTAATTATAAGTAAGCAGTTCCATTTACAATTCTTTTTTCAATTCTGCAGTAGGCTTATTGATTGCATGATTGAATAATAATAATAATAATAATAATAATAATAATAATAATAATAATAATAATAATAATTATAACAATAATAATAATTGTAGAAATATGGTTTTTTAAAATTTATTGGACCAAATAGGATCAATCCACGATGATACCAGGAATTAAGACTTTATTATAATTCATATAAATTTATTGATGCTTAACGTTTCGCACATTTGGCATGTGCCTTTTCAAAAGCATTTGACAAGTGGTTGACAATAAACATTACATTTTTAAGTAGTAAAAAACAAAGGAATAAATTAAATATAAATATTGAAGATATATTAATGTTTAACAACATTCTCATATAAAGCTTTTTTATAATATGCCGAAGGCGGCGTCTAATTTGGTGGCTAAAACATTCATATGTAAGCAGTATAAATGAGATATATCAAGGAATGGATGTGCAAAAATTAGGAGTGAACAGCGGCAAAAAGCAATTGAGGATGTCTGTTTATTATTAATGGTTTATAAATTTGATGAAGTTTCAATATGTCATTTTTTGTGTTCATAGTATCATTTAACATGATATGCACCATTTCTGCAATTTGTCTTTTAAAAGTTAGCTTTTTGTGAGGTAAAATTTTGACTTTATCGAAACCAATAGAGTGGATGCTTTCTGTTCTATGTTTTGTTAATGATGTGTACAATACTGAATCTTTATTAATGTCGTATTTGTGTTGGTAAACTCTTTTGTTAAGGTATTGTTTGGTTTCCCCAACGTACACCTGTTGACAGTCATCACAAGGAATAGAGAAGACCACATTAGATTTATCTCCTATTTTTGTTTTATCCTTCTGTTTATCAAACAACCGGTTGGTTTTATTTAAATTATAAAATACAATGTCTAAATTGTATTTCTTGAAGTATGTTTTAATTTTATTGTTAACTGGTTCATAAAATGGAAAGGGAATTCATAAATTATTTTTGGTGGTTTTTGATTTGTAATTATGCATCAATCTCTTCTGAATGTATTTAACCACAAAGGATGATGGATAGAGATTGTTATGAAGGATATTTTTGACTATCATTAGATTTTTGTTATGAAATTCAGGATTAGCCAAATTAAGTGCGGAATCCACAAAATTATAAACCATAGCTATTTTCTGAGCTTTCGAATGCTTGGACAAATAATTTAGGATTCTTCCCGAAAAGGTTGGTTTTTGATACCAGTCAGTTATAACTTTATTTTTCTTAACTATTAATTTAAGATATAAAAAACTAATTTCTCTGTTGCTGTTTTCTAATTCTGAGGTAAAGACTAATCGAGGGTGAAATTTATTATGTATATTTACCAAAGTGTCAACATTAGATTGATGCTAACGTGTAATTATGTCATCCGTGAATCTGTTGTAAAACAAGACGTGAAAATTAATTTGGGAGAAGCAAAAGACTTCTATTTCTTCCATAATTAGGTTCGCAAGCACAGCGGAAACTGGAGTTCCCATTGCTAATCCTAATGCTGGTGGGTCTTCTGCCTGCATCTAGTTTTTTTTCTTCGATGACCTGCTCAGTACTTGGAAAATTACAGTTTTCTAGCTCCTAAAAATCATTCTTAAATTCGGAGGAAGACATATGTTTATGATGTGTCTCAATGGTTAAAATTGATTGAACAGTGTCTAGCTAGAGCGGGTTTCTGTCCTGTGTCCACAGCAAATTCATTACAGAAAGTATTATCTCAAAGCAATAGAGCCTGGCACAGTTAGACAAATGTAGTGAATCATCAAATAGAATCTCATTTTTGATTTCAAGGTTTGGCAGAATTTTTCAACTTTTTTCTGCACATCCAGATCTAATGTAAAGAAGGAAGTGTTCAAGGGAATTCATCCCATTTTAGTGAACATACAGAATTGATCACTGTGCCACTCCTTAATATAATCTGTAATTGTTGTCACCACTGTCTAAAGTTTCTTGCCTGGAGAATGTATGTTATGAATAGGGATGTGATTTATATGCATTTGCATATTTTTTTTTCTGTTTACTAAAACATCCTGTTTCAACAAATTGTATATGTTTCGAGGCATTGCATATTTGGGGCTTATTTGCATATTTTTGTTGCATATTCACCACTCATCCATTAAAAGAACATATTCACCCCTCATTACGAGGTATTTCAATGAATCAATGAGTGTTCTTCAGCCATGTGTAGTTCATCATGAAAAGGCTCTAAGGTTATTTCTGTCATTCTGTCTGGTGGCGCTTCTTATTTGTTAAATGCAGGGGTTGGGATAAAAAAACGTTATCCTAAACTTTTTCATCTAACTTGCCTTGCTCACACTTTTCATCGGCGTTTCGAAACTGTGAGATTTGAATTCCCAAATATTGATCAGTTGATATCAACTGTCAAGAAAGCATTCTTGAAGGCTCCAATTTATACAACTTACCCTGACCTACCTGTACCTCCCCAACCAGTCATCAGAAAGTGGGATACTTGGCTGAAGGCAGCTGAGTATTATTCCAACTACTTTGATCAAATGAAAGGTATTCTGTTACCTGTTGATTATTGAAGTGGAGTGGTCATTCAGCCTGTTTAAAAAATTTTGAGGCCAAATAGATGTTCGTTTGAGTTTGAGAACTTGAAAAAGTGGTTGTTTGCAATTGCAACAATTTTGCAAGTGTTCAAAAGACTTTGTTCAAGGTATGGCCGCTTTTTCTTCAGTTTACTAACGTTTCTTTATTAAGCAAACATTGTTGTCTCACAAGCATTAAGTCAAGATTTTCAAGTTTTAAGTTATTTCATTATTGTGTTCTAGATTTTATTATAATTGAGAGGAAAAACATGATATTTTTGTTGCAATACCTATATTTTTTTATTTTGCGAAATGTACTGTATCTGTATGTAAATGTACTGTATCTCTCATTATTTTCTTAAGAAATGAGTATATTCAAATTGAGCCCTTGATTTAATGTTTGTCACTTGTAACAATTTATATGATTTCTGAATCTTTTTTTTTTTTTTGTACACCTATTTTCCACATTACACTTTTTATTTATTTTCACACTTACACATCACATTACACTATATCGCATATTTTCCTTTTTTATTTCAAATATTACCAAATATATTAGTGTGTGTGTGTGCGCGCACGCGTGCGTGTGTGCGTGCATATTTTGCTGTTTTTATTGCATATAAATCACAGCCCTAGTTATGAAGCAGGGGGTGGGGTGAAACAATTCTTTCAATTCTTGGGATGTCCTTTGGCTTTTAAGATGTTGTTGTTGTTGTTGTTGTTGTTCATATTATGTCAATTTTTTAAATGAATTTTTTAGACACCGTTTTGAAGTTCATTGGTAGTGCCTGACTTTGACTTATGTGCACCGTAGGCTGCTTTTTTAACATCAAAGCTATTCATAATATTGTGAATAAAAAATTGTACGTTATTTGTAAACGATGCATTTATTGTGTGCGTATTTATAATTATTTTATTATACATAAAAATAATTCTCATTATGATATTCAATCAATATATGACATTTTTGTATCCATTTTATCTGTATATATCATTGGGTATATGTTTCATTAGTTAACACTTCTTTTGTTGCAAATATGAAAAGAAATATTTCTATAAAATACATTTAGAAGTTCGCCTTATGAAATTTTGCATTCGCTGAAATTCGCCTGCTGTCACAAATTGCATGGCTGCAGCCTACTCAGTCTGTTCAGTAATCTGACACTGGTCATTGGCCTTCATCTTTAGGGTCTAATGAAATTAAATGTATACTTGAATTAATTTGACATAATAATTGTACATACTATAAATCGTAAAACGTTTTTGAAATATTATAATTAATTATTATTCTTCATTGAAATTGAATAATGATAATTAACTTTTGTAATGAAACAATTTTTGTTTCAAGTGGAAGTTTGAAAAGTTGTCTGGATATAGTTATCAGTATATACCAAAAAATATTCTTTGTTATTTCCGTGTCAAATTCAAAATTTAAGTAGTATATGACTTAGTGTAGGGATCACAGAATTTTGAAAATGTGCACGCAATTCACTTTTCCCCTATAGCACGTCATACGCAGTTTTTAACCCCCTTTTTTTTTTTTTTTAATTTTATTTTTTCCAATAAAATAAATAAATCATTTCTCATTCTTTTCTATTTAAGTCCACAGACCGCGGTGTTAGGAACACTTTTGCTGCAGCTCTGACATTCATTTTCTCATGTTTTATCTGATTTTTATCGTTCTACATATTTTCTCCCCCATATGTCATAGAGTTTTTAACTGTTTTTGACTAAATAAAAAAATTTAAAAAATTAATTTATTTATTTATTTTACGTAAAAAAAACAGTTGAAAACTGCAAATGTTGTTCTATGGGGAAAAGTGAATTGTGTGCACGTTCTCAAAATTCTGTGATCCCTACACTAAGTCATATACTACTTAAATTCTGAATTTTGAAAGGGAAAAAAAACAACAAAAACTCCCATGTAATAAAATCTATTTTCAAGGATAAATAAGCAATAAATTTTGAATTTTAACCATGTAATAAAATCTTTTTAAAAAAGCAATAAATTTTGAATTTTAAAGGGAGAAAAAAAAACAACAAAACTCCCATGTAATAAAATCTATTTTCAAGGATAAATAAGCAATAAATTTTGGCTCTTATTACTTCCTGCCGAACATGGAAACGATAATTTGAATAATTGTATTTCCCACTGAATTCTAGAAGACGTGCACAGAAAATGAAGTTACATTTATGTCCAGAAGCAAAACAAGGGCCATCTCAGCATTTGCTCAATGGATCAGGGAAACTGGACGGGAGGGAAACTTCCGGGTCATTGACCCGGAAGCTGTAGTACAATACTTGTTACAGGTTGTTTATACTCATTTTATACAGTCCAAATGGTAAATAATGCATTATGTATCATTGTTAAAATTAATGTTACTTTTCTTGTGATGCTCAGTATAGTCTCTAATTGTATAGAAACAGTTATGCAGCAGAAACGATTTTACTTGGGATTTAAACTGTTCTATTGAATTTAATCGTTTAATGTCATCTGGCAAAGTGTTGTAAAATAATGTACATGAATGGATGACATGACTAGTGCTGTGATTTATATGCATTTGCATATTTTTTCTGTTTACTAAAACATCCTTTCAACAAATCGTTTACGTTTTGGGCATTTAGAATCAATTTAAGCAATTTTTATTTCGCTTATTTGCATATTTGGGCCATATTTGCATATTTTTGTTGCATCTTCACCCCTCATTGTGAAGTATTTCAATGAATCAATGAGTGTTCTTGGTCTGAATGGAGTCAAGCATGAAAAGATTCAACTATTTCTGTTGGAAGGTGCTTTTCTATATGTTAAAAGCAAGCGATAAAAGTTTTTTATCCTAAACTTTATCTGACTTGTCTTCCTCACGCTTTTCATCTGTTGCAGAAACTGAGTTTTCAATTCCCAGATATTGATCTGTTGATATCAACTGTCGAGAAAGTATTCTTGAAGGCTCCAATTTAAAACAACTTACCCTGACCTACCTGTACCTCCCCAACCAGTCATCTGAAAGTGGGATACTTGGCTGAAGACAGCTGAGTATTATTACAACTACTTTGGTCAAATGAAAGATATTCTATGTTACCTGTTGATTATTGAAGTGGAGCGGTCATTCAGCCTGTTTAAACCGATTTTGAGGCCAAATAGAGTTCGTTTGAGTTTGAGAACTTGAAAAAGGTGGTTGTTTGCAATTGCAATAATTTTGCAAGTGTTCAGTAGACTTTGTTCAAGGTATGGCCCATTTTTTTCAATTTACGACATTTCTCTATTAAACATTGTTGTCTCACAAGAATTAAGTCAAGATTTTCAAGTTTTAAGTTATTTCATTATTGTGTTCTAGATTTTATTCTAATTGAGAGAAAAAATATTTTTGTTGCAATACCTGTATTTTTTTATTTTGTGAAATGTACTGCATCTCCCATTATTTTATTAAAAAATGAGTATTATTCAAATAAGCCCTTGATTTAATGTTTGTCACTTGTAACAATTTATATGATTACTGTATCTTTTTGTTGTAAACCTATTTTCCACATTACACTTTTTATTTATTTTTACACTTAACACATCACATTACACTATATCGCATATTTTCCTTTTTAATTGCAAATATTACCAAATATATTAGTGTGTGCGTACGTGCGTGCATATTTCGCTTTTTTTATTGCATATAAATTACAACCCTACATATGACTAACTTGGAAGTTTTAAAGCAAAAATGGACTTATAATATACCTTACAAGAAATGGTGATATTTATGTTTTAGTGTTGTCCGAATCTTGATAGGCAATATTTTATTTTGAATGTATGTGTTATCTGGATATTGCAATGGTGACCTGATCATTGGGAACCACGGTCTTGAGAGAGGAGTTTATGTAGGGTCACTCTAATGTTTGCATATTTTTTAAATTGTTTTCAAAAAAGTATTTCTTCTTGTTCGACAGTACAGTCACTCAGGGAGTTATAATTTTATGTAAGAAGTCTGCGACTTATTGAAAAGATCCTACTCAAGATATAAGTGGTTTGCTCTAATTCAGTCCGGGAGCGGTAGGTTAGTGCATCAACTGATGTCACTGCAGCGCCTCTGTCCGGGAGGTTCTAGGCTCGAGTCGTGACAGCGGCAGGATTTTCGACACTAGGTCGAATTCAGTCGCTGTCTGGAGGAGAATTCTAGCTGCCGGCTGCTCTGATCGGTAGTTTTCCGTTGTTTCTCCGATCAACACTAGGCGAATGCTGGAGCAGTACCATAACAAACGGGTCACGGACCGCGCGCGATCTTCCTTGTCCTAATCTCTCCCCTTACACACATGCACTACACTACCACCTATTCCGGGAGACCGATCGGGAGCTTAGAGCTTGTCCCGGCTGGGGCGGTGCCCCGCTGGTGGGAGAGTCCTGGTTAGGGGGAAACCCCACTAGCCGACGGTGGGTCGGCGCCGGATCTCGCCATCCAGACGGGGGAAGATCACTGCCATCGCTTATGGAGAAAGCATGCACTACACTTACGGGACTAATAACCTACACTGTTGACGCGCCCAGAATCACTAAACAACCAACCAATTCAGGTTTGTCCAATTGGCGGCCCGCGAAAAGATTAGTCATAAGTGAAAGTTCGCATTTGATTTGCGCGCACGATACTGTGGTCTGCCAATGCGGGCGGTTTGACATTAGTCTATGCTAGTCTGTCTCGGAAATGCTGATACCGGCCTGATTACGCGGAAGTGATGTTACTTGGTGCAACGTTGATTGCCAGTTGAGGCTCACGATGTGAATCGGACTCATAAACCGTCCCCCAGCTGCTTTCGCAATTGTAAATTTGTTGCGTCCACATCTTGACGCAACGCGTCTCCAAGCCCCTTAAGGGGCGTTGAGCGCTTTTTTGGAGTAATCCTCCGTTAATTACTAAGTCAAGTCTCGTCACGTCGCAGTCAGTCAGTGCCTTTTATCCCTTCGGCCAGGGGCTCGACGACGTTAGATCCCGGGGTTCCTGGCCGGTCACCCAACCAAGAACCCGCGAGTCTCGAATTCGCTTAACCTTCGTGACTTCACGGAGCGTAGTAAACGAATTCGGCTAGCGCCGCCGGATTTCACCTCGTTCGACAACCTACGTCCGCGAGCTATCTGCTTCAATCGCACATTCTCAAGGCTATCGTCTGACAGCCTGCTCTCAGAGCCGGAGTTCGAAATTGTCTCTTCTCCGTGCCAGAGTTCGTATTTGAACGTCCGGCGATCTCATAACGTCGGCTCGCACCCTCTCCACTTCCTACGGGATATCCCCGCCCTTAATATGATCAGCCAGTGATCATTTTTATTTTGAAGAAAAGTAGCTCTCTGTCAAGTTAGCACCGCCACCAACCATTGACATTCGGTGGTATCTCGTTTGTACCAAAACCAGTTACAAGATACAGTACTTTCAATTGCGGTGGTGCCAACTTCACGCTGGCTCCGCCACCATCGTAAGAAAAAGTGAAACCACACTAAACCGTTTGTACCGAATTGTTCCACCAGATTTTTTGTTTGTACCAAAGTTTCAATTAAGTTACAGCCATGTGGCCGCTACCAACACCAAGCACGACACCAGCACCGTAAAAGAAGGTGAAACAATTTCCATTCGTTTGCACCGGAAGGTGTGATTGGTGTTATTATACATTAAAATGGCTGTGTCTTTATCAAAACTTTGGTACAAAAAAATTCTGGTGGAACAATCCGGTACAAACCAGGTACAAAGGAATGGTAATAATTTCACATTTTTTTATGGGGCATGGTGACGCGTTTGATGCTGTGGTTCTCGCGAGCCGTCCACCGTCACCTTAAAATGGCTGTATCTTTAGTTTTTGGTTACAACGGTCAGTGAGATTTGGTCAGTGAGATGTATACCCATCTTCGCCGGGCGCGCCTGCCCTCGGCCCTCGCCTCAGCAATACATTTCTGGTCTCCCAGCCTTTTCGCGTATGCCCTTCACTGCCCGATCTCGTTCAGTCATCGTCTCAATTTGCTACGCTAAGACCAAAAGAACTCTATTTTTTTTGACACGTGCACGCAGCCAGCTGCCCTGTGCGATATATCTTTATTGTTTCTCCTTTTTCTGGGATTTTGATACCTCACGATGTGTGATACATCACAATCTATCATTCGTCCAAGACTTGTTAGCAGTTATAAATTAGTCTTCAATTCGTATGCCAAACGTTTGCGACATCACGTGACAGCAAGAAGGGTATACAAATATTTGTATATTTCTTTTTGTATTTGTTCATTTTATTTTTGTTCATTTTATTTAAAAAACAAAGGGGTTCTAAAACACATTTTTTAGATACATTTACAGATACACATTACAGATAATTTTTTATTTCTTAAATTTATTAAAAACACTACTAGTGTGTATCTGACATTTAGGGCGGGAAAATGGTACTTTTTCTATTAATATTCAAACTTCACGACGGAAAGACGGACCACGGAATTACATAAATCAAAAAGTTCCTCGTGCACAACAGATTAAATAAATCTGTTGATTGAATAAAGTTTTTAAAAAAACTTCTCTGTAGCGATGTCAACCATAATATAGATTTGAAATGTTTTATCTGAATTGGACTTGTAATTTCAAAAATTAATTGATATTCATTCAGTATTTATTCTTTTATTTGCAGAGGGATTCACGTCATTGATGACAAAATGACAGAACAACGTATTCTTGAAGTACAGAGCAGTGTGACAGATGCTGTTGCCCGCTTGAATTTACTGGAATCCAGAATGTCCTGCCTGGAGGAATCGGTGAACGCCGCAGTTGGAACCCTGATGCCCAAAGTGGATTCATTGCTGTCTGGGAGAACACACGATCAGCAAACGGAATCCACATCAACTTTGTCTGGTTCCTTGTCCACGTCTGTGCTTGATTTGGCAGAACAAGGGAATAGTGAAGCCCTGTTTCAGTTGCTGGCAGTTGAGAATGTACACGCTCGAAGTAACATCCCGAGAACAGACAAGGGCGACACTGCGCTACATTTGGCCGCGAGTGGAGGCCACCTGAAAGCCGTGGTGGTTCTTCTGGGCACGGGGGAAGGTCGACGCTTCCGGCCACCAGCTGCGCACGCCGCTGCACTGCGCCGTCGCCCAAGGCCACCTTGAAATCACTCGGCTTCTCCTGGACGTCGGAGCGAAGGTCAGCGCCAAGGACGCCGACGGCAACTCTCCGCTAGACCTCGCTGCGGGGCAGGGAAACAAGGACCTCGTACTCCTGCTTATGCAGAAGGGAGCGGTACCAAATGAAAAGTCCATTACTATGGCTGCAGAAAAAGGTCATTGGAATTTGGTAGAGTTGTTTCTGCAGAACGCAACTCTAGTTAACGCGTGTAATAAAGAGGGACATCCATTAATTGTGCTAGCTGCAAAAGGCAATCTCTGGGAAATGGTAATACTGCTGTTGGATAAAGGTGCCTCAGTGACGCAGTGCAAAGATCCTAAAGAGAGCGCGTTGGTGTATGCATCGAAGTCTGGACAGACAGACGCCGTGCGAGAGCTGTTGCGCCGTGGGGCCCAATCGAACATTACGCAGGTAGAAAGCTCTTTCGAATGCAAAGAGCGCCGCCGTGGTGTGGGCCTTCGTGGAAGTGGTGCCCGATAGTGTGCGTGGAGCTCCAGGAGATTTGGCCTCATGATTGCTGCGTGGCGGTCGGTTGCAGCCAATGATCGCATTCCTAGAAGCGGGTGTCAATATCAACGCAATAAATGGCAATTGTGTTACTAGCTTAGGCTTCGCCGCTAGTAATGGACGCATCGCGTGCGTCAAGGAGCTCTTGAAACGAGGCGCAGACATCCAAGCAAGTGACAAGGACGGAAACACTCCACTGCACAGGGCATCCTCCAACGGCCAGGTCGACTGCGTGCGCGCCCTGTTGGACGCCGGAGCGAGTACCGCGGCGAAGAATAAAGACGGGAAGACTCCCCTTGAGGTTGCCAAATCAGACGCTGTGCGCGCAGTCTTCAGTGTGGAAAAGTAACTTTACCCACGTACCGTTTTGTGTTACTAGTTAATGCAATTTGTATCCTGCCTGAAATATATTAGGTACTGGCTAAATGTGGCGTCGCCGACGCTTTAAACTTTCTTCGGTTGTTTGACTTGTTTTCATGTTTTGTCTTTCTTCGGCTCAGAGTTATCTTTGTTCAGTGAAGATATCTTCTCATCCTTACGAAATAACCTCTTTAATTTTTCAATTATTTTGTGATATTGAGCACGATTTCTACCTTCGGCTTTCCTGAACTTAGGTAATGTAAATGCTTCATAAAACTGACTTTATCAAGAATTTTTTTATTTAAATCAGTATCTATCAATTACTTTAAAAGTAACTTTATAGTAAGTAATCTGAGTGGTTAGTAATAAATTTTTTAAAATATCGTGTATTTCTTTCACTTGTAACCATTTGTAATAAATATTATTGTTCAATAAATACTTTATATATTAATTCTTTTGTTATATGCACGTCACCTTGTGAAGAAATTTTTTCACAAAGCACGACACTTCGGTAAGGCGTGTAGTTCTCAGCAAGGAATTTCTACACAACCAGTGCTAGTTCCTGGTTCAACGTACATACTATGTATGTCGTTAGTACTTCGCGAGTTCTACACGCTTTGAGAGCCTAAGAAGCTACAACGTCAATCAGGAACAGTGAGCTCTAGTGTAGACTGGAGACAACGTATTGTGCTCAGAAATCGTGACTGTTCGCCATGATTGTGAACGTCTATTCTGCCCTAGTTATCTCAGAAACAAATAGCAGGCATTAACGTATCATTCCAATTTTAAACATTGAGATCAGTGGATCACGAACGTACGCATTCTAGCGGCTAGCGTCCGTGGTTGCAGTGCGCTACTGTGCCACAACGTATAAGCGTCCATGCTGTGACGGACGCACTTTAACGTCCGTCTTTTGACGCTCGGGTGCTGCTAGCCTTCACCCACCCTGCGTTGACCTGCTCTTACTTTTCCCTGGCCAGCCGGACCAGGGCGGGGTGTAGGTTGGCCGTCGTCGCCGCACAGTGGAGCCAGAAAAGGTGTTTACCTTTTGGTAATATAGTTATTAATGATACAAGTGGTAAAAGTGACTTTTTATTTTGGTAATATAGTTGGTTGGTAATATAGTTATTTATGATACAAGTGGTAAAAGTGACTTTTTATTTTGCAAGTCGGAAAGGTTGCGACACTAGGCCGGGTGGCACAATCCTACGAGCAATATAAAATCACCGGCAATACTTTTTTCTGCGAAAATTCGCTGCTTTTTCCCCCGTAACATTACATAACTTTCTCTCTACTGAGTAAGCGGTATCGAATTAGTAAAAAGATTGCATGCCTTCTGTCTTTCATTTAAGGCTAGCGACACACGTCGCAAGTCACTTATACCACGTGTGTCATACACTATTGTTTTTAGACAGCCTTACTGGCAGTTTGTCATTTTGGTTCTTTTGCCCTGTCTTTTTTAATGTAATCGTAGTCTTCCGCTTCCGAAGACTCTCGGCTGTCCGGGTGACGCCTCATCAAGGGCAGTGATGCCCAGAAAGGAAAGATGCATAAAACGGACAAAAAGTCAGTACGGTTGAGTAAAAATAGCGAATGTCATACGTGATAAAGGCGATATTATTTTGCTCATAGAATTGCGCCACTCTGTCTAGCGGCATCACTGCCCTCGACACGGAGTCACCAAGATAGCTGAACCGATTCTTTTGTCATGGTTATGTTGGTCTTTCAGGTCAGACGAAAGTATTGTATTTTCGTCGTTGCATTCACAGATTTATCAAAACATCGACAAATGTCTCACTTTTGACACTAGCATGCCCTGAAAGAGCCGCTTTTAGTAGTGGAAGTCTAAAATATTTTTTCTACGGTCGTATAAAAATACGGGTTTCTATGAGTTGCTACGCGTGCATGAAGCAAGTCTTTTCATAAAACATCTGAAAAACGTGTCGTCACCGCGCGTTTTTCGCTGTGACATCACAGTGCGAAAAAGACTTTCGCGCACGGTAGGCAGGTTATAAGAGAAGAAAATGAAGCATATATTAAATGCAAACTAATTTTAATATTACTATTATTAAGCACTTCCCAATAAATATTAATTTATAATTGATATTTAACTATTAAAATATAAGTAATAATTCACTCTTAATACACTATTAACACAAATGTTATGAAACTCGTATAAACTCTTATGTAGATCTACACCAATTTCTCAACTGAAGGTATGTTATTTTCGTAAATACCTTAGGAATGGTGGGTAACAAATTAGATACTGCAGCGTTCGTAGATTCGAACAACTCCTGGGGAAATCCATCACTGCTTTTAATAATTTTAAATTCAGTAATTATAACCAGGATGTACCAGTTACAACTCGTATGGAAGAACAATGAGTCACTACCTTGTCGCGAAACCACGGACTTCTGTTGTACGAATGGTAACGAAGGTAAGTAGAGTTGATATAAATCATGACTCCCAATATAAGAATGTTTATACGATCAAAGAAAGATGTCTATATTTCGTGGTTGAAGTTATTGTTATTTGCTTGAACTTGGTTGAGGAGTTTTGGCCTTGACTCTGCCAATTGCATGTGGAATCCCGCAGGGATCGTTTTTAGGCCCTATTCTCTTCCTACTGTACGTAAACGATATGCCCTCGACGACACGAAATGGGGATGATACGAATATACTTTGCAACAAAGAAACCGTAACAGGTACACTATCAGATTTTAAAATTGGTTCCGTAATAATTAGGGAACGGATTTTCATGTAAATACATATTTTTACAGGGACAAGATACCTGCATTCACTAATATTTTTTACACTTAACACGACATTCTGAACGAATTGGAACCATTTTATAATTACATATATTTACATATTTTATCCATAGCTACATATTTCGTTACATTTTAATATATTTATAGGTCGAAAATGAACATTTCACTTGTGATGTTCGAAATATATGTTACTTGAAAACTAACTTCGTTACTGAAATACTTAAAAAATACGCAAAGCGCTTGTATTGACGCCGGACAATCGCTATTAATTGCCAAACTTCTCTCCCCCCGCCCCACTGCTTCTTGGAAACAGCGTGATCGAGATCAACGATGAGCGGATGTAGCTTGTGAAGCAGAAGGAACTTACACCACGTGCTTACTCGTGTTTCATAGACCCCATGCGTAACTCGATAAAAACAAGCAGATCATTGTCTTCTCCCTTTTCTGGAGTTGGGGTGAGTGTATGCTCCCTTTACCCCCCCCTTCTATCACAGGCTACACGGTACTATTCACATGAGCTCCGGCTCCTCGTAAACAACATAGTATATAATACGAAAGTATTATGTTTCGGAAGAAACTAGCGAATAATTGCTTTTGTAGATGTAAAACTTTCATTCAGCCTCTCTGAATCCACGTATCTTTCTGATCGACAACATACTGTGCTCGGAAAACGCTTGAAGAATGGAATTGTAAACATTATAACGAATATTAATTTCACATATTTTCTATTTTTTCTTACATATTTTTGAAAAAATAAGTACATATATATGTACATATTTTGCTTTTTTTATTACAATAAAGTCCGTTCCCTAGTAATAATAAATTAAGAGTAAATAAAAATAAAATGTTTCAATGCAGTTTTCCATTTAAAATAAAGAATTTTGTACTCCATTGAAAATGAACGGTGTCCCACTGACTGATAAGGTAACAATATGATTAAGTCTCTCAATTCAGTTAAACCTCAAATGAAACGTCCAATTAAATGAATTGAACACAAAATTTAGTTCATTATGCTAGGCATTCAAAATTCTTTCAAATTCAGTCAGCCTTCATACTGCTCGTGTATATTTCGCGAATGTTCATTCCCTCCTGAGATGTGGCATATTATTCTGGGGACAGAATCTTATAGCTCCCAAATTATCAGATTACAAAAAAGAATTGTACGAGTCATATGCAAAATCTTACCCATCTGATTCGTGGAAGCCTCTCTTTATAAATCTGAAAATTTTACTAAGTAATTAGATCGTTAGTGATATAGATACCTTCTTATATAAATATAAATAAAATATGCAGTTTGCTTACGCATTTGGATACTACATTTTGTATATATTAACTTGTAAATAACTTGTGTAATATTTAATTGTTATATTTCATGTAGTCCTGTAATTTTCTCAGATAGCTCCGATGATGATCGCTACGCGATCGAACAGATCTTAAGTTGAAATATACATATTATTGATACCAGACAACATCTTTTATTTACATTTTTCCCATTACCTTCTCTTGATTTACGAATCAGTGTACCAAGTCAAAAATTACTTAAGGGCGGGAATATATTATCAGCAAATGCCAATGTCTGTAACAATAATACACGATGAAGAAGTCATATTCATCAGATGCCAGTATCTACAGTCCACTATAAAAAATCACATACAATGCATGTTCATAATTTTATAACACTGCCAGATGGCATTAAACGATTAAATTCGATAGAAAAGTGTAAATCCCCAGTAAAATCGTTTTTGCTGCAAAACAGTTTCTATACAAATAGAGACTACACTGAGCATCAAAAGGAAAGTAACATTAATTAAACAACGTGTAACAAATATTGTTCCGCAGCTTGTTGACCCCCATCTCGATCAGATTTTTCGTCCAATTTCCCTGATCCTTTGACTAAATGTTGAGATGGACCCTTGTTTTGCTTCTTGGCATCAATGTAATTTCATTATCTGTGCACTTCTTCTAGAATTCAGTGGGTAATATATTTATTCACATTATGGTCTCCTTGTTGCGACTGACAGTATTATTCCTTGACGAAGGACATGATGAGGGATAATAGCTCAAAGTTATGGTTGATGTACCTTTGAAAATATATTTTATTAAATTGGAGTGAATATTTTGTTAACAATCCGCGCAAAAAAACGCTCATTTATTACTGTATTCAGAATTCAAGTAATATATGGCTTAGGGTAGGGATCACAGAATTATCAAAAAGGGAACAGAATTCACTTCTCCTGTAGCACATTGCACAGTTTTTAACCGTAATAAAAAATAGACTATCGGTCTTTGCAAAAAGAAACTATCTCGATCGTGCAGAAAGTAATAACTTTACGCATTTAATATACAAATAACTATGAAGGGTTTTCTGGGATTAGTGGAAATTTAAAAGAATATTTCATAATTAAACTATGAATTATTTAATTGTTTAAACTTCAAAAACATAATTATATAAGAACCGAACCATAATTATTTTTATATAATTCTTCAAGAAATGAATTTGCTCTTGAAGGCATTAACGTTGCTGAAAGTTGTTGGGTCAAATGCCATTTTGATAATTTTTTCCATTTCTGAAATTAGGGGGTCAGATCCAATTAACAGCCTACGGTGCACATCTTCGTTCGTTTCCCCTCTGGACTTTTTTTGTGAATCATTCTAGTTTCTAAATAATTGTTACTGGCTTCTTGTGCTTTTTCACTTAATTGTTCAATGTTAAGTAAATCACTCGAAATGAGAGTAGAACCATGGGTCAAGATCTTAAGCACGTTTCGTGGCTTTGCATACCATGGATATTCACGACAAAATAAGCCAAGGTAAAGAACTTAAAATTTCCCGAATTGGCACTTGCAATGATTTGTAATTTTATTTTAAATATTTTTATGAATTTAATTTGGACAGAGTGGGTTATTTCCGCTGAAAAAAACACGTCTGGCAATGTTACCATACTCCCGTGTAAGTTTATCACAGGGAAAGAAACGGGAAAGTATCCTGATTATATCCTCCCAAGAAAACCCATCACGATGATAATACTGTGGAGCCATGGGTCACCTAACTTCCGTCTTTGGAAGAATTTTAGGACCAAAGAAGAACTGGGTTTATCGATGAGTAAACACATTTGTCTTGAATTTCATGTGTTTCGTAGCTGCAATTATTTCTTTCTCGCATTCCTTTCCGTCAGAGGAGGCTGGTACCCAACATACTGGAGGTTGTACCTCCATCGAATGGAAGAAATGTAATTTCCAAAATTCAAAATGCGAATATATAATAAAAATGTAGCAATTCAAATCGATTAAAACTAAGTTAAATAAAGGTCTGTATTGAAACACTACTTACATAATTTTATGCATCGTGTCCCCTGCATCGTATAAGGTTTAGTATACACCTCCCGCGCACGTGGTTCTTGCTTTGATTTCCACTGGGCACTTAAGTTTGACTCGAGCACATTGCAACAAGCGATATTACTTCGACACTATTTTATTTCGAAAACTTCACTATCCTGATATATTTGGCAATAATGAAAGATCTTTGACGCACATTCGTTTTCACAAGAACGTTCGTAAACCGCTAGCCTGCCAGCTGCAGCCACACTGGCTTCCGCGGAACTTCCATCCAGAACGGCCACCTTTACACAACGAACTCATAAAATGTACGTTTTGAATCAAAAAACCTAATATCAAATGAAAACAAATTCTCCAAGTATCATAAACAATGCATTCAATATCGTCAATAATTGACTGATCTTACGTACTTTCAATAACAAGTGAAATTCAGAAAACTACGTTCCAGCGAGTCAGACGAAGACAGACTATGGGCATTACCCTGAGACTTCCTCTGTCGCCGCGCAGTGCTAGACAGCGCCACTCACCTGTACCACCGAATGGCAGCATGTTTCCCGTGTTCAATCGAAGGGCCAAAGAGTAAAAAATAAACTCAGTAATACAGCGAAGAGCGTGATGCAATTCCTGGCAAGGCAAGACACCGGAGAGAGCGCCAGTTGAACGCTCCTTGGTTTCAAAACGATTTCATACACATCTATATTGTAGCAATGTCTTCAATATTGAATGTAATTAAAAGAAAAATGTATATTCCTAAGATATTAGATCTTTTTTCGATTTTCTGGGAGTTATGCAACCGTGCAACTTAAGCACGAGCCGCCACAGCTTTACGTGCCATTTTTAGAGCTAGCAAGCAACAAGTAAATTACACGTCGCTGTGTGTGTTTGGTTTCGGTCAGTGCATTGCATATTCCTGGTCGGGTGACCGGCTAGGAACCCCGGAATCTAACGGTGTTGAGCCCCTGGCCGAAGGGATAAAAGGCACTGACTGACTGCGACGTGACGAGACTTGACTTATATAGTATTTACTCAGTAACGGAGGATTACTCCAGAGAATGCGCTCAACGCACAACAAGGGGTAAGGAGACGCGTTGCTTCAACGATGCAACAAATCAAACACCAAACATCAAACACAATTTTCCCATCTACCACAATAAATAGCAACGTGTGGCTACATTCCACTACAGTTTCATTGTTTGTCATTTTGTTGTATCTTTTCATTTTTTGTCGATAGCAGTTGTATGATTTGATTCTTTATATGAACTTTTTCATTATTGGAATGATCAGAGAATTCCTGAGTACATTGAAATCGTTGGATCAACAAAACATTGTTGAATATTTTATATTTGGACATTATTGATATATTTGGTATGTGGCATTTATAACTCGATTGTAGTGGCACTAATGTAATGAAAATACTTACATCAGTTGTTTGATACATTTCTGCTTACATGGGGATTTATGAAAAAACACACTTTCATTTTTTTCTTTTCAGAGAATTTTAAAACATTGCACAGATCCGGCCCTGTTAATACTGTGATATTCCAAAATGACGAACAATTTTTACTATGGAAATGTCATTTTATACGAAATAGAATATAGGGATGTCAATAGACGATCGCGAGGGGGGCTATGTGACGAATAAACAACCGGCGTTAAGGATCATTTTCGTTAGGTTGAAATGACAGAGCAGGGGCGGAACAAGCATTGTTTTGGAGAGAGAAAAAATATAAAATTCGGATGCTATCGAGTTTTTATAAGAACATTCATTCGCTCGAGCAACGCGGTGATGAGCGGGTCGGCTCCTGATATATATTTTACCAGGTCGAGGAAAAATTGACAGTTGTAAAAAATTAACTATCGTTTCTTATATTATGATAGAGCCTTTTTGTAGGAAGTAAATACGTGTCTAGGTGTCCACTCGAGACGCAAGTGAGGGGAAGTCACGGATTATAATTTGGAATGGAAGAATTTGGAACCAGATCACGGAGATTAGGCGAGGACTTTACCCAGAAACAAGATTCTGCTGCGTCGACGGAGATGGTTCTAGGGGCGCCATCGAACGAAGAAGTGAAGAGCGCGCGAAGACCCACAAATGAATAAGGTTTTATAACTATTGTAATATAGAGAAAACTGGTCATGACCAAAGATCAATTCTTTTTTTATTATCAAGGTAATAATTGTTTAACTTGCAACATAATTATAATAATATAATATTATAATAAATGATAATTTGTTAAGTTGAAAGAAAGCTGATTATCATTGTTCGTTACGTGCAATCCAGCATTTTAATAAGATTTTCAGATTCCTCGCCACTCCGTATGGATGGCAGATTGAATAATTGGTTGCAGAGTAAGTAGCAACAATTATGATCTTCGAACCCCAATTAACTGAGCTAGCACAACATAATTTTGGAATGAGAGATATTTAAATTACGTAGGAATCATTAGGTTTTAAGTGCAACCTTTTCCTGGTGCCTAAATCACATTCATCAGTAATAATTATGTTTCAAAATGTCGCTCTAAGTGGGGCTTGTTTTTAAATAGAAAGACGGGGCTTGTTTAAAATTGGCACCAGTCAACGTCGGGCATGTTTCAATACAGAGCTATCAGTATCACATTCTGAAGGACAATTGTAGAAAATATTGTTCCAACAAAGGCTGACAAAAGTAGACGTGCATCATTAAAAACAAGGTATCTCAGCGCAAAATGGGTAAAAATGGCAAACTTTGATGTTTCAAAAACTAAATGAATTCTAGAGTCAGATTCAGTTAATATCATAGCCCGGAAGTTATCTAAAAGACTATGTAAAAACCAGATAAAAAATTTCATTCCGTTGTGACGCGTGAAGTTGCTACTTGGAATTACTAAATTATTATTTAGTTTGGTTTATTTTTTTCGTGTTTCCGGGCGCGTCAACTGCTTTGGTCATTAGTCCCGTTAGTGTAGTGCATGTTTTTTCTCGAGAGACGGCGGTGGTCTTCCCCCGCCGGATGGCGAGATCCGGCGACGACCTACCGTCGGCTAGTGAGATTTCCCCCTAACCAGGACTCTCCCATCAGCGGGGCACCGCCCCAGCCGGGACAAGCTCTCGACCGGCCTTCCGGAATACGTGGTAGTGTAGTGCATAAATTACTTTTTAAGAAATATGTTATTCACTAAGACAGAAGTAAAGTACATACCTCCAGGTATCGTATTCACTGCAAGCACGATTCTGCTACCCCGGAGAGCAAAGCTCTTGGCATCGAAGAGCTCACCTCTCTTCTTCTTGCGAGAGCCAAGAACTGCGTTGCGCGGTGTATCCCTTGTGCACACCGGCGAAGGTGGCTCAGGGCTCAAGTCACTGCAACTCACATCGATTGTCGGCCACACACTCTGACCTAGGGTTCGAGTTCCGACGGCGACAGAATTTTCGACACTACAAGAACAGCTCAGTCAAATTCTGCCGCTTTTTGGAGGAGAATTCTAGCGGCCGGCTGCTCTAATCGAGAATATTCCGAGTTTTTTCCGGGCGTTAACTCCAGGCAAATGCCGGAGCAGCTCAGTCCCCTGACAAACGGGCCAGGGGTCTCGCGCGTTCTTTTCTTCCTCCTCCTTGTCCCTTCCTCACCCCTACGTAAGTAAGAAAATGGCATTTGGAACACACACACTCATATGGGAATGGGAAAAGAACACACACACACACATGCATTCTACTACCACACTTGTTGGGACACAAGTGTGATAGTGCTCCTTCCCCAGCAGACGGCCATAAGCTCTTCGTGTATGCGGAAATGTCCACCCGCCCCCGAGTTACCCGGCGGTACTCACGTCGTTAGTGGGAAAGCGGGGCAGTGAGCGGGCGTGGCAACCTCCGTGTTGAGCCATCTTAAGGCCCAGAAACGAATCTCTACTAAACTTTATCCAAAATTAACGGCTAATTAAGTGCTCTACTCCCGAATTTTCTGTTCTTATAGTTTTCCCAAAATCCTTTAGACTAAAGTTAGCAGCGCCCAGAAACGAATCTCTTCCAAACTATATCCAAAATTAAGGGCTAATTAAATGCTAATTAAGTGCTCTATTCCCCAATTTTCCGCTCCTAATAATTTCCCAAAATCGTGGGCGCAAGAAAAACATTTAACATAGGTTCATATGGGCGAAAAAACATTCAAACAAAAAAAATTAAAAGCCTATCCAAAGATTAACATGAGTTAACGGCTCTAGGAAAGATTCCAGCATTTATATTCCAAAAATAGTTACTCCAGCATTTATATTCCAAAATTCAGGGCTGTACAAAGAGAAACAATTAACATTGGTTCTCACAAAAAAAATAAAACAAAAAACTTCAGAAATTATCTGAAACCCCACCCAAACATGAACCTACGGCTCTAGGAAAAAAATTACTCCCGCATTTATATTCCAAAATTCAGAACTGTACAAAGAGAAACAGCTAACCGGTGAGCGGTAAATTTTTAAATTATAGAATACTTTTAGTATTCGTTTAGGGCACATTTTGGCGTAGAGTATGAATTATAAATTGCGATGGTTTGGAAGAAGCGTCCTCTTCCTTGCGCACTGCGTTCGGCCGAGGGTCATTTTTGGGATTCGAACCCATGTTCTTCACACTAACCGGTGAGCGGTAATTTTTTTAATTACAGATTACTTTTAGTATTCGTTAAGGCACATTTTGGCATAGAGCATCAATTAAAAATTGCAATGGTTTGGAAAGAGCGACTCTCTTCCTTGAAGTCATTGACCCGGAGGCTGCAATACAATACTTGTTCAGGTTGTTTATACACATATATACAGTTCAAATGGTAAATAATGCATTATGTGTCATTGTTAAAATTAAAATTACTTTTCTTGTGATGCTCAGTATAGTCTCTAATTGTATAGAAACAGTTATGCGGCAGAAACGATTTCACTTTGGATTTAAACTTTTCTGTAGAATTTAATCGTTTAATGTCATCTGGTAAAGTGTTGTAAAATAATGTACATGTATTGTATGTGAATTTTTTGTAATGAGCTGTTGATACTGTCACCTGATGAATATGATTTCTACGTCGAGTGTTATAGTAATAGACATCGGCATTTTCTGAAAATATATTCCCGTCCGTAAGCAAGTCATTTTTGACAAAAGCCACTGATTCGTAAATAAACAGAAAAGGTTAGGGTAAAATTCCTAGATTCATGAAGAGAGGCTTACATGAATCACGTGGGTGGGATTTGGTTATTATTCGTACAATTCGTTTTTGTAATCTAAAAGTCTGGGAGCTATAAGATGTATTTCCCCAGAATATTATGCCATATCTCAGGCGGGAATGAACATTCGCGAAATATACACAACGAGCAGTATGAAGGCTGACTGAATTTGCAAGAATTCTGAACGTGTAGCATAATGAACTGAATTTTGTGTTCAATTCATTTAAATGGACGTTCCATTTAAGGTTTGACTGAATTGGGACTAACTTAAAAATTTTGTTGCTTTAACATCTGTCAATGGTACACCGTTCATTTTTAATGGAACACAGAATTGTTTATTTGAAATGGAAAACTGCATTAAAACCGTTTTCTTTTCGTTTACTATTAATTTGTTATTTCGGAACCAATTTGAAACATCTGATATTGTACTATTTACGGTTTCTTTATTTCAAAGGATGTTCGTATCATCTGCAAAGAGAACCGTTCTTCCGTTTCGAATCGTCGAGGGCATATCGTTTGCGAAAATTAAGAACAGAATAGGGCCTAAAATCGATCCTTGAGGAACTTCACGTGCAATGGGCAAAGAGTCGGAAAGGTGCGTACGTAATGTTCCATCATTCTAGTAAGGTATTTCTACTCTCTGATATCGTTGTTTAAGGTACGAACATAACCAATCTAGAGCAATACCACGGATTCCATATGAAGGTAATTTGGAAAGTAAAATGTCATGATCAATGACGTCAAAAGCTTTTGAGATATCTAAAAATAATCCAATAGGTGCCTCGTTTTGATCCAATGATGAGGCGACATCTTTAAGAAAAGAAAATATAGCTGTTTCCGTTGATTTTGATTTTCTAAATCCATGTTGGCAATCTGAAAGCGCGTCGTGTTTACTGAGAAAGGTTTCCATTCGTACGTAAAAAAAACTCTCTAATATTTTTGAAAAAACTGATAGAAGAGAAATGGGCCGATAATTTTGAATTTCATTTTTGTTGCCTCTTTTGAAGAGCGGCTTAATTTTAGCTGTTTTGAAAATATCTGGAAACGTTCCGGTGCATAAAGATGAATTAAATATGAGAGTTAACGGGTGTATAATGGCATACGCACAGGTCTTTAACAAAGAATCCGGGAATTCATCTAAACATGACGAATATTTATTTTTTAGTTTACCGATTATTTTGAGAATTTCATAGGAAGAAGTTTCGGAAACGAACATTGTGTCTAAAATTTTGGGTGAACTGTCTGTTTTTGAGTTTTGTGCCTGAAGACCCTTAGTGAGATCGGCAGCAATTATTCGAAAAGTATTGGTTAAAGAGACTAGCCACTGTTGCCGGATCGTTCACATTTATATCGTTATATTTTAAAACAACATTCTCTACAGGGGTTCTACTTGATTTGGTCGATTTTTTTATTATATTGCTTTTGTTTTGTTATTTGAGTTCAAAATATCATCGTTTTTCATTATTTTAGCCTGCCTTATGACATTTCGTAACAATGATTTGTATTTTTTAAAGTAGATAAGGAAATTTTGTGATACGTTATGACGTTTAGAAATGAAAGAAAGAATTCGCTTCTTTTTTTTTTTTAAGATGTCCTAATCCCTTGCGTTATCCAAGAATTGCTTTTCCGTGAAATATTTATTTATTTATTTTTTTGAAGAGGAAAGCAAGTAATAGCATAGCAATGTAATAGCAATGTAATGAAAGAGTTGAAAAAAAAAAAAGAATTACCGTCGACCGGGGCTACTTTGGTCCTTGCGGGGTAACTTTGGTCCAACGCGAAAAAAAAGTTTTTAATTTTTGTACTGAACGGACACTACAAGATAAATGGAATTATTTGGTCTTGAAAAATAGTTTGTACTGTTTTTTAAAGTAATTTCGTACTTTGGAGTAAATTTATTTTTTTGTTAGTGGCAACATTGGAGGTTTTGCAAACGTCTGTTTATACGTGAAAATTATTTCTCTCCAAACTTTCTCTTCTGGAACAATCTGGAAAATAGTTCAATATTAGGTAAGTGCCAAAATATTATCTTAAGTAACCTGCAACAAATGTGTGATAATAGTTTGTTCTTTATTTTCTTGTTTTGACAGTAAATTTTAACGATTTCCTAAATATAACCTAAATACTAGTTTTTCGGGGTTACTTTGTGCCAGGACCAAAGTAGCCCCAACTATTTCTTTTACCAACAAATCTTTTAAAACCAGGTTTTTATTAACAGTTTTTCAAGTGTTACGATCGTGCACGTTAATTTAGTTGTTTTTGTTCCAGTTTGTGACGACAATACGTCATGAGAACTTTGTGGAAACAACAAAACAAGTCAATGACAAACTTGCCCAAGGATCGGTTTCCTAAACCCCTAAAACAGCTGGTGGATTATCTTTATGCAGAGAAGAAAAAAAACCTGATTTCTGGGTTTCAAAAAACAGGAATCATACCCCTAGACAGAACCAAAGTTCTGGAGCGCTTGCCTCAAAAGAATATAACCACCCCTGTAAAAAACCTGATAGGAGAAAGTTTCTTGTTAAAACTGTCAGAAAAACGGCAGGATTGGACTAAAACAGGGCCCAGCAAAAGAAGAAAGAAATTGAATGTGCTACCTGGCAAAAGTGTCTCTGCAAAATTATTCTATGAGTCTAGCGCAGATGACATTGATGAGTCTAGCGCAGAAGCATCAACATCCACACCTAAGCCTAAAAGAAGATACTCGTGTAGAAATGAGACACCAGAATCTGAATACTCCAGTTTGTACAGTCATGACAGCAGTAATTCTAACGATGGCTCCAACTTTTCTGAAAGCGAGCCTGAGGATTTTGAGGAAGACGTTGGTTCCAGTGGTCCTAGAAAAGATATACAAGAACGAGAATATGTGAAAAATAATTTCCAAATAGGTGACTTTGTCATTGTAAAGTATGCAGGCAAGCACTATCCTGGCTTAATAATAAAACTGCCCAGTGAAGAAGAGACAGGCCCCACAATAGAATGCATGACCAAGACCAAAAAATCCTGGATATGGCCTGAGAAAAAGGACATTTTTGTATATGAATGGGCAGACATCAAGAAAAAAATAAACCCTCCCAAAGCTATGAAAAGAGGACACTTCTGTGTTGCTGAGATAGATAAGTATTATGAATTAGAATGAAAAGTCTACATTTGACAAAATACTTAAGTACAAGGGACAGTTTTTGAGACATTGTATGTGTTTATCAATATCTTCTTTATTGTATTTCAATGAGATAATAAAAATATTTTTTGCTAATTTGCAGTGTCAATTTATTAACAGATCCTTAAGCAAGGAATTACAGCGGTTGCATCTCAAAATCGATTCAATATGTATGAAATAAAGTGAATGGACCAAAGAACCCCAAGCGGGGCTACTTTGGTCCAAAACTTTAAAAATTGAAAAAAAATTAAAAAATGTTTTTAAAACAATGCCATTTTCTTTCTTATGTCATGTTAATTGGTTAAAATTTAAGTTGGATGCTGGAAATCTGTATGTTATATTTTTTATCAAAAGAAATGTTAGTAGAAACGTGAAAAAGTGGCCCAAAGTAGCCCCGGTCGACGGTATATTTGTCGTTTGTACCAACACTATTATAAACCGCTTCCCGTGACTCCTGCATCAAGTAATCAATAAATAATTTTATTTTACTTTTTGTAAACAATCTAGTCATACGTGGATTATTTATTCAGTGATCGCATTTCTTATAATGGTAAGAATTTGTGCATGTGGTCACTGTATCCTAAATCTTTTGTTTCAACTTCATATCGAGTAGTAGTTTTGTTAATTATAATTTGATCAATGGACTTCATCGAATTTTGTGTGATCCGTGTAGGTCATTAATTGTAATGTCTAAATTGAAGGAATTAATTAAATTGAGAAACTTTTCTTTCTCACAAGATTCGACAGAAAATCAATGTTAAAATCTCCGCTTCAACAATGGATTCAAAAGAGCGATTGCTGACTTTGTTCAGTGTTATCTCCAGATTTTCGAAGAACAAAGTACCATATAATCTGCAGTTCTCTTTGTTGGAGATCTGTAGATGCAAAGTATTATCACTTGTGAAGTAAGATGTACAACAGAAATTTCGAAAATATTTTCAATGGAATACACATTTAATTCCGCCAAGGAGATAGAATCAATATTATTTCTAACGTAAATACAGGAACCCCCATACGTATAACCTTAATGCGATTCTCTGTCTCTGCAATAAAAGCCTGCGAGGTAAAAGTTTGGAATTTGGAAAATGCTAAGTTCATTAGGAGATAACCAATGTTCTGTAAAGCAAAGAACATCCATTTGATTTAGATCGCTCTGTAGTGCTGCCTCGATTAACTCAGTTTTATTTGAAAGGGATTGAACATTATGGTGAAGAATGTTTATTTTTTGCAAGTACCTACACGAATGTTTTTCTGCTAAATCTGACTGTTGTTGCTATATATTTACTCCACTTTTACCTCG
This sequence comes from Teleogryllus oceanicus, assembly GCA_964035755.1. NCBI lineage: Eukaryota > Metazoa > Arthropoda > Insecta > Orthoptera > Gryllidae > Teleogryllus > Teleogryllus oceanicus. The sequence goes on from CAXIVR010000010.1 coordinate 40,154,452, forward strand.
AGTGCGTGGTCGAAGGTTGTGTGTCCCGGCAGGGACAGGTTGTGAGGAAAATGGAGCATCAGGTGTAGATGAATTGGTAGTGGGAATGGGAGAAACGGGAGTAGGTTCAGAGGAAGAGGCAACAGGGTTCGAAATAAAGGTGGGGATTAATAATCCGTGGGTGGTAAATAATATGTGGAGTGGTAAAAAATCTGTTGTTTTGTTTACCGTGCTCGTTAGCTGATTGCCTGCGCTTGTTCTTTACTATACTCTCAAGAAAGGTAAGGTTTATTCAATTAAGTTATTGATGTTACGATTTATTTGCATGGGGAAAACATTCAAAGTTCATTCTTTGCTAATAAAATTCAGTTTGTCGTTTCAAATGCAGCAGCAAATGCAAAACGAGCTCATAAATTAATTTGGGTGTGTATTTATCCTTTGGCTACCATTTAGTTTGTAAATGGCTTGTAATATCAAATCAAATGTGCATATAAGTTATGAAATTGATGTGTTTTGATTATTGTTATTGTAATAATTTAGGTTACTCGAAAAATACCATATTAAAACGTACTGCCCAATTTATAATCAGAAAACGTGAAACTCCATGTACAAATTAAACTCAAAACGGGCATATGATGGTTTCTCTGCTGCAGACTTGAGTAAAATAATTGCCTGAATAGGAATACTCCATAACGGCCATAAACAGTATACTAGGATGACCGTTTTTAAGGGGATTGTCCTTGTTTTTCTTGTGTCCCGTTTTTGTTTTTCGTTTTTGGCTATAACCTCACTCCACGAGGCAATCCATGCACACAATAAATGTGGTTGTGAGTTTTGCTCTGTCTGTACCAGGCAAAATGCTGTGGTGAAAAGAGTATTTTCAATTGTGAACTCCCTTTGGATTGATAAAAAAAACCAAAAAAACAAGCAGATAACACTAATATAATATTCAAAGAAAGAAGAACTAAAGCTTTACAAGCCAGCCAATTCAGCCATCGACAAACTATAGAATGGATCCACCGCAACAAACTTAATCCTAAACAGAGACAAAACAATCCCACAACTCCCATTCAACACAACAATACTCACCGAGTTTAACATTAGAAGGAAACAGCATCACACAAGCACAGAAAACCAAATTTCTCGGAATCAACCTCAAATGGAGCTCACACCTAGAAGATATTAATTCAAAATTGAGCCAACTAAATTATGCTCTTAGAATAATCATATTAAGAATAAGCAGCACCATTGAGTCACCTCGAACAGTACTTTGCAAATGTGCACTCTATTCTCAAATACGAAATAATAATATGGGGCCAAGCACCAGAAGCTAAGCAAACATTCAAAATACAAAAGAGAATCATGCAGACCTCAATTCCAAAAACTTAAGATACTTCCACTGCCTTGTATATTCATTCATGAAGTTATCATGTTTGTAAAGAAAAATCTACTAAACAACAATACCCCTTACAAATTTATCTCAAGCTTACACCCCTATAACACAAGGCAGGCATGTAACCTTCATCATCCAATGTGCACAAGCACATTATACCAAAAGGGACATTCTCTTCAGGTATACAATTCTTTAACAAATTATCAATACATCTGAAAATCACAACAGGCTTACACAACAAGAATAAACTCAAACACTTTCTTGGGGAACAACTTTTTTATAGCGTTAAAGAATACCTCAATGACTAATATGTGCTATGTGATTTCAGGTGCTGCAGTAGAACTAGGTGTAGAAATAGAAAAAACCCTAGCCATAACCCGCCTTCTACTCCTCACCATACTGTTAAATCATATGTAGTTGTTACCATAATTGTTATCATGTACTGTTAATATTACTATTAGTATTGTCATTACTATTATTATTATTATTATTTTATAAATAATGTTATCTATTATTATTTTTATTGTAATTATATGATTTATATTATTTAATTAAATTATATTATGTTAAATGTTTCACTATTTTGCTACTAAAAAGAATTATCTACTCTATAATATCTTAATATATCTGTAATAAGTATTGTAGTATAATCCCTAGGGCAATGACTCCATCTTGATCAGGTTTTTCTGTCCAGTTTCCCAGGTCCTTTGAGCAAATGCTGTGATGGCCTCTTGTTTTGCTTCTGGACAATAAATGTAATTTCACTCGCTGCACTCAAGAAGATGCATGCAACTACTCCCTCCATATACATCATATTTGACTCGTCATACACGATTGTAATTGTATATGTGACTCAATAAATATTATAAATTTTTTTTTGAAAATTATTTTTATTAAGTAATTCAATACTCTTGCAAGAGATCAAATCTTCTGATAAGTACAAAATTGATGGTGATGTTCCTGAATGAGAAGCCACAAGTTCCTGTTTGTAGTTCATAAGTTGATTAATAAAATATGTCTTTTTAGGTAAAAAAGTAATTTGTACTTGTCTCAGTGAAATAGTGCAGTCACATATGGAGCATATTTTCAAAAGCTTTTGTCCTGTTTCTTTTTTCCAATATTTCAGAAATGTCCTGTTTTATGTCGTAAAAAATCTTGTCACCCCATATTTTACCGAAGTCAGGCTTACAGGGGCTTGGTCAGTAGAAGCAAAAACATTTTAACACATGGTTGTTTGCCAATGTTTTGGAAAATGTATTTCCATCATAAGGGCTACACAAGAGGACAGAAAAATATAAGGTCACAAAAAACACAATGTCAGATACTCTTATCATGATACAATTCTGGTGAAAACAATTTAGAAGGAATTAATACAACATGATTACCATACCTTGCAATTACCAGGAGACTGAACACTCAAACAAATAAACAGCTACATGTTCATGAAAGTGGGACACCTCATGGGATGTGCGGAACATAAGTACACCTTCACCACACTAAACACACCATGATTACTAATGGTAGAGAGGTAGGCGGTGAGAAAAAATTTCAAATGGAAGATAAACTGACTTACCTCTAGTAAGGGAGTATAATTAATTGAACATAGTTATACAAGTTTGCTTAGTTAGGTAAAAACATATCAGATACTCTTATATATATTTATATATATAGATAATCTTTTCCCTACCAGTAGTTATTGTAACTTAAAACAGTCTTTGATATCCTGTGGTTAATTGGGACAAATCAAAGAAGGAACTGGATATGAACATATCTATAATTAAAAATACAAATCAATATATTTATATCCTATGATTTTTCCATTAAAAAGAGAGAAAGAGAGTGAGTGTGTGTGTGTGCACGCGTGTGCATATATTATTCTAATAATATATGTGTTTTCATTCTGTTTTTGTTATATCATTTATGTTATTTCTATTATTAATAATAATAATAGTTAATTTAATTTCATGTATATAAATAATTTCAGATCTAGTATATTTATATTACAATGCCAGTGAGTTGAGAAAAATACTAAAATTGTTAATACACCAGTAAAACCTAATTCTAGATAACACAAGTGGACATAAATGCAATATTCTGTTGAAACATAGATCAGATGGTCATTATTGTATACATAAAGGAGATACTACTTAATGTAGGTAAAACCCTGATTATCAATTTGGAGCCAACATATGTTGTGACGAGAAAATAAAATTGTAGTACAATTGTAGTATTAATTACATGGAAGGAACAGAAAACCCATGTAGTAAGAGTCTGAGAAAGTTGAGAAGGCAGCAGAAGATAGATGAGAAAGTTAAGAAGGCAAATCGACTGACCAATAATTAGTTTGTTCAAATGTGGCATCGGGAGATATGAGTATAATGTCAATATTAACAAAGTTATTTAAAAAGATTGGTAAGAACAGTTCAAACATTTTGCATACAGATGAGGTTGGCAAACAATTTGTTAAAAATGTCTGTATGTTTTTTGTTGACTGTTGGATTGGTTGATGGGAATAATTTCTTTAATTAATCTTTTTTATAATTAATTTCCTTGTCCAAATTCTGAGTAGCATTGAAATTAAAATGATAGTTAATTTGGCATGTTGAGCAAGAGGACAAGTGGGAGAGTCTTTCTTCATATCATATTTGAGTTCGTAGCCTTTTTTGAAGATAAGTTCTCCAGAGCAATTACTAATTAGTACAAGTAGGAACTACTACTACTCACAAGCAATTGCTTCTTTTCATATGAATAAAAAGTTTTGTGAAACGTTTACTTCTCTCTCTGAATATTTGTAAACTGATACGTTGATTGGCGATTGGTCGATTTTTATCTGTTTTGTTTGTCTACGTTACCGCGCTACGCGTACTACTTATTCCTGATTATTAGTACTTGTTCCTGATGGTGTTGACCGTGTTGGGTTAACCCATTAACTGCCATGATCCCCAATTGAGGATCTCACACCTTTTTCATTGTTATGTGATGCTTAGTACTTTAACTTGCGAATATTATTTCTTCAGTGACTCTAACAATGACTGTGCGCGCACGAAAGCAAACAAACGCGACGACAATAAGCGAACACTACAACTATTATTAGCACACAATTAATTTGGCAGTTAATGGGTTAAGTAGAACAATTGACGTGCATTGTTGGCGATATCGTAGGAAGACTTTACTTTCATTCATTAAATAGGTTGCTCCGAAAATTCGAAGTAAATGCACACTAGAAGCAAATTCTCGATTTTATTCACATGAAAAGTAATTGCTCCATGGCCGAGTAGTTACTCACCAATGAAGAAATTGCTCAAAATAAGAGCAATTACTCACGTCCTTTATTCACATTATTTGAAGCAATTGTTTTGAAAACTCGAGAAAGTAGTAATATATTATTTATTTATATAACTTGTTTGCCCAATGAAGACATTGGATGATATGAATAAAAACAAGTACATAACTTTCCCTGCACTACGTACATACTTTCTAAAAATCATTATATAACTTTCCCTGTATTACGTATGTAGAATGTAAATGAGAAAGTAAAAAGATTTCCCCATTTACCATTTAGGTTTACACTTTCTTTTTGTTGTGGGTTTATAATTTTATTTACAGTAAGAGTAATGTCTGATCATTCCCACTTTTACTAGAGCATTATATTGAGATATACCAAAATTTTCCTTTCTCTCTACATTTATATCTGCTAAAGATCTTAACGTCCGGCTTGCTGGGTCAATGGGTCACGATATATTATAATCCTTATTACCTCTATAATGGATTATAGGATCCGCCGACTATACAGCGCAGCTGGGAATCTGAAATAGAATGATTCTATTCCTAGTTCATTTCTGTTCGGATTGACTAAATGAAAAATCACTTTCTTTTCTATAGAACAAAATTTAACAAAGTTTATTTTTACTTTTTTATCAAACAATTTAATGAATTTAAGTTAGGCCTTTGATCATGATCTCTTTCAATTTACAATTTTACACCGCGGTTAACTTATCTTTTCTTCGTTGATGTCCCTCGTAGACTTCTCAGTCGAAATATCTTGCGATCTTGCCGTAGTCCAAAGTTCCAACGAAATCCTCTTCTGCCCTATCCAAGCTGGTCTCAAACTATCAAAATTACCAGTCCCGATTACGTCCTATGACATAGTCCGAACTTGATTACCACTCCCGACAAAGTTCCAATTTATACTTCAATATTGCTTCCACATGAAAATATCTACGAACAGTTCAGAAGCGCGTTTCGGAGCAGAATGAAATCTTTCTGCATGATTCATCCCTCGAAGACTTCGTATTAAACTACCTTCATTTTTTTCATAACATTTGACCATCCTTCTCTCACCCAGCCAATCCATACGTTCGTTATATTTTGGTGTAGCTGACCTTTTGATCGTCTTTTGAACTTCTTCGCCCAATCCCAAATTTTCTACTTTCGGCATCCAGAAAACTCTTAATGCATTTAGAAAAACAAAAACTACATTGTTTATTCCCGGTCGTTGCTAAGCTCTAGCTCTCGTGATATTTCGCAATGCATGTTCCACCATATTGTCTCCAAATAAATGTTAATTTATTTTAACGTGACGTATCGGTATGTGAGAGCTTCCCTCTCAAGCGTCATTTGGTTTGCTACAACCTAACTAAATGACAAGACTAAAATTGAACACTTTCTTCTTGCTTCTTCACACTAAACGACATTAACACTTTACACTTTGCACTGCACTAGGTCTTGTTTCTTGCTGCCTTAAAACTATTTACATTTTTCTTTCGGAATGTGCCAACAATAACCATTTCATCAGGTATTCTAGTAACCGTATCTGCCTAATATTTGCTCCCCATTAACTTCATTGAATACACATACACATTAAATTAAACTCCCTACACAAACTGACAAAATACACATAATAACAAAACAATACCAAAAGAAAAACTATTACACCTAATATTTACAACTATTTACAAATCTCTGTTATGACCAGTATATTTAATCATGCGTGTCGTCCCTCATATACGGCTTCATGTTCCTGTAGTTATATGTTCCCATTTGCCGTCCATTTTCATCATTCAAAATCGCGGCATTCTTGCTTAATACTTTACAAATTCGGTAAGGTCCTTTATACAACGGGAAAAATTTATAAAATATCTTCTTATCCACTGACGACATTAGAGGTACTCTAATTAACACTTCATCACCCTCCTTATACTCGCCTCGAAAGCATTGTTTCTGTTTTAGCTTTCTTTTGACCGCTGCCTCCCTCAAACTGTCATAAATTATTCGCGTATATCTCACATCATCTGGGATCCCACTTATTTCTGGGTGTAGTCCAATTTGCCAGTATGACGCAGTAAAATCCAGTCCCGTGAATATCCGAGCTCCTTTTACCTTCCACATCATTTCATCTAATTTCGGCGGTTTTTCATGACGAGCGATGGTCTTGCTATTGAGTTTCCTAGCATCAACACAAAATTTGATCTTATTGTCCTTCTTACGAACTGTCACTATTGGGCTTACATACGGTGTCATCGATTTTTTTATTATACCATCCTCAAGCATCGTGTTTATTTGTTTACGTACTTCGCTTTTATATACATGGGGGATCGGATATTGTTTCTTAAAAACTATTGGGCTTACATACGGTGTCATCAATTCAATTTTAAATTGATATCCCTTTACCGGTTCCCTTGAACTTCCAAAAAATCTCTATATTCATTGACTAACATTTCAATAGCTTCACTAGCATCTATTCTGTTTTCGTCGACCGCGCCCTCTGCTGCCGTGTGGATCTGGTCCCTGGTCTCTTCAATTTGTTCCGCAATATCGCAAATACACATATCTTCGCCCTCCTGGTCTTTGATCCCTAAACAATGTTGCCCTTTGTCACCTCGTAACAATACACTCCTGTTACCTATGTCGACCTTGGCGTCACACATTTTTAGGCCATCAATCCCCAAAATAATTGGACGAATCAAATTCTTCACTACAATTGCCGGAAACTGAATTGTGATCCCTTGAACTTCCACATCCACCCAAATTTGCCGACTTCTCGTTTCGATGCGCCTTCCATTAGCTGTCCGAATATCCAAACTCCTGGTGGGTAGCTCATCAATTTTATTTCCCTTTTCCTTTAACTGCTCATACAATTTTTCCGACACTGCACAAACATTAGCACCTGTGTCAATTAAAATGTCTACAGGTATATTCCGAAATATCCCCTTCAAAATTAAACACGTGCTATTCTCCGCCCGTTCGTCCGTATCTTCCCTTAATAAATCTTCCACCGATACTTCAATGCTATTCAACTCCTTAAGAACCATCACGCCCTCATTATCATCATGAAATTTTAGGTGGCTTGGTATTACAAGCGCCGATGCATGCATTGGTATTGTGACATACCGATATGTCACGTTAAAATAAATTAACATTTATTTGGAGACAATATGGTGGAACATGCATTACGAAATATCACGAGAGCTAGAGCATAGCAACGACCGTGAATAAACAATGTAGTTTTTGTTTTTTCCAAATGCATTAAGAGATGGGTTGATGCATTAAGAGATGGGTTGAAAGTAGAAACTCCGGGATTGGGCGGAGAAGTTTAGACGGTCAAATGTTATGAAAAAAATGAAGGTAGTTTAATACGAAGTCTTCGAGGGATGAATCATGCAGGAAGATTTCATTCTGCTCTGAAACGCGCTTCTGAACTGTTCGTAGATATTTTCATGTGGAAGCAATATTGAAGTATAAATTGGAACTTTGTCGGGAGTGGTAATCAAGTTCGGGACTATGTCATAGGACGTAATCGGACTGAGTAATTTTGATAGTTTGAGAACAGCTTGGATAGGGAAGAAGAGGATTTCGTTGGAACTTTGGACTACGGCAAGATCGCAAGATATTTCGACTGAGAAGTCTACGAGGACATCAACGAAGAAAGATAAGTTAACCGCGGTGTAAAATTGTAAATTGAAAGAGATCATGATCAAGGCCTAACTTAAATTCATTAAATTGTTTGATAAAAAAGTAAAAATAAACTTTGTTAAATTTTGTTCTATAGAAAAGAAAGTGATTTTTCATTTAGTCAATCCGAACAGAAATGAACTAGGAATAGAATCATTCTATTTCAGATTCCCAGCTGCGCTGTATAGTCGGCGGATCCTATAATCCATTACAGAGGTAATAAGGATTATAATTATATCGTGACCCATTGACCCAGCAAGCCGGACGCTAAGATCTTTAGCAGATATAGATGTAGAGAGAGAGGAAAATTTTGGTATATCTCAGTATATTTCCCTGTGAACGCATCATGAATTAATTTTCTAACTGTTCAATCTTGTCCTTAATGTCCGACATATATTTCCCAGATTCAGATTCTTGCACCTTTTAATGTTTCTAAGTCCCTCCTGTATTCGTTTTTCTAATTTACAATCCGAATTAACTAATTTAGATTCTATGTTTTCAATTGTTTCGCCATGTTGAAGAGACATTGCATTTAAATTCTCTACACGCGATTCGACGATTGTCAACTTTTCGCATTGTTGGTCATGAAAATGTCCTAATGTCACAATGTTTTCCTGTGAATCATTAACTTGGGAATTAATTTTGTCGCCAGATTCTTTTAATTCCCTCTGCATTTGGTCGACTTGATTATTAAAAGACTCAATTTTACCATGAATAATGTTAAATTCAGCCGATGTATCCACCCGTAATTGCACTATTTCCTCGTGTATTTCCTGACGAACATTCTTCAATTCTAATGACATTTCCGATGTCATTCCTTCCAATTTAACGTTATTTTTTTCAAATTCAATATTCATATCTGAAGTGATTCCATCTAATTTATTATTCATATCTGCTAACATCTTAAGAATTAAATTATTAGGGTCCATATTTCCTAACGGTGCAGCCATTATTTCCTTTTCTTGTGGTTCAATTTCAATAATTTCACGCGAAATTTCTCCCTCGGGGTTAGTATTAGCAGACGCCATATCATCTACATTAACATTCTCCATACGCAATTTTTGCTCCTAGTATCCTTATTAATAATTTATAAGACTAATTTTATCCGTGTCACCAATTGTTATAAATTATAACAAATTATGCATCACGTTGAGGCGCCATTTTGAGATATACCAAAATTTTCCTTTCTCTCTACATTTATATCTGCTAAAGATCTTAACGTCCGGCTTGCTGGGTCAATGGGTCACGATATATTATAATCCTTATTACCTCTTAATGGATTATATCTGTTAAAATGACTATACAGCGCAGCTGGGAATCTGAAATAGAATGATTCTATTCCTAGTTCATTTCTGTTCGGATTGACTAAATGAAAAATCACTTTCTTTTCTATAGAACAAAAATTTAACAAAGTTTATTTTTACTTTTTATCAAACAATTTAATGAATTTAAGTTAGGCCTTTGATCATGATCTCTTTCAATTTACAATTTTACACCGCGGTTAACTTATCTTTTCTTCGTTGATGTCCCTCGTAGACTTCTCAGTCGAAATATCTTGCGATCTTGCCGTAGTCCAAAGTTCCAACGAAATCCTCTTCTGCCCTATCCAAGCTGGTCTCAAACTATCAAAATTACCAGTCCCGATTACGTCCTATGACATAGTCCCGAACTTGATTACCACTCCCGACAAAGTTCCAATTTATACTTCAATATTGCTTCCACATGAAAATATCTACGAACAGTTCAGAAGCGCGTTTCGGAGCAGAATGAAATCTTTCTGCATGATTCATCCCTCGAAGACTTCGTATTAAACTACCTTCATTTTTTTCATAACATTTGACCATCCTTCTCTCACCCAGCCAATCCATACGTTCGTTATATTTTGGTGTAGCTGACCTTTTGATCGTCTTTTGAACTTCTTCGCCCAATCCCAAATTTTCTACTTTCGGCATCCAGAAAACTCTTAATGCATTTAGAAAAACAAAAACTACATTGTTTATTCCCGGTCGTTGCTAAGCTCTAGCTCTCGTGATATTTCGCAATGCATGTTCCACCATATTGTCTCCAAATAAATGTTAATTTATTTTAACGTGACATATCGGTATGTCACAATATTAGCAGGAATTCAGAATAATAGTTTTTTTTCTCTTGCAGAACATGAAAAACTATTGTTTCCGCGTCAGACAGGTTCCGTCTTAGTCTATAAAATGGCGTTTAACCGCACGGGTCTGAGAAGTTTTCCGATTAAGTAACGTTTCCAAATTGTACGACTATTTGTATTTGTCACGCCTAATTTTATTTCTTATTGCCAAATGTAATGAAGGGTTCTTTACGTCATTCGTCCAAGACATGTTAGTTTCAAATCAGTGATAACTCGTCAGGAGTAAATAGTTTCAATCACCAAAAGCTTGCCACATAATATGAGAGATAGGAAAAATATAAAACCTAATATCAAAATGTGTTTTTCTCAATCTATTTATCTAAAAAACTATTTGATATTTACGAATGCAAAAAAGCTTCATTTTTCTGTTAACTCAAGTCACGCAACAGGTCAATCTCTACGGTAAATGACGAAAATAACTTCAAGAGGCAATTGTTAAAATAGAACTTTTAGTGAATAATTTGTTTATTCCATTGTCCGCTAGGGAGTACATAAAAAACAAGACCACATCTTGGTGGCAATGGTCAATAATTATATTGTTTTGAAATGATTTTTCAGAATTTGACTAGCAATTTCAAAACTAATTTATATTCATTCACTATTTATTCCATTATTTGCAGAGAGATTCACTGCATGGATGACACGATGGCAGAACAACATATTGTTGAAAAGGACAGATTGAGCGGCACGGTTGATCGTTTGGATTTACTGGAATCTAGAGTGTCACGCCTGGAGGAATCAGTGAACACAGCTGTTGGTACCCTGATGCCTAAAGTGGAATCCCTGCTCTCTGGGAGAACACACGTTCAGCAATCCGAATCCACCTTTACTTCCTCTGGGTCCTCCACATCTGTGCTTGATTTGGCAGGGCAAGGGGACGGCGAAGCTCTGTTTCAGTTACTGGCAGTTGAGCAAGTAGACGTCCGAAATAATCCTCCGAGAACAGACAAGGGCGACACTGCGCTACATTTGGCCGCGAGTGGAGGCCACCTGAAAGCCGTGGTGGTTGGGGGGAAGGTTCCGGCCACCAGCTGCGCACGCCGCTGCACTGCGCCGTCGCCCAAGGCCACCTTGAAATCACCGGTCTCCTGACGTCGGAGCGAAGGTCAGCGCCAAGGACGCCGACGGCAACTCTCCGCTAGACCTCGCTGCGGGGCAGGGAAACAAGGACCTCCTACTCCTGCTTATGCAGAAGGGAGCGGTACCAAATGAAAATTCTGTTACAATGGCGGCAGAAAATGGTCATTGGAATTTAGTAGTATTGTTTCTGCAGAACGCAACTCTAGTTAACGCGTGTAATAAAGAGGGACATCCATTAATAGTGCTAGCTGCAAAACGGCAATCTCTGGGAAATGGTAATACTGCTGTTGGATAAAGGGGCATCTGTGACGAAGTGCAAAGATCCTCTAGAGAGCGCGTTGGTGTATGCGTCGAAGTCTGGACAGACTGACGCCGTGCGAGAGCTTTTGCGCCGTGGGGCCCAATCGAACATTGCGCAGGTACAGAAAGCTCTTTCGAATGCAAAGAGCGCCGGCGTGGTGTGGGCCTTCGTGGAAGTGGTGCCCGCCAGTGTGCGTGGAGTCCAGGAGATTTTGGCCTCATGATGCTGCTCGGCGGTCGGTTGCAGCCAATGATCGCATTCCTAGAAGCGGGTGTCAATATCAACGCAGGAGATGCCGATTGTGTTACTAGCTTAGGCTTCGCCGCTAGTAATGGACACATCGCATGCGTCAAGGAGCTCTTGAAACGAGGCGCAGACATCCAAGCAAGTGACAAGGACGGAAACACTCCACTCCACTCTGCTTCCTCTTATGACCACGTGGAGTGCATGCGCGCCCTGTTGGACGCCGGAGCGAGTACCACGGCGAAGAATAAAGACGGGAAGACTCCCGTTGAGGTTGCCCAATCAGACGCCGTGCGCGCAATTTTCAATGAGTAAAAGCAACTTCTACCTACGTGTATTTTCATAATACCAGTTCATGCAAGTAGTATCCTGCCTGGAAAATAGTACGTATCATTGGTAGGAAATTCGAGATGGTGTGTCATTAGACTTATCGCACGTACTGCTCTACAGTTGCATCTGCCCCGAAAAGAAAAGAAAAATTACCGAACAGCAATAACTATAGCAAGAGCACTACTAGTTTCTATGTATTCAGAATTTAAAGTTGTGATTTTGTAGACTATAACATATATTAAAAATGTTAATGGTTTGGGTAGACACACTAACAATAAACTGGAACCCCTATTTTTTAAAATGTTATATTCTGGCTTTCATCCCCGACAGTCTGTTACTTAAAATTCGTGAAAAGAGTCACAAAAATTTCAAGGCAAAAGCACGATGAAAATCTACTGTCTGAATAAAAATAGATTTAAAACTAGAAAATTACAGTCACAATAATTCTATTTCTTGTTTGTAATATTCTTAAAATTGTTAAGTAATATCACTATCAATTACTTTAAAAGTATCTTTATAGTAAGTAATCTGAGTTGTTAAGCTAATTAAGCCAGTAATTACCATCTAGTATAATATGTAGGTATGTTTATTAACAATATCAAGTATTTCTTTCACTTGTAACCATTTGTAATAAAGGTTATTGTTCAATAAATTCTTTATTTTATTCATTCTTTTAACATGCACGTCACCTTGTGAAAGAAATTTGTCGCAAAGCTGGACACTTCGGTAAGGTATGTAGTTTAAGCAAGGAATTTCTCCACAACCCGTGCTAGTTCCTGGTTCAAAGTACATACTCCGTTTGTCGTTAGTACTCTGCACGCTTTGAGAGCCTAGAAAGCTACAAGGTCCATCAGGAACTGCGCTCTAATGTAGACTGGAGACAACCTACTGTGCTCAGAAATCGTGACTGTTCGCCATGATGGTGAACGTCTATTCTGCCCTAGTTATCTCAGAAACAAATAGCAGGAATTAACGTTTCTTTCCAATTTTATATATTTATTCTCTTTTATGTTGACTAAAAGTTAATAAAAAGTTTAAAGTGGCCAATATTTAATACTTTGAAATTGCAATTTACCTACAATCTGTGGAGGCTAGTGGGGATGGGCTAAGAAGCTTCAGCGCTCCCCCCCCAGTCCTTGTCAAAATTATTTAATTTCTGTTTGATATTAAAATAAGTGAAACAGTATTTTTTTCAATTAAATGACCAAAATAACCCACTGCTGGTGCGTGTGTAACTTGCGAAAGCTCCCGCAGAGTACTGCTGCAATTTCATTTCCCTCCCTAGGACTACCAGTCCCAGCTGAATGCAACGGAGTATGGGCAGAGTTGATTTTGCTTCGCACGCTGTTTATGTATCTCAATATTGGGGCTCTAGAGGTGGCAGGAAGGGCAGTCTCTTCCTCAGTTTTGCGGGAAGTTTAAACGATTTTTAAAGCTCTGGCGGACGTGTGATATAGCGGAGGTGCTGTATATTTTATTTTTCTGTTATTTTGTCATGTATGGATCGTCGTAATTAATACGAATTTGTTCAATATTTAAAAATGTGAAATTTAGAAGTTTAACTCTTCAAGAAAAGTGCGATATAAATAATCGCGGTAGACCTACAGCAGTATTGAACATATCTTAATCTGCTACGAGTCGTCAGAAACAATATACGAGAACTTAAAATCCGGAAATATATCAAAAAACACGACTGGTGTGGTTGGGAGTCCCAAACTGCGCTTTTCTGTTTTCCGTGTCTTCGTTTTGGAGCTCCAAGTGATCCATCAACTGTGACATGGACTAAAAAAGGTATGTGTGACTTGAATAAACTTACTGAAATTTACACAAACATGAAAAATCGGAAATGCATGTTAACAATGCTCTTGATTTGGCTCTTAGGGGTTCAGTAGATGTACGACAGAGATTAAGTAAAGCATACGAGTGATCCTTACAACGTCACAACAATCAAGTGTGCAAAAATTGCCAGGTGCTATATAGATTAAGAAACTGTGTTCAATTCTATGAATCAAACGAACTAGCCCTAAGAGGACACGATGAAAGTGACAAGTCTGAAAATCGGGGAATATTTATGAACTGAGTTGCATACACGAGTGAACTTGACTCAGTGTTTAAATCACATTTTTTTAACATCTTGTCTGTTGATTTAAGAATCAGAGATTTTTGTCAAAAATGACTAGCTTAAGGGCGGGAATATATTTTCAGAAAATTGCGAAGTCTATTACTACAACACTCGACGTAGAAATCATATTCATCAGGTGACAGTTTCAACAGCCCTAAAAAAAATTCACAAACAATACATGTACATTATTTTGCCAGATCACATTAAACGATTAAATTCAATAGAAATGTTTAAATCCAAAGTGAAATCGTTTCTGCTGCATAACTGTTTCTATACAATTAGACTATACTGAGCATCACAAGAAAAGTAACATTAATTTTGACAATGATACATACGCATTATTTACAATTTGGACTGTATAAATGAGTATAAACAACCTGTAACAAGTATTGTACTGCAGCCTTCGGATCAATGACCCCCATCTCGATCAGGTTTTTCGTCCAGTTTCCCTGATACATTGAACAAATTCTGAGAAGGCCTCCTTGTTTTGCTCCTGGACATAAATGTAACTTCATTATCTGTGCACCTCTTCCAGAATTCATTGGGAAATATAGTTATTCAAATTATCGTTTCCATGCTGTTGTGGCAGGAAGTATTATACCTTGACGAAGAACATCATGGATGAGCGCCCAAAATTTATTGCTTATTTATCCTTGAAAACAGATTTTATTACATGAGAGCTGCTTTTTGTTGTTTTTTTTTTTTAAAAATTCATGTAGTATATGACTTAGTGTAGGGATCACAGAATTTTGAAAATGTGCACAGAATTCACTTCTCCCCATAGCACGTCATACGCAGTTTCAACTGTTTTTTGACGTAAAATAAATAAATAAATTTAGAGAGAGCTTTCTCTTTTCACACACTATTGAACTGTTGCAATATATGCTGGACATTTGTAGAGAGGCTATTTTGGAAGAAGTAGATGCGTCAGACTTCTTAGCAGTTATAGCTGATGAAATCACCGCTATATCGGATAGTTTTCAGCGTGTTATATTATTACGATATTGGGATTCAAAAGAAATGTCAGGGAAAGATTCTGGGGCTTTCTTAATCCTCGTGATCAGAATAAAAAAGGCTATTTCAGAATTCATTCTCGCCCAATTAGACTCAATATTAAAAGATAAAAAGGGAGAAACTAATTGTCAGGGAATGATTGGGAAAGATTCTCGGAATGTTAACTAGCGACATATACTTTCTAGAAAAACAAATATCAGTTTTTTCTTTAAAACTATTTTTAAAAAAATTCTACTTTAGTACTTGGTTGCGAAAGAAAAGTTTGTAACGTTGTACGGTTAAGTAATAAACAGAAGAGAAAAAAAAAAACGATTGTAATGTGCGAAACAGAAACTGGAAAATGGATATTCTCAGACCTAGAACACATTATCACATTTTTCAGACAAGACTCCCAATAAGCGGCCACCTGAACAAACTGCCATTTTTCTCTGGAAAAGAATGAATGCTTAAGGCAGGTTTTACTGTACATTTCGGATGTAATCGAGGCTTCTTCCTTTCGTTTAAGTGAAATCAGCTCGCAAAGGTTTGGTTTGGACAGTACTATCCCAATATTTTTTTTCGTTAATGCGTGTTGTAAGTTCTCAATGATTCCGCGAAATCGCCCGAACCGACAATGTACGCGGTGCTTTCATTACAAATTCTGAGCGAAGAAGTCGAATGGGCGACTTAAGAATTCAAAGGAGAACATTTGTTGCATCTCATAATTCGATTTATTTGATTAATAAAAAAAAAGTAAAAACTGTTGAGTATGGTGCGAAGAGTATCTGCGCACATTTTCTTGTGTACTAGAATCCCATTCCAACATTCCAAATATACATAGTTTGAACGATTAATGAAAGTTACAATAATAATAATAATAATAATAATAATAATAATAATAATAATAAAAAATTAAAAAGCAGGAGATTAGCAACATTTGAAAAACTAGTGTTTTCGTTTCTCGATATTTTTACTATTGCCAAATCTGGACACTATTCACAACAGTTCTCTAATATTATGAAGGGGATTGCTTCCACTGTCGTTATTTATATAGTTATTTCTACCGCTGCCCTGCTATGCTCATATTCTCTCAATGTTAACTATAATTTACTAAATTTATTTCAATTTAATCATGATTTCGACATACAACATTTCACTCCTGGAAGTTCTATTGATTGAAACCAATTATTAGATTGATGGCCACTAATATCGCGTTTCAACTAATATCACGCAACTCAGCGTTTCCCAACAATATAAATTTAACATTTGTTCTATGCATTACAAATTCTTTGGAGAATTATTTGTTCTATATAAAACATTAAAACACCGTACGGTTTTGAGTATAATTCGTAAGCTTACTGTTCTCCGTTCATCCTAAGAAAAAAGTGGATGTAAACAATAGCACGTGCTTTGGGATGCTTGCCATTGGTTAGTTGTCGTGATACAGGTGTGTTCATGTGCAGAAGAAAATAGTTTTTGATACAGTGGCTCATTTCATTCACAATGTTAAAATTCCAGACGAAACTTGCAATCTATAACTCAGATTCCAAAATACGGATACTATTGTTTCCACGCCTACCCTTCTTGAAGAGGAGATATCGATGTCGGTGACACTTGTGTGTCCAGCGTCTGTTTGGTATCAGCTCTAGCAGAAAAATAAGAAAGAATCCATGAGAGTCGAGAGGCGAACTGTACCCACACACGTGCATTAGTAACTGGAGCTGTTGATTTCTTAAGAACTGATGACAGACGCAGATTCGGTCACGCACGGTGGAAGGCGGTATGCATATGCGAAGCAAAACTAAACAGTTTAGAGTTTTTTGTTAAGCAGTTTGAAACGTTCGCTTGAAGATGTCGGAGAGCGGTGCAGGTCTTTCCGTAGTGAAACACCACAGCGGTAAACTAAAGCGAATGGTATTGGACGTTTTAAATACATTTTGAGCGCTTTTTAGAACTTCTCGAGCAAGGTATTTGTAAAGTGACGCCAGAATGCCGGTGAAGTGCAGTGAAGCATTCTATTAAATAGGAACAGGATGTGGGAGGTAGATTGCTTCAGTGGCAGTGTCGTGGTCGAGATAGTCGTCCCCGAAGGTTTCTTTTCTAGCACCGAATCGTCTGCTTCAGTCATGGAATTCAGCATCTTATTGAAGCAGAGTAATCGTAAGCAGATTGTTTGCATGAGATTAAAGGGTGAATATTAGTCAATACTGTCGAAATGATGTAAATTGGATATTGACATTCGCTTGCTCACTTTATTCTCGTAAAGCTTTTTTTTTTTAATTAAATTTGCAAACTGGTAGTGAAGGGTGATTTGATTAGTTTTTTTATCATGTAGTTTCTGTTAATGTTTCTAAAGATGCGTTTGCTGAGTTATTAGAAATATTTATATTCGCCTAGTACTCTGCAGAAGTCGGGTTCTCTTTTCGAGCGATCACCGATTATACCTTGCGCGCATGGCCGAAAGTAGTGTGAGCGGAGTCAGCGATTGAGAATCGGAGCAGGGCGGATGAATACCTCGAGTTTGTTTACATCACCTTTTTTCTAAGAGCTAACGAAGAATGCACAATCTTGTTAGATGGTTTCTAGGCCGACCATCAGAATGTTGTCCATGGAATGTCCTTGGTATCCCTATTCGTGCATTCTTTCCTTTTATTAAAATAAATGAAAAATGTTCCCGAACTATTAAAATAAATTAAAAATGTGCCCTCAACGATTTGGTATTAATAGATTTACAATTTCCCATAAAATCAATACGCGGTCGCGACTTTCCCTATCTGTGCCTCGTATGAAACACCAATTCAATTATATTATTTAAACAATACCAACGTATCAGATTAATCATAAGCTCCCGCGTCGCTATCATTTGTGTAATACCCCAGCCTATGCTGAAAATCCGTTCGCACCTCACCAACTGCTTACGTGTGCACGCTTCAATATCTTTTAACTGTGTTTCTTTTAAGTTTTCCAGAGAATCACGGCTTTCAATACTTCTCCACACCTTTTGCATGTAATGTGTTCGGGGCCGTGTCCATCTGCACAGCGCTATGACACAAAGCATGGAATATTAACTTGTTGATCGGTTGTCCTAACAACGCGTATTCTTTGACTTTCGAGTTTGCAAACAATGCCATTATTACTAACGCTGGATGCCGATTTTAGCATCAAATTAAACCTGGGGTCCTGGCTTATCAGACTAGACATTTTCGTTTCCGAGTTATAGAAAAACTATTTGCAACGGTAAACGAACTACAGGTTTGATTTTTCTGCAGTGCTAACAATATAGTCACTCACATTCAGCTGTACTCCTACCACTATAAGCAAAATTAAAGCTCAACAAAACGCGCGTAGTGAAGCCACATATGTCCAGAAGCAAAACCAGGGGCCATCTTGGAATTTGCTCAATGTATCAGATGAACTGGACAAAACGTGATCGAGGTGGGGTCATTGACTCCGAATCATTACTTGTTATAGGCATATTAAGTCGTTTTTCAATTATACAATACAAATTAAACTAATATATCATTGTTTTGTCAAAATAAGCATTTTTTTTATGATCAGTATAGTCTCTAATTGTGTAGAAACAGTTATGCAAGAGAAAATATTTTCCTTTAGCTTAAATTTGTGTACCGATTTTAAGTGTTTAATGTCATCTGGCAATGCGTTGTAAAGTAACGTACATGTATTGTATGTGGGTTTCTTGTAGTGAGCTGTTGATACTGAGTTGAACGTGATACGTTGTACGTGATGAACATGATTTCTACGACTTGTTGTAATTATAAATATCAGTATTACATGAAAATATGCTCCCAGCGCTGTCAGTTTTGACAAATATTACAGATTCGTAAATAAATAGGCAAGGCAATGGTAAGATTCCAAGCTCAATGAAAAGAGGCTTGCTGTTATCACGTGGATGACATTTTTTCTTTATTCGAATAATTTTCTTCTGCAATCCAAAGGTCTGGGTACTACTGATGAGCTTCCCCAGCATACTATGCAACATCTCAGGCGGGAATGTACATCTCAAAATACACGCAGCGAGCTGCATGAAGGCTGACGGAATTTGAAAGAATTGTGAATGCGTAAGATAATGATCTTAATTCAGTGTATACCCTTAAAAGGATATTAAAATCGATGAAATAAGAAACGATTCTTAAAAAGAATCAGGTAAAAATGGACTTTTTAGTCGAAATCTAACAAAAATGCAAAAAACATTATGCTGATCGTCAAAAAGAAAAATGTTTAACAAAACAAGATATAGTATAATGAATTAGTTTACATTTGCATTGTATAATTTTAAAAAAAGACTCAATATGCCTGTAATAAATAATGTACTCTGGCCAATGACTCTATCCGATCGGGTTTTGTCCATTTCTGATCCATTGAGCAAATGCTGAGATACTTTGATTTGCTTCTGACGTAAATGTAGCCTACCATGCGCACGCCTTGGTTGAACTTTCCTTTGCTTGTAGTGGTAGTAGAGCTTAGGTGAGCTTCTATTTTGTTAACAATACAGAAAAACAACTGTTTGTTCCTTACCGTTAAAAGAAGTTTCTATAATCTGGCAACGACAATATCTAGTTTTTGTGTTAATCCCTGGCTTTCTTTTTAAATTTGTTGTTATTATTATTATTATTATTATTACTATTATTTTCATCTTTCAACTATTAATAGTTAAATTGTTGGGAAGGGATTCTGAAATTCAAGAGAGCGTGCGCAGATGATTTTCTCCCCCATACGTCACATAGAGTTTTGACTGTTTTTGGCTAAATAAATAAATATATATATTCTTTTAAAATGCAAAGACAAATGGCATTTCAGTAAAATCCTTCCCTATATATGAATTAAAGATATCTGTACTCAGTGGTGCACTGCAACTATTTTAAAGTGGGAGAGCAAAACGCGTAAAATAATTAATTACATAATTTAAGGCAATTAAGAGCGAGTTCGAAAAGTAATATATATGTTTCAAAATAGATATTTGTATATAGGTGAGGTCATGTAACTTTAGTAATCTCCTGTAACTTTTGAACGGCTGAAGATATTGAAATGCAGTTTTGATAGAGGCATGAGAAATAGCTAATTGATACGTGTATTTATTTCTATTTTATCACTTATATTTTGATGAGATATTTGAGGTAACTTTTGTTTTTTTAATGAACTATACTTTTTTTTCAGTCTATCGTAAAAAGACGAATCCAATGATATACATGTCATATGTTAAATAAGAATTTTGTTGAGAAATTTTGATTCTTTTGCGACCAGTTCTTAACGGGTATTTTGAATGTAACAGACCACCACCGGTCACGCAGCGCTCCACCAGCAAGCGCGCACTCGGAAGGAAGGGAAGGAAGGGATCTGGTATTTCAAGACACAAACATATCCTAAATATCTGAAACTGTTGTAGTTTTTCCTGAATTTGCTTTCCATCCTTCCTCATTTCTAAATTTTAAGAAATGGAATGGATTAAAACTCAAGGATTTATCGTAGTATGTATTGTAAATAAAATTGTTTATTACTCAACTCCAGTTAGTGGGCTCGGTATCACAGGATATTAATGGGATCTTGAAACAAAACATAAGAATAAATACAGACCGTGCAAAGAATATTGCGTATTCTGACCAAACAATAATAATAATATTAAGAATAAGCGTAGAATAAGAACACAGGGATATAAACATCCATTAAGATAATAATTAATCACTAAAATAAAAAAATATTACATTCCTGTAACATAGTAAGCAATAGTAAATAAGTTGCAATCATTAGAGATGAATTAAATTGCATTCAGTCTCTCTCGTCCGAACTGTAAGTCATTCTCGCTGGCCAAAGAAGGGAGAAGGGTTGTGGAGGGGGAAGCGCCCAGCCCAGCCAAGCCAAGGGAGTACATCATGAAGGAAATTCCTCTTCTCTGCGTGGGAGGTAACGAGACAACGAGATTCTCGTTTATCTCGTAGGGATTCTTCTAAGCAGTTCAAGCCGGCCGAAGTTCTGAAGAGACTCATGATCAAAACTGGGTTAGTGTAGAGCAAATGTGATTTCTTCCCTAATAAATTGATTTAAAATAAATACTCTCTAGCGTAATTACGTAACGTTTCTTTTATTTTCATAATATTGAAGTATTATATCGTCGTATACAAGAAAAGTAATAACAAATTAATAAAAAATAAAAGGAAATGGCTCAAGCAGCAAATAACTGTATTAAAGTGCATTCTTATTAGTGTAAATGTTTGTTACGGTGTTTACGCTTTACACTTGTATGTAAATGAAAACCTCACATAATTTAAACTTCGTAAAATTCAATTATGAAATAATAATTATGGATTCCATTGAAGAAAACCTTATCTTAGTGTCCTTCGAGCTATCTCCCATCTGACATGAGCCTATCTTCGTATTTCCCATATGACCTAAGCCTATCTTAGTATTTCGCACGTGGAGAAGCTGTCAACGTATGCGCCGCGCCGTAGCGGTAGGCCGTTTCTTCCCTCCTGACCTCCTCCTATTGCGAAACGAGGAAGCCATCTCGATATGATAGGAGCGTTCAGAATATTTGTATGGCGTTTTGTATCTGAAATACTTCAAGATCCTTCCCTTCCTGAGCGCGAGCTTCCTGTGGATGCTGCGTGACCTTCTGTATGGTCGTTATATCTCAAAATATCCGTTAAGAACTAGTCGCAAGAATCAAACTTCTAAAAAATCCTTATCTAACGTACGACAATATACACATTGATCTGTCTTCTTTATTACTCTTCATAATAGTCTAAAAAACATGTATAGTTTTCCATTTGAAAAAAAAGCATTCTCAAATATTTCCTGCGTAAAATACAAGGATATAATAGAAATGAATACACGTATCAATTAGCCCTATTTTCCCATGCACTTTCGTGAAAACTGCATTTCAACATCTTCAACCGTTCAAAAGTTACAGGAGGTGCTAAAGTTACGTGACGCATCCTGTATATAAGAGCGGGTAACTCAGACACCGCGTGACCGATCTCCATGAAGTTCCCACAAATACGTTTTCTTTCACCCCGAAGGTTTACGAAAAAAACAGAAAGTGAATTACCTTAATTACTTATAGATGAGCTCCACACGACGAGTATTGTATGTTGCAAATTTATTTATGACCCTTCCGTTAACTTTTTTTATGCTGTTGAGAAACTGTTCTTTCTATAGATAACATTGCCTGCGCAGTCAATCTTTCTTCTCCCATCGTACTTCTAAAGTAACATTTTATTAGCTTCTTAGCTGAGAAACATCGCTCTTGCTTGCAAGTCATTGTTGGGATAGTTACAGCAATTCTCACGAGCTTTGCAACTTTTGAAAATGATGACCAGATTGTTTGAAATAATAAAATGAGGTTGATTTACGCCTGATAAATTTCTGAATTCTCGTCTTGAATAAAGAACAGAAAGTTCCGTACGCATTTTCTCCTTATCGAATATTTTATACAACTCCAGACATTCTCGTAACTCTTCGTCTGGAAATGTTTAGCTGAATTTGGCGAAATTAGATGGCATTACTATTGTTGAAATTTGAAGGCGTTTTCTGAACTAATATCGCATATTAGCCTAGGTTATAATGAGATCACAGACTTCTTTGCCAGCCACTACCCGCGTATTACTTTGTTGAGTATGACGTCGCTTGTTGACACTGTTAGGTTCACTGATTTTTTCGTTCTCTAGTACTTTATTTCTGACTTCATTAACTGCTTTAGCAAAGTTAGCAATACAAGAATGAATCTCCACCATATCTGCCTGGCGACATTGCAATTGGTTGTATAAAATATCATGTGGCATGATATGATGGAAAAAAGTTAGCCAAAAATTAAAATCATCTTCAAGACTTTTTAGTAGAGCAGATGCTTCTCTTATGGCGATATCACCTGAAGACTTTGATTCCATTACAACTTGAAAACCCTCGACATTTTCTTCCTTTTTTTCAAATGCAGTGTTTACTGTTCTCGGTTTGAAATTCCACCTTGTCACTCTGGCAGTAGGTATTCTCTTTTTTACACAGGTGTCTAATAACTCTTAGCGGAGATCTGGAAAAGAATGCTGGATATGCTGATAAATTCGCAAAGAAAATTCTTGCTTTGGAGTTATGTTTAGCTGCTCTTTACATCATGATATTTAATTGGTGAGCGAAACAGTGAATAAAATAAGCATTCGGATACAATTTTTGACTTCTGTCTGCACGCCACTCATCACATGAACACCATCATATGTCTGTCCAATTAGTTTCTCCCTTTTTATCTTTTAATATTGAGTCTAATTGGGCGAGAATGCATTCTGAAATAGCCTTTGTATTCTGACCATGAGGATTAAAAAAGCCGAGAATCTTTCCCAATCATTCCCTGACAATTAGTTTCTCCCTTTTTATCTTTTAATATTGAGTCTAATTGGGCGAGAATGAATTCTGAAATAGCCTTTTTTATTCTGATCACGAGGATTAAGAAAGCCCCAGAATCTTTCCCTGACATTTCTTTTGAATCCCAATATCGTAATAATATAACACGCTGAAAACTATCCGATATAGCGGTGATTTCATCAGCTATAACTCTGCTGAGAATCACTTGCCCATTTCCAAAAATAGCTTCCTTACAAATGTCCATATATTGCACAGTTCAATAGTGTGAAAAGAGAAAGCTCTTCTAAATTCCTAGGTATTTATTATTTGACAGTCAAAAACAGTTGAAACTGGTACACTGTGCTATGGGGAGAAGGAATTTGTGTACATTTTCAAAATTCTGTGATCCCACTAAGTCATATACTACATGAATTTTTAAAATTAAACAACAAATAAAAAGTAGCTCTATGTAATGAAACTGTTTCAAGGATGGGGCCAGCAATAATTTTAAGGCTCATCCATGATGTTCTTCTGCCATGTAAGTAATACTTCCTGCCACAACAGCATGAAACGATAATTTGAATAACTATATTTCACCTGAATTTAAAGAGGTGCATAATGGTTACATTTGCGTCAGGAGCAAACATATTTTGTGAATTTATGTTCAATGTATCAGAAATCATGGACGAAAACCTGATCGAGATAATATTGATCCGAAGGCTGTAAGTACAACATTGTTATGGTTGTTTATAATTGTTTATACAGTCCAAATTGTAACAATGCGCAGATCATTGTCAAAATTAATGTTACTTTTCTTGATGCTCAGTATAGTCTAATTGATAGAAACAAAGTTATGCAGCAGAAAAACGATTTCACTTTGGATTTAAAACATTTCTATTGAATTTAATGCTAATGTGATCTAGCAAAACAATGCATATGTATTGTTTGTGAATTTTTTTTAGGGCTGTTGAAACTGTCACCTGATGAATATGATTTCTACGTCGAGTGTTGTAGTAATAGACTTCGCAATTTTCTGAAAATATATTCCCGCCCTTAAGCTAGTCATTTTTGACAAAAATCTCTGATTCTTAAATCAACAGACAAGATGTTAAAAAAATGTGATTTAAACACTGAGTCAAGTTCATCGTATAATCTCATAGTTCATAATACCCTGATTTTCAGACTTGTCACTTTCAATGTGGCTCCTTAGGGTTATAGTCTGCTCGATTCATAGAATTGTATTACAGTTTCTTAATCATATATAGCACCTGGCAATTTTACACTTGATTGTTGTGACGTTGTAAGGATCACTCGTATGCTTTACTAATCTTAGCAAACAGTACTGAACCCCTGGAGTAAACTGGCATGGTTGTTAATATACTGATTTTCTATAAAATTTCAGTAAGTTTATTCAAGTCACACATACCTTTTTTAGTCCATGTCACAGTTGATGGATCACTTGGAGCTCCAAAACGAAGACACGGAAAACAGAAAAGCGCAGTTTGGGACTCCCAACCACACCAGTCGTGTTTTTTGATATATTTCCGGATTTTAAGTTCTCGTATATTGTTTCTGACGACTCGTAGCAGATTAAGATATGTTCAATACTGCTGTAGGTCTACCGCGATTATTTATATCGCACTTTTCTTGAAGAGTTAAACTTCTAAATTTCACATTTTGAAGTATTGAACAAATTCGTATTAATTATGACGATCCATACATGACAAAATAACAGAAAAATAAAATATACAGCACCTCCGCTATATCACACGTCCGCCAGAGCTTTAAAAATCGTTTAAACTTCCCGCAAAACTGAGGAAGAGACTGCCCTTCCTGCCACCTCTAGAGCCCCAATATTGAGATACATAAACAGCGTGCGAAGCAAAATCAACTCTGCCCATACTCCGTTGCATTCAGCTGGGACTGGTAGTCCTAGGGAGGGAAATGAAATTGCAGCAGTACTCTGCGGGAGCTTTCGCAAGTTACACACGCACCAGCAGTGGGTTATTTTGGTCATTTAATTGAAAAAAATACTGTTTCACTTATTTTAATATCAAACAGAAATTAAATAATTTTGACAAGGACTGGGGGGGGAGCGCTGAAGCTTCTTAGCCCATCCCCACTAGCCTCCACAGATTGTAGGTAAATTGCAATTTCAAAGTATTAAATATTGGCCACTTTAAACTTTTTATTAACTTTTAGTCAACATAAAAGAGAATAAATATATAAATTGGAAAGAAACGTTAATTCCTGCTATTTGTTTCTGAGATAACTAGGGCAGAATAGACGTTCACCATCATGGCGAACAGTCACGATTTCTGAGCACAGTAGGTTGTCTCCAGTCTACATTAGAGCGCAGTTCCTGATGGACCTTGTAGCTTTCTAGGCTCTCAAAGCGTGCAGAGTACTAACGACAAACGGAGTATGTACTTTGAACCAGGAACTAGCACGGGTTGTGGAGAAATTCCTTGCTTAAACTACATACCTTACCGAAGTGTCCAGCTTTGCGACAAATTTCTTTCACAAGGTGACGTGCATGTTAAAAGAATGAATAAAATAAAGAATTTATTGAACAATAACCTTTATTACAAATGGTTACAAGTGAAAGAAATACTTGATATTGTTAATAAACATACCTACATATTATACTAGATGGTAATTACTGGCTTAATTAGCTTAACAACTCAGATTACTTACTATAAAGATACTTTTAAAGTAATTGATAGTGATATTACTTAACAATTTTAAGAATATTACAAACAAGAAATAGAATTATTGTGACTGTAATTTTCTAGTTTTAAATCTATTTTTATTCAGACAGTAGATTTTCATCGTGCTTTTGCCTTGAAATTTTTGTGACTCTTTTCACGAATTTTAAGTAACAGACTGTCGGGGATGAAAGCCAGAATATAACATTTTAAAAAATAGGGGTTCCAGTTTATTGTTAGTGTGTCTACCCAAACCATTAACATTTTTAATATATGTTATAGTCTACAAAATCACAACTTTAAATTCTGAATACATAGAAACTAGTAGTGCTCTTGCTATAGTTATTGCTGTTCGGTAATTTTTCTTTTCTTTTCGGGGCAGATGCAACTGTAGAGCAGTACGTGCGATAAGTCTAATGACACACCATCTCGAATTTCCTACCAATGATACGTACTATTTTCCAGGCAGGATACTACTTGCATGAACTGGTATTATGAAAATACACGTAGGTAGAAGTTGCTTTTACTCATTGAAAATTGCGCGCACGGCGTCTGATTGGGCAACCTCAACGGGAGTCTTCCCGTCTTTATTCTTCGCCGTGGTACTCGCTCCGGCGTCCAACAGGGCGCGCATGCACTCCACGTGGTCATAAGAGGAAGCAGAGTGGAGTGGAGTGTTTCCGTCCTTGTCACTTGCTTGGATGTCTGCGCCTCGTTTCAAGAGCTCCTTGACGCATGCGATGTGTCCATTACTAGCGGCGAAGCCTAAGCTAGTAACACAATCGGCATCTCCTGCGTTGATATTGACACCCGCTTCTAGGAATGCGATCATTGGCTGCAACCGACCGCCGATTGCAGCATCCATGAGGCCAAAATCTCCTGGACGTCCACGCACACTGGCGGGCACCACTTCCACGAAGGCCCACAATCATACGCCGGAAAGCTTGGTATCCGAGGAGCTTTCTGTACTCAGTAATGTCTGGATTGGCGCTACGGCAAAGTTTCCGCACACGTCAGTCTGTCCAGATTATCACTGGCTACACCGGCAACGCGTTTCAGGAGATCTGCACACCTCGCTGACGCTTCCTTTATCCAATGTCAGCATTACCATTTCCGAGATCAGCTTTGAGCTGGCACTATTAACGATGCCGTCCCTCTTATTACACGCGTTAACTAGAGCTGCGTTCCAGAAACAATACTACTAAATTCCAATGACCATTTTCTTGGCCTGTAACAGAGAATTTTCAATGGTGCCAGCTCCTTCTGCATAAACAGGAGTAGGAGGTCCTTGTTTCGCCCCGCAGCGAGGTCTAGCGAGAGCGCGTCACACCCTTGGCGCTGACCTTTCGCCTGACGTCCGGGAAGCTGGTGATTTGGCGGTGGCTCGGCGACGCGCAGTGGCGCGGCGTGCGCAGCCAGGGAGCCAGCGCCGATCTTCGCCCCCGCGCAAGGAAGAACCACCATTGAAAGTTTGAGGTGTGGCCCGAACGGCGCCAAATGTAGCGCAGTGTCGCTCTTGTCTGTTCTCGGAGGATTATTTCGGACGTCTACTTGCTCAACTGCCAGTAACTGAAACAGAGCTTCGCCGTCCCCTTGCCCTGCCAAATCAAGCACAGATGTGGAGGACCCAGAGGAAGTAAAGGTGGATTCGGATTGCTGAACGTGTGTTCTCCCAGAGAGCAGGGATTCCACTTTAGGCATCAGGGTACCAACAGCTGTGTTCACTGATTCCTCCAGGCGTGACACTCTCAGATTCCAGAAATCCAAACGATCAACCGTGCTGCCTAACTGTCCTTTTCAACAATATGTTGTTCTGCCATCGTGTCATCCATGCAGTGAATCTCTCTGCAAATAATGGAATAAATAGTGAATGAATATAAATTAGTTTTGAAATTGCTAGTCAAATTCTGAAAAATCATTTCAAAACAATATAATTATTGACCATTGCCACCAAGATGTGGTCTTGTTTTTTATGTACTCCCTAGCGGACAATGGAATAAACAAATTATTCACTAAAAGTTCTATTTTAACAATTGCCTCTTGCAGTTATTTTCGTCATTTACCGTAGAGATTGACCTGTTGCGTGACTTGAGTTAACAGAAAAATGAAGCTTTTTTGCATTCGTAAATATCAAATAGTTTTTTAGATAAATAGATTGAGAAAAACACATTTTGATATTAGGTTTTATATTTTTCCTATCTCTCATATTATGTGGCAAGCTTTTGGTGATTGAAACTATTTACTCCTGACGAGTTATCACTGATTAGTCTGGCGATGTCTGGACGAATGACGTAAAGAAACCGCATTATAGCCTATGTAAGAAATAAAATTAGGCGTGACAAATACAAATAGTCACAATTTGGAAACGTTATTTAATCAAAACTTCTCAGACCGCGAGTTAAACGCCATTTTATAGACTAAGACGGAACCTGTCTGATCGCGGAAACAATAGCTTTTCATGTTCTGCAAGAGAAAACTATTATTCTGAATTCCTGCTAAGATATATATACCGATATGTCACGTTAAAATAAAATTAACATTTATTTGGAGACAATATGGTGGAAACATGCATTGCGAAATATCATTGAGAGCGCTGTGGTTTTAGCAACGACCGGGAATAAACACTGGTTTTTGTTTTTCAAATGCATTAAGAGTTTTCTGACGCCGAAAGTAGAAAATTCGATCAAGGAAGAAGTTC
Organism: Teleogryllus oceanicus; assembly: GCA_964035755.1. Classification (NCBI taxonomy): domain Eukaryota; kingdom Metazoa; phylum Arthropoda; class Insecta; order Orthoptera; family Gryllidae; genus Teleogryllus; species Teleogryllus oceanicus. The sequence continues at coordinate 40,183,757 of CAXIVR010000010.1, forward strand.
AAAGACGATCAAAAGGCTGCACAATCAAAATATAACGAACGTATGGATTGGCTGGGTGAGAGAAGGATGTCAAATGTTGGTGAAAAATGAAGGTAGTTAATACTAAGTCTCTGAGGATGAATTCAAGCAGAAAGATTTCATCTGCTCCTAAATGCTTGAACCACCGTAGATATTTTCGCAAATAAATATTAGCGATAACTAACTTTGGTCAGAGTGGTAACTGTTCGACTATGGTCACAGGACGTAATCGACTGGTAATTTTGATAGTTTGAGACCAGCTTGATAGGGCAAGATGGATTTGCTGGAATTTTTGACTATTGAAGATCGCGTAGGTTTAATAGAGAAGTTTACGAGGACATCAACCAAAGAAAAGATGTTAACTCAAGTGGTGTAAAATTGTAAATTCGAAAGTATTCATGACTAAAGGCCTAACTTAAATTCATTAAATTGTTTGATGTGCAAAATAACTGTTAAATTCTTGTTCTAGAAAGAAAGTGATTTTTCATTTAGTCAATCCATGAAATGAACTAGGAATAGAACTGCCCTATTTCAGATCCCAGCCGCGCTGTATAGTCGGAGAATCCTATAATCATTATAGTAATATGATTATAATATAATGACCCATTGACCAGCAAGCCGGATTTGCCAAGATCTTTAGCAGATATAAATGTAGAGAGAAAGGAGCAATTTGGTATATCTCAAAATGGCGCCTCTGAATGATGCATAATTTGTTATAATTTATAAATAATAGTATTACTGATAAAATTAACTATAAAGTTATAATACGGGGTAATCCAAAGGAATCTGTGTTTATGGATTTGACATTTGAAATTACTCAGCATTATAAGAAAGGGCCAAGACCATTTCATTGGTGTTAGAATAATTAATAGAGATTTTAATTTGTATTAGAATTCAAAATGGATACTAGAGCAGAAAATTCGTGGAGAAGGTTAATGTAGATGAGATATGTCTGCTACTAACTCCTGAGAGAGAAATTTCAAAAGAAGAATAAATTGAACCATGAAAAGGAACAATGGTTGCACCGTTAGGAAATATGGACCTCATTAACACTTAATTTAAGATGTTAGGATATGAATAATAAATTAGATAGGAATCACTTGACATATGAATATTGAATTTGAAAAAATAACGTTAATTGGTGAATGACATCGGAAATGCCATGAATTGAAGAATGTTCAACAGAAATAATGAGGAAATAGTGCAATTACGGTGGATATGATCATTAATCTCTAACACATTATTCATGGTAAAATTGAGCTCCTTTAATAATCGTCGACCAATGCAGAGGGAATTAAAAGAATCTACAGGTAAATTAATTCGTTATGATTCACAGGAAACACAGATATTAGGACATTTTCAAGACCAACAGTCGCGAAAAGTTGGGACAATCGTCGAATCGCGTGAGAATTTAAAATGCAATGTCTCTTCAACATGGCGAAACAATTGAAAACATAGAATCTAAATTAGTTAATTCGGATTAAATTAGAAATGAATACAGGAGGGACTAGAAACATTAAATGGTGCAAGAATCTGAATCTGGGAAATATATGCGTTTGACATTAAGTACAAGATTGAACAGTTAGAAATTAATTCGCGATGCGTTCACAGGAAATATACCTGAGATATACCAAATTTTCCTCTCTACATCTATCTGCAAAGATCTTAGCGTCCGGTTTGCTGGGTCAATGGGTCACGATATAATTATAATCCTGCTACCTCTGTAATGGATTATAGGATCCGCTGACTATACAGCGTAGCTGGGAATCTGAAATAGAACATTCTATTCCTAGTTCATTTCGTTCGATTGACTAAATGAAAAATCACTTTCTTTCTATAGAACAAAATTTAACAAAGTTTATTTTTACTTTTTATCAAACAATTTAATGAATTTAAGTTAGGCCTTTGATCATGATCTCTTTCAATTTACAATTTTACACCGCGTTAACTTATTTCCTTCTTCGTTGATGCCCTCGTAGACTTCTCAGTCGAAATATCTTGCGATCTCGTTTCAGTCCAAAGTTCCAACGAAATCCTCTTCTTCCCTATCCAGCTGCTCCCCAAACTATCAAAATTACTACAGTCCCGATTATTGTCCTATGACATAGTCCCGAACTTGATTACTACTCCCACAAAGTTCCAATTTATACTTCAATATTGCTTCCATATGAAAATATCTACGAACAGTTCAGAAGCGTTTCAGAGCAGAATGAAATCTTCTGCATGATTCATCCCTCGAAGACTCCTTGCATTAAACTACCTTCATTTTTTCATAACATTTGACTGTCTAAACTTCTCCGCCTAACTTTGGAGTTTCATTAATCGATTCCAATGCATCAACCTGATTTAATGTACTTGGAAACAAAACTACTGTTTATTCACGGTCGTTGCTATGTTTCTAGCTTCTCGTGATATTTCGTAACATGTTCCATCATATTGTTCCAAATAAATGTTAATTTATTTTAATGTGGAGCATATCGGTATGTCACAATACCAATGCATGCATCGGCGCGCTGTAATACCGCCACCTAAAATTTATGATATATAGAGGGCGTATGATGGTTCTGCTGTTGAATAGCATTGAAGTGTCGGTGGAAGATTTATTAAGGGCACATGGATTTAACGGAAGTGATGAGTATCAATATAATTTGAAGGATATTTCGGAATACCTGTAGACATTTTTAATTGGATACAGGTAAGCAATGTTTGTGCAGTGTTTGGAAAATCAAATTGTATGGAGAAAGCAAGAGTAGAAATAAAATTGATGATACCCACTCAGAGTTTGGATATTCGGACAGCTAATGGAAGGCGCATCGAAACGAGAAGTCGGCAAATTTGGGTGGATGGGTTCGAAGGGATCACACCAGCTTCGGCAACAGTAGTGAAGAATTTGATCTGTCCAATTATTTTGGGATTGATGGCCTAAAAATGTGGACGCCAAGGTCGAGCATATAGAAATTATATGTATTGTTACGAGGACAAAGGGCAACATTGTTTAGGGATCAGCATCTCTAGGAGGCGAAGATATGTGTATTTGCGATATTGCGGAACAAATTGAAGAGACTAGGGACAGATCCACATGTAGAGCAGAGGCGCGTGGTCGACTGAAAATGAACAGAATAGACAAAGTGTGAAGCTTGTTGAATGTTAAACAATGAATATAGAGATTTTTTGGAAGTTCAAGGAACCGGTAGCGGGATATCAATTTAAAATTGACCGATGATTGAGGAACCTTAATCTGAAACAATATCCGATCCCCGCGTATAAAAGTTAGCACAAACAACAAACACGATGTTGAGGATGGTATAATAAAAAATAACTGATGATACTGCATGTGCTCAATAGTGACAGTTCAGTATTGACAATAAGATCAAATTTTGTGTTGATGCTAGAAACTCAATAGCAAGACCATCGCCCGTCATGAAAACCGCCGAAATGATGAAATGATGAAGGTAAAAGGAGCCTGATATTCACGGACTGGATTTACTGCGCCATACCAGTAAATCGGAATTACACTCCAGTAAGTGGACCTATAGATGATGAAGAAAGCAACAATTTTATGACAGCTCTGAGGAGTAGCGGCGCTTACAAAGAAAGCTAAAACAGAAACAATGCTTGAGGCGAGTATATGAGGGTGATGAAGTGTTGTCAGAGTACTTAATGTCGTCAGTGGATAAGAAGATATTTTATAAATTCTTCCTGTTGTATGCTGACCTACCGAATTTGTAAAGTATTAGCAAGAATGCCGCGATTTGAATGATGAAAATGGATTGCAAATGGAATATAACTACAGGAACACAGTTATGAGGGACGAAGTCGCATGGATTAAATGCATCATATACACAGAGATTTGTAAATAGTTGTAAATATTAGGTGTATAGTTTTCTTTGCATTGTTTTGTTATTATGTGTATTTTGTCAGTTTGTGTAGGGAGTTTAATTTAATGTGTATGTGTATTCAATAGTTAATGGGGAGCAAATATTAGGCAGATAGTTACATTAATACCTGATGAAATGGTTATTACACATTCCGAAAGAAATGTAAAGAAGCCTAAGGCAGCAAGAAACAAGACCTAGTGCAGTGCAAAGTGTAAAGTGTTAATGTCGTTTAGTGAAGAAGCAAGAAGAAAGTGTTCAATTTTAGTCTTGTCATTTAGTTAGGTTGTAGCAATCAACGACGCTTGAGAGGGGAAGCTGTGACATACCGATATGTTCAATGTTAAAATAAATTAATACTATTTGAGACAATATGGTGGAACATGCACTGCGAAATATCACGAGAGTTTGAGCTTAGCAACGACTGTAACAAACAATGTAGTTTTGTTTTTCTAATGTACTAAGTGAGTTTTCTGATGCCGAAAGAGAAAATCGGATTAAAGAAGAAGTTCAAAAGACATTCAAAAGGTCAGCTACACCAAAATATAACGAACGTATGACTGTTACTAAGAGAGAAGATGACTAAATGTTATGAAAAAATGAAGGGTAGTTTAATACGAAGTCTTGAGGATGAATCATGCAGAAAGATTTGATCTGTCTCCGAAACGTTTCTGAACTGTTCGTGATATTTCTGCGTGGAAGCACATTGAAGTATAATTAACTTTGTCGAGTGGTAATCAAGTCTGACAGTGGTTACAGGACGTAATCGGGACTGGTAATTGATAGTTTGAGACCAGCTTGATAGGGCAGAAGAGGATTTCGTTGAACTTGACTACGGCAAGATCGCATATTCGACTGAGAACATGAACATCAACGAAGAAAAGAGATAATAACCATGTGTAAAATTGTAAAACTGAAAGAGATCATGATCAAAGCGCTCAACTTAAATTCATTAAATTGTTTGATAAAAAGTAAAAATAAACTTCATAAATTTGTTCTATAGAAAGAAAGGATTTTTCATATTTATAGTCAATCCGAACAGAAATGAGAATCAGGAATAGGAATCACCTATTTTTGATTCCAGCTGCGCTGTATAGTCGCGGATCCTATAATCCATTATAGAGGTAATATGATTATGGCTATCGTGACCCATTGACCTGTGCTTTGACGTTAAGATCTTTAGCAGATATAAATGTAGAGAGTAAAGGTAACTTTGGTATATCTCAATATAATGCTCTAGTAAAAGTGGGAATGATCAGACATTACTCTTACTGTAAATAAAATTATAAACCCACAACAAAAGAAAGTGTAAAACTCTTAAAATGGTAAATGGAAATCTCATTTCATTTACATTCTACAGCATGTGTAATACAGGGAAAGTATATAATGATTTTTAGAAAGTATGTAATGTAGTGCAGGGAAAGTGTTGTAATTTGTTTTTATTCATATCATCCAATGTCGCTTGGCAAACACATATAAATAAATAATGGTTACTACTTTCGAGTTTTCAAAACAATGTTTCCAAATTAATGTGAATAGCGACGAGTAATTGCTTTATTTTGAGCAATTTCTTCATTGGTGAGTAACTACTCGGCCATGGAGCAATTACTTTCATGCGGAATAAATCGAGAATTTGTTTGCGTGCATTTACTGAATTTCGGAGCAAACTTCCATTTAATGATGAAAGTCTTCACGATATCGCCAAATAATGCACGTCAATTGTCTCTACTTAACCCATTAACTGCCAAATCGTTAATTAAAGCACAGTTGTAGTGTTCGCTTATTGTCGTCGCGTTTGTTTGCTTTCGTGCGCGCACAGTCATTGTTGGAGTCACTGAAGAAATAATATTCGCAAGTTAAAGTACTACTCGTAAGTATCACACAACAATGAAACAGGTGTGAGATCCTCAATTGGGGATCATGGCAGTTAATGGGTTAACCCAACACGGTCAACACCATCAGAACACAGCATAATAATCAGAATAAGTAGTACGTTAGCAAGTATAGGTAGGACAAACAAAACAGATAAAATCGACCAATCACAATCAACGTATCAGTTTACAAATATTCAGAGAGAAGTAAATGTTTCACAAAACTTTTATTCATATATGAAAAGAAGTAATTGCTTGTGAGTAGAAGAAGTTCTACTTGTACTAATTAGTAATTGCTCTGGAGAACTTATCTTCAAAAAAAGGCTATGAACTCAATATGATATGGAAGAAAGACTTCTCTAATTTTGTCCTCTTTATTAACATGCCAAATTAACTACTATTTTAATTTCAATGCTACTCAGAATTGGACAAGAAATTGACTATAAAAAGATTAATTAGAAATTATTCCTATCAACCAATCCAACAGTCAACAAAACATACAGACATTTTTAACAAATTGTTTGCCAACCTCATCTGTATGCAAAATGTTTGAACTGTTCTTACCAATCTTTTAACAACTTGTTATTGAGACATTATACTCATATCTCCCGATGCCACATTTGAATGTAAACTAATTATTGGTCAGTCATTTGCCTCTTAACTTTCTCATCTATCTTCTGCTGCCTTCTCAATCCTTCTCTGGACTTCTGGCTACATGGGTTTTCTGTTCTTTCCCATGTACTAATACTACAATTGTACTACACTTATTTTTCGGGCCACAACATATGTTGGGCTCCAAATTGATAATCAGGGCTTTTGTTCTTACATTTAAGCATCTCCTTATGTATGCTACAATGACCATCTGATCTATGCTCAAATAAGTAAGGCTGTACTTATGTCCACTTAAGAGAATTCAGAATTAGGTTTTACCGCTGGTGTAATACAATTTAGTATTTTTCTTCAACTCAATGGTATATTTGTAATATAAATATATTTAGATCTGAATTAGTTTATATACATGAATTAAATTAACTATTATTATTATTACAGAAATAACATAAAATGATATAACAAAAACAGAATGAAAACACATATTATTAGAATAATATATGCACACGCACACACATACACTCACTTCCTCTTTCTTTGTATGGTGGAAAAATCATAGGATATAAATATATTGGATTTTGTATTTTTAATTATAGATATGTTCATATCCAGTTCCTCTTGATTTGTCCCAATTAACCAGTATACCAAAGACTGCTTTAAGTTGGGCAATAACTACTGTAGAAAAGAGATTATCTATATATATGGAATATATATATATCTGATATGTTTTTACCTAACTACAAACTTGTATAACTATGTTCAATTAATTATACTCCCTTACTAGAGATAAGTCAGTTTATCTTCCATTTGAAATTTTTTCTCACCGCCTACCTCTCTACCATTAGTAATCATGGTGTGTTTAGTGTGTGAAGGTGTATTTATGTTCAAGTATACATCCCATGAGGTGTCCTACTTTCATGAACATGTAGCTGTTTATTTGTTTGAGTACTATATCTCAGTAATTGCAAGATAATCATGTTGTATTAATTCCTTCAAATTGTTTTCACTGATCTTATCACATGACAAGAGACTCTGACATTGTGTTTTTTGTGACCTCATTTTTCTGTCCTCTTGTGTAGCTCCTATGATGGAAATACATTTTCAAAAACATTGGCAACAACTATGTGTTAAAATGTTTTGAGCTTCACTGACTGCCCCCTGTAAGCCTGACTTGTAAAATATGGGGTGACAAGATTTTTTGCATTTACATAAAACAGACATTTCTGGAAATATTGAAAAAGAAAATAGGACAAAAGTTTCTTTGAAAATATGCTTCATATGTGACTTCACGGGTTCACTGAGACAAGTACAAATTACTTTTTATAAAAAGACATTTTAATAACCAACTTATGAACAACCTGCTGAACATGACATTTTGGCTTTCCATTCAGGAATGTCACTATAAACTTTGTACTTATCAGAAGATTTGTTATCTTGCAAGTGTTTGGAATTACTTATTAACAGTTTGTAAAATTCCTGTAAGCTACGTCTTGAACATGAGTTTTTAAAATTACAATTGCTTAACAATTAAATTTACAATATATTAAGTATTATAGTACATTTAAGTAAATATAGTTAAACTTCTTTTTTGTTATTGGGTTAATAGTTAACACAATAACAAATAATAATATTTATTGAGTCACTATGTTAACATAATCGTATGCGACGAAATGTCAAATATGATGTATATGGAGGGAGAAGTGTAATGCATCTTCTGAGTGCAGCGAGAAATTGCTACCATTATGTCCAGAATCAAAACAAGGGGTCATCCCATCATTTGCTCAGAGGACCTGGGAAACTGGACAGAAAAACCTGATCATGATCATGAAAAACCTGATCATTGCACTACTACAATACTTATTACAAATATATTAAGATATTGTATAGTAGATAATTATTTTTAGTAGCAAAATAGTGAAACATTTAACATAATATAATTTAATTTAAAATAATTTAACATTGCAAGATTTGAACTGTTTCATTTTTTTTAAAATAACATTTACTTGGTATAGTGATTTTACTGCTGCTATTTATATTAAAAATAATAATAAAGATTATTTGCAAAATAATAATAATAATAATAATAATAATAATAATAATAATAATATTACTGTACATGAGTTACAACACCAGGTAAATAACTACATATGATTTGAACAGTATAAGTGAGGAGAAGGCTGGCTATACAGGTTTTTTCATTTCTGCTCCTAGTTCTACTGCAGCACCTGAAATCACATCATACATTAGCTTGAGGCTTCTAACGCTATAAAAGTTGTTCCCCAAGAAAGTGTTTGAGTTTAGTTCTGTTGTGTAAGCTCACAGATTCTTCAGATGTATTGATAATTTGTTAAAGAATTGTATACCTGAAGAGAATGTCCTTTGGTATAATAAAGGTAGTAATACTGGATGATGAAGGTTAGCATGCCTGCCTCTAAAGTTATAGGTGTTTGAGATAAATTTGTAAGGGGGTGGCTGTTGTTTAGTAGATTTTTCTTACAACATGATAATCATATCGAATATACAAGGCAGTGGAAGCATCTTAAGTTTTGGAATTCATGTCTGCAAGATTCTTTGTATTTTGAATGTTGCTTAGCTTCAGCTTGGCCCCATATTATTTCAAGATTGAGAATATATGATTTGCAGCACTGTCTGAGACTCAATGAAGCAGTTATTCTAATGAAGATATTCCAAGATATAATTAGTTGGCTCCAATTCCTGAATTAATATTCTAGTGTGAGCCCATTTGGAGGTTGATTCCTAGAAATTCCTGGTTTTCAGTGCTTGTGTGATGTTTTCTAATGTTAGCAAACTCGTGAGTATTGTTGTGTTGAATGGAGTTGTGGATTGTTTGTCTCGTTTAGGATTGTTTGTTATGTGATCCATTCTATGTTTACGATGTATTGAAATTGGCTGGCTAAAGCTTAGTTCTTCTTTCTTCTTTGAATATTATATTAGTGTTATCTGCTTGTTTGGTTTTTTTATCAATCCAAAGGAGTCTTACACTTGAAAAATACTTTTCACTACAGCATTTTGCTCTGGTACAGACAGAGCAAACTCACAACCATTTATTGTGTGCATGGATTGCCCTCGTGGAGTGAGGTTATAGCCAAAAAACGAAAACAAAACGGACACAAGAAAACACATGACAACTCTAAAATTTGGTCATCCTAGTATACTGTTTATACGTTATGGAGTATTCTATTCAGGCAATTATTTTACTCAAGTCTGCGCAGAGAAAACCATCATATGCCTGTTTTGAGTTTAATTTGTACATGGAGTTTCACGTTTTCATTTGATAATGGTAGCATTGCTTATATGGTATTTTTCTTGAGTAACTTCCAAATTATTACAATAATAAACAATCAAACACATCAATTTATAACTATATGCACATTTGATTTGATATTACAAGCCATTTACAAACTAAATGGTAAGCTAAGATAAATACACACTCCAACACTTAATTTGATGAGCCTGTTTGTATCGAAGGTTGCATTTGAAACGACAAACTGAATTTTATTAGCAAAGAATGAACTTTGAATGTTTTCCCATGCAAATAAATCGTAACATCAATAACTTAATTGCACAAATCCTACCTTTCTTGAGAGTATAGTAAAGAATAAGTAGGCAATCAGCTAACGAGTACGGTAAACAAAATAATAGATTTTACTTACTCCATATATTATTTAATAATCATGGATGATGATCCCCACCTTATTTTCTGAACCCTGTTGCCTCTTCCTCTGAACCTACTCCCGTTTCTCCCATTCCCACTACCAATTCATTTACACCTGATGCCCATTTCCTCACAACCTGTCACTGCTGGACAACCTTCGACCACGCACTCGAGGTAAAAGTGGAGTAAATATATGGTAGCAACAACAGTCGATTTAGCAGAAAAACATCTTTGTAGTACTTGGCAAAAAAATAAACATCTTCACCATAATGTTCAACTTTCTCAACAAAACTGAGTTAATCGGAGGCAATTGCTACAGAGCGATCTAAATCAAATGGATGCCTTTTTGTTTACAGAACATTGGTTATCTCCAGTCGAACTTAGCATTTTCCAAATCAACCTTTAATTCTCGGCAGGCTTGTAATGGTAGAGACAGAATCGCATTACTGTTATACGTATGGGGTTCTGTATTTACGTTAGAAATAATATTGATTCTATCTCCTTGGCGGAATTAAATGTGTATTCCATTGAAAAAATATTTTTGAAATTTCTGTTGTACATCTTACTACAAGTGATAATGTTTTGCATCTACAGATCAACAAAGAGAACTGCAGATTATATGGTACTTTTGTTCTCGAAATCTGAGATAACATCATCAAAGTCAGCAATCGCTCTTTTGAATCCATTGTTGTATGGAGATTTTAACATTGATTTTCTTGTCGAATCTTGTGAGAAAGAAAAGTTTCTCAATTTAATTAATTCCTTCCAATTGAGTATTAATGAAGGGAATTTGGCATGGACTACATAAAATTACAAGCTCCATGACTAAATGAGAATGAATAAAACTACTACTCGATATGAAGTTGTTAAAGATTTTAGGATACAGTAACGCATTGATGTATAATTACTTCATTATAGAATGCGACTAATATAGCAATAAAGAATCTAATGCATGACTAGATTGTTTACAAAAGTAAAATAAAATTATTTAATACCAATGATGCAGGAGTCACGGGAAGCGGTTTATAATAGTGTTGGTACAAACGACAAATATACCGTCGACCGGGGCTACTTTGGGCCACTTTTTCACGTTTCTACTAACATTTCTTTTGATAAAATATAATATACAGATTTCCAGCATCCAACTTAAATTTTAACCACCAACATGACATAAGAAAGAAAATGGCATTGTTTTAAAACATTTTAATTCTTTTTCAATTTTTAGGTTTTGGATCAGCAGTCTCTAAGCCAGTATTTCTTTGGTCCATTCACTTTATTTCATAAGCATATTGAATCGATTTTAGATGCAACCGCTTTCGTAATTCCTTGCTTAAGGATCTGTTAATAAAACTGACACTGCAAATTAGCAAAATATTTTATTATCTCATTGAAATACAATAAAGAAGATATTGAGAACACATACAATGTCTCAAAACTGTCCTTACTTAAGTATTTTGTTTAAATGTAGACTTTCTATTCTAATTCATAATACTTATCTATCTCAGCAACACAGAAGTGTCCTTTCATAGCTTGGGAGGGTTTATTTTTTCTGATGTCTGCCCATTCATATACAAAATGTCCTTTTCCTCAGCTGCTATCCAGGATTTTTTGGTCTTGGTCATGATTCGTATTGTAGTTTCTGTCTCTTCTTCACTGGCAGTTTACATAAGCCAGGATGTGCTTGCCTGCATACTTTACAATGAGACAAAGTCACCATTTGGAAATTATTTTTCACATATTCTCGTTCTTGTATATCTTCTAGGACCACTGAACCAACGCCTTTCCTTCAAAATCCTCAGGCTCGCCAGAAAAGTTGAGCCATCATGAATACATTGCTGTCATGACTGTACAAACTGAGTATCTTGATTCTGGTGGCTCATTTCACACTAGCATCTTTAGGCTTAGGTGGATACTGTTGATGCTTCCATGCTTAGACTCATCAATGTCATCTGCGTTTAGACTCATAGAATAATTTTGTAGAGACACTTTTATTAGTAGCACATTCAATTTCTTCTTCTTTTGCTGGGCCCTGTTTTAGTCCAACTCACGTTTTTCTGACAGTTTTAAGAAACTTTCTCTCACTAGGTTTTTTGGTAGTATTATATCTTTTGAGGCAAGGCTCCAGAACTTTAAGTCTAGTGGCGATTCCTGTTTTTGAAACCCAAACTGTGTTTTTTTCTCTCTGCATAAAGATAATCCACCAGCCGTTTTAGGGCTAGAACACATCCTTGGGCAAGTTTGTCATTGACTTGTTTTGTTGTTTCACAAAGTTCTCATGACGTATTGTCGTCAGCAAACTGGAACAAAACAACTAAATTAACGTGCACAGATCGTGACTTGAAACTGTTAATAAAAACTAGTCTTTAAAAGACGGCTGGTAAAGAATAGTTAAATACTTTGGTCCTGCACAAAGTAACCCTGGAAAACTAGTAGATTTAGGTTATATTTAGAAATCGTTAAAATTTACTGTCAAAACAAGAAAATAAAGAACAAACTATTATCACACATTTGTTGCAGGTTACTTAAGATAATATTTTGCACTCCTACCACATTGAATCTATTTTCCAGATTGTTCCAGAAGAGAAAGTTTGAGAGGAGAAATAATTTCATGAGTAGCAACAGACGGGTTTGCAAACCTCCAATGTTGCCACTAACAAAAATAAATCTGATCTGAAGTAATGAAATTACTTTGAAAAAAGGTACAAACTACTTTTCAAGACCAAAAAATCCCATTTATCCTATATTGTTAGTACTGTACAACAATTAATAACTTTTTCGTGTTGGACCAAAGTTACCCCGCAAGGACCAAAGTAGCCCCGGTCGACGGTAATTCTTTTTTTTTTTTCAACTCTTTCATTACATTGCTATTACATTGCTATGCTATTACTTGCTTTCCTCTTCAAAAAAATAAATAAATAAATATTTCACGGAAAAGCAATTCTTGGATAACGCATGGGATGAATCAAAAAAAAAGAAGAATTCCTTTCTTTTCATTTCTAAACGTCATAACGTATCACAAATCCCTTATCTACTTAAAAATAATCACAGCATGAAATGTCATAGCATGCGTACAAATACGAAAAACGATGATATTTTAATTAAATACGCAAAACAAAAGCAATAATAAAAAAATCGACCAAATCAAGTAGAACCCCTGTAGAGAATGTTGTTTTAAAATATAACGATATAAATGTGAACGATCCGGCAACAGTGGCTAGTCTCTTTAACCAATACTTTCGAATAATTGCTGCCGACCTCACTCATGGCCTCAGGCACAAACTCAAAAACAGATAGTGTCTACCCAAAATTTTAGACATAATGTTCGTTTCAGCTTCTTCCTAGAAATTCTCAAATAATCAAACAGTACAATATCTGTCATGTTTAGATGAATTCTTGATCTCTTGCCAAAGACTCAAAGGGCGCATTATACACCCGTTAACTCTCATATTTAATTCATCTACACTGAACGTTCCTAGATATTTTCAAACAGCTAAATTTTATTTGCCTCTTCAAAAGAGCAACAAATGAAATTCAAAATTATCGGTTCATTTTCTTCTATCATTTTTTCAAAATACAGAGTTTTACAAAAATATCGGAAACCTTTCTCAGTAAACAATGACGCGCTTCAGATTGCCAAATACGGATTTAGAAAATCAAAATCAACGGAAACAGCGTATATTTTCAGCATGTCGCCTCATCATTAATCAAAATCGAGGTAACACATACTACTGTTATATCTCAAAGCTTTTGACGTCATTGATCATGACATTTTACTTTCCAAATTACCTTCATATGGAATCCGTGGTATTGCTCTAGATTGGTTATGTTCGTACCTTAAACAACGATATCAGAGAGTAGAAATACCTTACTAGAATGATGGAACATTACGTACGCACCTTTCCGACTCTTTGCCCACAATGAAGCTCCTCAAGGATCATTTTAGGCTCATTCTGTCTTTACTTTGCAAACATATGCCCTGACGATTCGAAACGAAGAATGGTTCTCTTTGTGATGACACAAACATCCTGAAACAAAGAACCAAATAGGTACATCGATGTTTCCAAATTGGTTCCGAAATAACAAATTAATATAAACAAAAGAAACTATTTAATGCAGTTTTCACTTTGAAATAAACAATTCAACCATTAAAAATGAATATGTACCATTGATGATAAAAGTAAAAGCAAATAAATTCTTTTAAGAATCCAATCAGTTAACCGCAAATGAATGTCCATTTAAATGAATTGAACACAAATTCAGTTCATTATGTTGCACGTCTAAATTTTGCAAATTCAGTCAGCCTTCATACTGCTCGTTGTGTATATTTCATGAATGTTCATTCCGCCTGAGATATACGGTGCAATATCTGGGAAACAAGTATCTGATAGCTCTAATTTTGGGATTACAAAAACGAATTGTAATACGAAGACAATCAATCCCACCACGTGATTCGCGGTTTCCTCGAACGAATTTAATTCTAACCTTTTCTGTTTATTTACGAACAGTGGCTTTTGTGGCTGCAATGATTCATGCATGGACGGCAGAGGTTTCAGAAATGCCGATGCCCATGGACACACCTGACGTAGAAATCATATTCTATCAGGTGATGCATACAGCTTCATTACAAAATTCACATATACAATACATGTAATATTTATTTTACAACACTTACCAGATGACATTAAACGATTAAATTCCTACAGAAAAGTTAGAATCCAGAAAGTGGAACTTGTTTGTTGATACAACTGTTTCATACAATTAGAGAATTATACTGAGCATCACAAGCAAAAAGTAATTTTTAATTTTTAAATAATGACACATAATGGTTATTTACCATTTGAACTGCATATAGTGTGTATAAACAACTCATATCCAAAATAATAGCCTCCAATAATGACTTCAAGGAAGAGAGCTGCTTCCAAAACCATTGCAATTTTAATGATGTCTATGCCAAATGTACCAATGAATACTAAAAGTAATCTGTAATTAAAAAATTAATGCTTCACCGGTTAGTGTAAGGTGAACATGGGTCTGAATCCCAAAGGACCCTCAAGCCGAACGCGAAAAAGTAAGGAAGAGAGAGACGCTCTTCCAAACCACATCGCAATTTATAATTCATATACTCTACGTGCCAAATAAAATTTAAACAGAATATTAAAAGTATCTTATAATTTAAAAATTTACTGCTCAATTGGTTAGCTGTTTCTCTTTATAGTTCTTAACTTGAAATATAATGTGGGAGTAATTTTTTCCTAGAGCTGTAGGTGGTCTATGCGGGTGGGGTTTCAGATAATTTTGAAGTTTTTAAGTTTTATTTTTCTGTAGAGAACCAAATGCTAATTGTTTCTCTTTAAACAGCCTGAATCTTTGAAGATAAATGCTTGAGTAACTATTTTTGGAATATAAATGCTGAAATCTTTCCAGAGCCGTTAACTCCACAAGTAATTTTGATAGGCTTTAATTTTTTTGTTTGAATGTTTTTTCTGCTCCATAAGGAACCTATGTTAATGTTTTTCTTGTGCCCAACATTTTGGGAAATTATTAGGAGCGGAAATTGTAAAGTAAGTAATTGAATTAGCATTTAATTAGCCCTTAATTTTGGATATAGTTTGGAAGAGATCTGTTTCAAGCACGCATCATGAGTTCAAAGGATTTTGGGAAACCATAAGAACAGAAAAATTCGGCAGAGCACTCTAATTAGCCGTTAATTTTGGATAAAGTTTAGTAGGAGATTCGTTTCTGGGCAGCTGCTAACTTAAGATGGCTCAACACGGAGGTTGCCACGCCCGCTCACTGCCCCGCTTTCCCACTAACGACGTGAGTACCGCCGGGTAACTCGGGGGCGGGTGGACATTTCCGCATACACGAAGAGCTTATGGCCGTCTGCTGGGGAAGGAGCACTATCACACTTGTGTCCCAACAAGTGTGGTAGTAGAATGCATGTGTGTGTGTGTGTTCTTTTCCCATTCCCATATGAGTGTGTGTGTTCCAAATGCCATTTTCTTACTTACGTAGGGGTGAGGAAGGGACAAGGAGGAGGAAGAAAAGAACGCGCGAGACCCCTGGCCCGTTTGTCAGGGGACTGAGCTGCTCCGGCATTTGCCTGGAGTTAACGCCCGGAAAAAACTCGGAATATTCTCGATTAGAGCAGCCGGCCGCTAGAATTCTCCTCCAAAAAGCGGCAGAATTTGACTGAGCTGTTCTTGTAGTGTCGAAAATTCTGTCGCCGTCGGAACTCGAACCCTAGGTCAGAGTGTGTGGCCGACAATCGATGTGAGTTGCAGTGACTTGAGCCCTGAGCCACCTTCGCCGGTGTGCACAAGGGATACACCGCGCAACGCAGTTCTTGGCTCTCGCAAGAAGAAGAGAGGTGAGCTCTTCGATGCCAAGAGCTTTGCTCTCCGGGGTAGCAGAATCGTGCTTGCAGTGAATACGATACCTGGAGGTATGTACTTTACTTCTGTCTTAGTGAATAAACATACTTCTTAAAAGCAATTTGGCGCACCAAGCACCACCACGTATTCCGGGAAGGCCGGTCGAGAGTTTGTCCCGGCTGGGGCGGTGCCCCGCTGATGGGAGAGTCCTGGTTAGGGGGAAACCTCACTAGCCGACGGTAGGTCGTCGCCGGATCTCGCCATCCGGCGGGGGAAGACCACCGCCGTCTCTCGAGAAAAAACATGCACTACACTAACGGGACTAATGACCAAAGCAGTTGACGCGCCCGGAAACACGAAAAAAATAAACCAAACTAAATAATAATTTAGTAATTCCAAGTAGCAACTTCACGCGTCACAACGGAATGAAATTTTTTTATCTGGTTTTTACATAGTCTTTTAGATAACTTCCGGGCTATGATATTAACTGAATCTGACTCTAGAATTCATTTAGTTTTTGAAACATCAAAGTTTGCCATTTTTACCCATTTTGCGCTGAGATACCTTGTTTTTAATGATGCACGTCTACTTTTGTCAGCCTTTGTTGGTACAATATTTTCTACAATTGTCCTTCAGAATGTGATACTGATAGCTCTGTATTGAAACATGCCCGACGTTGACTGGTGCCAATTTGAAACAAGTCCCGTCTTTCTATTTAAAAACAAGCCCCACTTGGAGCGACATTTTGAAACATAATTATTACTGATGAATGACGGTAACTATGAAAATATGTCAAATTTAAAACCTAATGATTCCATGCAATTTAAATATCTCTCATCTGAAAAATTCAGTTGTGCTAGCTCAGTTAATCGTAGTTCGAAGATCATAATTGTTGCTACTTACTCTGCAACCAATTATTCAATCTGCCATCCATACGGAGTGGCGAGGAATCTGAAAATCTTATTAAAATGCTGGATTGCACGTAACGAACAATGATAATCAGCTTTCTTTCAACTTAACAAATTATAATTTATTATATTGATAATCAAAAATGAATTGATCTTTGGTCATGACCAGTTTTCTCTATATTACAATAGTTATAAAACCTTATTCATTCGTGGGTCTTAGCGCGCTCTTCACTTCTTCGGCCGATGGCGCCCCTTAGAACCATCTCCGTCGACGCAGCAGAATCTTGTTTCTGGGTAAAGTCCTCGCCTAATCTCCGTGATCTGGTTCCAAATTCTTCCATTCCAAATTATAATCCGTGACTTCCCCTCACTTGCGTCTCGAGTTGACACCTAGACACGTATTTACTTCCTACAAAAAGGCTCTATCGTAATATAAGAAACGATAGTTAATGTTATACAACTGTCAATTACAGTCTTTCCTCGACTTGGTAAAATATATCAGGAACCGACCGATATCAGCACCGCGTTGCTCGAGTGAATGAATGTTCTTGTAAAATCTCGGAAGCATCCGAATTTTTTATCTATTTCTTTTTATCTCTCAAAACAATGCTTGGTTGATTCCGCCTCTGCTCTTGTCATTTCAACTTAACGGAAATGATCCTTAACGCTGGTTGTTTATTTTTTACATAGCGACCCCCTCGCGATCGTCTATTGACATCCCTATATTCTATTTCGTATAAAATGACATTTCCATAGTAAAAATTGTTCGTCATTTTGGAATATCACAGTATTAACAGGGCCGGATCTGTGCAATGTTTTAAAATTCTCTGAAAAGAAAAAAATGAAAGTGTGTTTTTCATAAATCCCCATGTAAGCAGAAATGTATATGAAGCCCCGAAACAACTGATGTAAGTATTTTCATTACATTAGTGCCACTACAATCGAGTTATAAATGCCACATACCAAATATATCAATAATGTCCAAATATAAAATATTCAACAATGTTTTGTTGATCCAACGATTTCAATGTACTCAGGAATTCTCTGATCATTCCAATAATGAAAAAGTTCATATAAAGAATCAAATCATACAACTGCTATCGACAAAAAATGAAAAGATACAACAAAATGACAAACAATGAAACTGTAGTGGAATGTAGCCACACGTTGCTATTTATTGCGGTAGATGGGAAAATGGTGTTTGATGTTTGATTTGTTGCATTGTTGACGCAACGCGTCTCCTTACCCCTTGTTGTGCGTTGAGCGCATTCTCTGGAGTAATCTCCAGCACACAAGGAGTAAATAGGTGATAAGCTAAGTCTCGTCACGTCGCAGTCAGTCAGTGCCTTTTATCCCTTCGTCCAGGGGCTCAACAGACCGTTAGATTCCGGGGTTCCTAGCCGGTCACCCGACCAGGAATATGCAATGCACTGACCGAAACCAAACACACACAGCGACGTGTAATTTACTTGTTGCTTGCTAGCTCTAAAAATGGCACGTAAAGCTGTGGCGGCTCGTGCTTAAGTTGCACGGTTGCATAACTCCCAGAAAATCGAAAAAAGATCTAATATCTTAGGAATATACATTTTTCTTTTAATTACATTCAATATTGAAGACATTGCTACAATATAGATGTGTATGAAATCGTTTTGAAACCAAGGAGCGTTCAACTGGCGCTCTCTCCGGTGTCTTGCCTTGCCAGGAATTGCATCACGCTCTTCGCTGTATTACTGAGTTTATTTTTTACTCTTTGGCCCTTCGATTGAACACGGGAAACATGCTGCCATTCGGTGGTACAGGTGAGTGGCGTTGTCTAGCACTGCGCGGCGACAGAGGAAGTCTCAGGGTAATGCCCATAGTCTGTCTTCGTCTGACTCGCTGGAACGTAGTTTTCTGAATTTCACTTGCTATTGAAAGTACGTAAGATCAGTCAATTATTGACGATATTGAATGCATTGTTTATGATACTTGGAGAATTTGTTTTCATTTGATATTAGGGTTTTTTGACTAAATCAAGAATTGGAGTTCAAGTTGTGTAAGGTATTGTTCTGGATGGAAGTTCCGCGGAAGCCAGTGTGGCTGCAGCTGGCAGGCTAGCGGTTTACGGACGTTCTTGTGAAAACGAATGTGCGTCAAAGATCTTTCATTATTGCCAAATATATCAGGATAGTGAAGTTTTCGAAATAAAATAGTGTCGAAGTAATATCGCTTGTTGCAATGTGCTCGAGTCAAACTTAAGTGCCCAGTGGAAATCAAAGCAAGAACCACGTGCGCGGGAGGTGTATACTAAACCTTATACGATGCAGGGGACACGATGCATAAAATTATGTAAGTAGTGTTTCAATACAGACCTTTATTTAACTTAGTTTTAATCGATTTGAATTGCTACATTTTTATTATATATTCGCATTTTGAATTTTGGAAATTACATTTCTTCCATTCGATGGAGGTACAACCTCCAGTATGTTGGGTACCAGCCTCCTCTGACGGAAAGGAATGCGAGAAAGAAATAATTGCAGCTACGAAACACATGAAATTCAAGACAAATGTGTTTACTCATCGATAAACCCAGTTCTTCTTTGGTCCTAAAATTCTTCCAAAGACGGAAGTTAGGTGACCCATGGCTCCACAGTATTATCATCGTGATGGGTTTTCTTGGGAGGATATAATCAGGATACTTTCCCGTTTCTTTCCCTGTGATAAACTTACACGGGAGTATGGTAACATTGCCAGACGTTGTTTTTTTTCCAGGAAATAAACCCACTCTGTCCAAATTAAATTCATAAAAATATTTAAAATAAAATTACAAATCATTGCAAGGGCAATTCGGGAAATTTTAAGTTCTTTACCTTGGCTTATTTTGTCGTGAATATCCATGGTATGCAAAGCCACGAAACGTGCTGAAAAGATCTGACCATGGTTCTACTCTCATTTCGAGTGATTTACTTAACATTGAACAATTAAGTGAAAAAGCACAAGAAGCCAGTAACAATTATTTAGAAACTAGAATGATTCACAAAAAATGTCCAGAGGGGAAACGAACGAAGATGTGCACCGTAGGCTGTTAATTGGATCTGACCCCCTAATTTCAGAAATGGAAAAAATTATCAAAATGGCATTTGACCCAACAACTTTCAGCAACGTTAATGCCTTCAAGTGCAAATTCATTTCTTGAAGAATTATATAAAAATAATTATGGTTCGGTTCTTATATAATTATGTTTTTGAAGTTTAAACAATTAAATAATTCATAGTTTAATTATGAAATATTCTTTTAAATTTCCACTAATCCCAGAAAACCCTTCATAGTTATTTGTATATTAAATGCGTAAAGTTATTACTTTCTGCACGATCGAGATAGTTTCTTTTTGCAAAGACCGATAGTCTATTTTTTATTACGGTTAAAAACTGTGCAATGTGCTACAGGAGAAGTGAATTCTGTTCCCTTTTTGATAATTCTGTGATCCCTACCCTAAGCCATATATTACTTGAATTCTGAATACAGTAATAAATGAGCGTTTTTTTGCGCGGATTGTTAACAAAATATACACTCCAATTTAATAAAATATATTTTCAAAGGTACATCAACCATAACTTTGAGCTATTATCCTCATCATGTCCTTCGTCAAGGAATAATACTGTCAGTCGCAACAAGGAGACCATAATGTGAATAAATATATTACCCACTGAATTCTAGAAGAAGTGCATAGATAATGAAATTACATTGATGCCAAGAAGCAAAACAAGGGTCCATCTCAACATTTAGTCAAAGGATCAGGGAAATTGGACGAAAAATCTGATCGAGATGGGGGTCAACAAGCTGCGGAACAATATTTGTTACACGTTGTTTAATTAATGTTACTTTCCTTTTTATGCTCAGTGTAGTCTCTATTTGTATAGAAACTGTTTTGCAGCAAAAACGATTTTACTGGGGATTTACACTTTTCTATCGAATTTAATCGTTTAATGCCATCTGGCAGTGTTATAAAATTATGAACATGCATCGTATGTGATTTTTTATAGTGGACTGTAGATACTGGCATCTGATGAATATGATTTCTTCATCGTGTATTATTGTTACAGACATTGGCATTTGCTGATAATATATTCCCGCCCTTAAGTAATTTTTGACTTGGTACACTGATTCGTAAATCAAGAGAAGGTAATGGGAAAAATGTAAATAAAAGATGTTGTCTGGTATCAATAATATGTATATTTCAACTTAAGATCTGTTCGATCGCGTAGCGATCATCATCGGAGCTATCTGAGAAAATTACAGGACTACATGAAATATAACAATTAAATATTACACAAGTTATTTACAAGTTAATATATACAAAATGTAGTATCCGAATGCGTAAGCAAACTGCATATTTTATTTATATTTATATAAGAAGGTATCTATATCACTAACGATCTAATTACTTAGTAAAATTTTCAGATTTATAAAGAGAGGCTTCCACGAATCAGATGGGTAAGATTTTGCATATGACTCGTAAAATTCTTTTTTGTAATCTGATAATTTGGGAGCTATAAGATTCTGTCCCCAGAATATTATGCCACATCTCAGGAGGGAATGAACATTCGCGAAATATACACGAGCAGTATGAAGGCTGACTGAATTTGAAAGAATTTTGAATGCCTAGCATAATGAACTAAATTTTGTGTTCAATTCATTTAATTGGACGTTTCATTTGAGGTTTAACTGAATTGAGAGACTTAATCATATTGTTACCTTATCAGTCAGTGGGACACCGTTCATTTTCAATGGAGTACAAAATTCTTTATTTTAAATGGAAAACTGCATTGAAACATTTTATTTTTATTTACTCTTAATTTATTATTACGGAACCAATTTTAAAATCTGATAGTGTACCTGTTACGGTTTCTTTGTTGCAAAGTATATTCGTATCATCCCCATTTCGTGTCGTCGAGGGCATATCGTTTACGTACAGTAGGAAGAGAATAGGGCCTAAAAACGATCCCTGCGGGATTCCACATGCAATTGGCAGAGTCAAGGCCAAAACTCCTCAACCAAGTTCAAGCAAATAACAATAACTTCAACCACGAAATATAGACATCTTTCTTTGATCGTATAAACATTCTTATATTAGGAGTCATGATTCATATCAACTCTACTTACCTTCGTTACCATTCGTACAACAGAAGTCCGTGGTTTCGCGACAAGGTAGTGACTCATTGTTCTTCCATACGAGTTGTAACTGGTACATCCTGGTTATAATTACTGAATTTAAAATTATTAAAAGCAGTGATGGATTTCCCCAGGAGTTGTTCGAATCTACGAACGCTGCAGTATCTAATTTGTTACCCACCATTCCTAAGGTATTTACGAAAATAACATACCTTCAGTTGAGAAATTGGTGTAGATCTACATAAGAGTTTATACGAGTTTCATAACATTTGTGTTAATAGTGTATTAAGAGTGAATTATTACTTATATTTTAATAGTTAAATATCAATTATAAATTAATATTTATTGGGAAGTGCTTAATAATAGTAATATTAAAATTAGTTTGCATTTAATATATGCTTCATTTTCTTCTCTTATAACCTGCCTACCTTACTTGATAACTAGAGCAGAATAGACGTTCACTATCATGGCGAACAGTCACGATTTCTGAGCACAATAGGTTGTCTCCAGTCTACACTAGAGCTCACTGTTCCTGATTGACGTTGTAGCTTCTTAGGCTCTCAAAGCGTGTAGAACTCGCGAAGTACTAACGACATACATAGTATATACGTTGAACCAGGAACTAGCACTGGTTGTGTAGAAATTCCTTGCTGAGAACTACATGCCTTACCGAAGTGTCGTGCTTTGTGAAAATTTTCTTCACAAGGTGACGTGCATATAACAAAAGAATTAATATAAAGTATTTATTGAACAATAATATTTATTACAAATGGTTACAAGTGAAAGAAATACACGATATTGTTAATAAAACATACATATTATACTAGATGATAATTATTGATCAAGCTTAACCACTCAGATTACTTACTATAAAGTTACTTTTAAAGTAATTGATAGATACTGATTTAAATAAAAAAATTCTTGATAAAGTCAGTTTTATGAAGTATTTACATTACCTAAGTTCAGAAAGCCGAAGGTAGAAATCGTGCTCAATATATCACAAAATAATTGAAAAATTAAAGAGGTTATTTCGCAAGGATGAGGAGATATCTTCACTGAACAAAGATAACTCTGAGCCGAAGAAAGACAAAACATGAAAACAAGTCAAACAACCGAAGGAAGTTTAAAGCGTCGGCGACGCCACATTTAGCCAGTACCTAATATATTTCAGGCAGGATACAAATTGCATTAATTAGTAACACAAAACGGTACGTGGGTAAAGTTACTTTTCCACACTGAAGACTGCGCGCACAGCGTCTGATTTGGCAACCTCAAGGGGAGTCTTCCCGTCTTTATTCTTCGCCGTGGTACTCGCTCCGGCGTCCAACAGGGCGCGCACGCAGTCGACCTGGCCGTTGGAGGATGCCCTGTGCAGTGGAGTGTTTCCGTCCTTGCCACTTGCTTGGATGTCTGCGCCTCGTTTCAAGAGCTCCTTGACGCACGCGATGTGTCCACTAAAAGCGGCGAGGCCTAAGCTAGTAACACAATCGGCATCTCCTGCGTTGATATTGACACCCGCTTCTAGGAATGCGATCATTGGCTGCAACCGACCGCCGAACGCAGCATTCATGAGGCCAAAATCTCCTGTAGCTCCACGCACACTATCGGGCACCACTTCCACGAAGGCCCACACCACGGCGGCGCTCTTTGCATTCGAAAGAGTCAATCCACTCGTAATGTTCGATTGGGCCTCACTTAAGCAACAGCTCGCACGGCGTCTGTCTGTCCAGACTTCGACGCATACACCAATGCGCTCTCTTTAGGATCTTTGCACTGCGTCACTGAGGCCCCTTTATCAATATCAGAGCAGCATTACCATTTCCTGAGATTGCCTTTGCAGCTAGCACAATTGTTAATGGATGTCCCTTCTTTATTGGCGCGTTAACTAGAGCGTGCTTGAGCAACCTACCGTTCCAATGACCTTTTTCTGCAGCCATAGTAATGGACTTTTCATTTGGTTGCGCCGCCTTCTGCATAAGCAGGAGTACGAGGTCCTTGTTTCCCTGCCCCGCAGCGAGGTCTAGCGGAGAGTTGCCGTCGGCGTCCTTGGCGCTGACCTTCGCTCCGACGTCCAGGAGAAGCCGAGTGATTTCAAGGTGGCCTTGGGCGACGGCGCAGTGCAGCGGCGTGCGCAGCTGGTGGCCGGAAGCGTCGACCTTCGCCCCCGTGCCCAGAAGAACCACCACGGCTTTCAGGTGGCCTCCACTCGCGGCCAAATGTAGCGCAGTGTCGCCCTTGTCTGTTCTCGGGATGTTACTTCGAGCGTGTACATTCTCAACTGCCAGCAACTGAAACAGGGCTTCACTATTCCCATGTTCTGCCAAATGAAGCACAGACGTGGACAAGGAACCAGACAAAGTTGATGTGGATTCCGTTTGCTGATCGTGTGTTCTCCCAGACAGCAATGAATCCACTTTGGGCATCAGGG
The DNA here is from genome assembly GCA_964035755.1 of Teleogryllus oceanicus. Classification (NCBI taxonomy): domain Eukaryota; kingdom Metazoa; phylum Arthropoda; class Insecta; order Orthoptera; family Gryllidae; genus Teleogryllus; species Teleogryllus oceanicus. Next base: position 40,208,667 of record CAXIVR010000010.1, read on the forward strand.
TTCCAACTGCGGCGTTCACCGATTCCTCCAGGCAGGACATTCTGGATTCCAGTAAATTCAAGCGGGCAACAGCATCTGTCACACTGCTCTGTACTTCAAGAATACGTTGTTCTGTCATTTTGTCATCAATGACGTGAATCTCTCTGCAATTAAAAGAATAAATACTGAATGAATATAAATTAATTTTTGAAATTACAATTCCAATTCAGATAAAACATTTCAAAATCTATATTATGGTTGACCATCGCTACAGAGAAGTTGTCAAGTATTTTATCCCTTCAATCGATAGATAAAAACTTTATTCAACAGATTTATTTAATCTGTTGTGCACGAGGAACTTTTTGATTTATGTAATTCCGTGGTCCGTCTTTCCGTCGTGAAGTTTGAATATTAATAGAAAAAGTACCATTTTCCCGCCCTAAATGTCAGATACACACTAGTAGTGTTTTTAATAAATTTAAGAAATAAAAATTATCTGTAATGTGTATCTGTAAATGTATCTAAAAAATGTGTTTTAGAACCCCTTTAGATAAATAAAATGAACAAATACAAAAAGAAATATACAAATATTTGTATACCCTTCTTGCTGTCACGTGATGTCGCAAACGTTTGGCATACGAATTGAAGACTAATTTATAACTGCTAACAAGTCTTGGACGAATGATAGATTGTGATGTATCACACATCGTGAGGTATCAAAATCCCAGAAAAAGGAGAAACAATAAAGATATATCGCACAGGGCAGCTGGCTGCGTGCACGTGTCAAAAAAAATAGAGTTCTTTTGGTCTTAGCGTAGCAAATTGAGACGATGACTGAACGAGATCGGGCAGTGAAGGGCATACGCGAAAAGGCTGGGAGACCAGAAATGTATTGCTGAGGCGAGGGCCGAGGGCAGGCGCGCCCGGCGAAGATGGGTATACATCTCACTGACCAAATCTCACTGACCGTTGTAACCAAAAACTAAAGATACAGCCATTTTAAGGTGACGGTGGACGGCTCGCGAGAACCACAGCATCAAACGCGTCACCATGCCCCATAAAAAAATGTGAAATTATTACCATTCCTTTGTACCTGGTTTGTACCGGATTGTTCCACCAGAATTTTTTTGTACCAAAGTTTTGATAAAGACATAGCCATTTTAATGTTTAATAACACCAATCACACCTTCCGGTGCAAACGAATGGAAATTGTTTCACCTTCTTTTACGGTGCTGGTGTCGTGCTTGGTGTTGGTAGCGGCCACATGGCTGTAACTTAATTGAAACTTTGGTACAAACAAAAAATCTGGTGGAACAATTCGGTACAAACGGTTTAGTGTGGTTTCACTTTTTCTTACGATGGTGGCGGAGCCAGCGTGAAGTTGGCACCACCGCAATTGAAAGTACTGTATCTTGTAACTGGTTTTGGTACAAACGAGATACCACCGAATGTCAATGGTTGGTGGCGGTGCTAACTTGACAGAGAGCTACTTTTCTTCAAAATAAAAATGATCACTGGCTGATCATATTAAGGGCGGGGATATCCCGTAGGAAGTGGAGAGGGTGCGAGCCGACGTTATGAGATCGCCGGACGTTCAAATACGAACTCTGGCACGGAGAAGAGACAATTTCGAACTCCGGCTCTGAGAGCAGGCTGTCAGACGATAGCCTTGAGAATGTGCGATTGAAGCAGATAGCTCGCGGACGTAGGTTGTCGAACGAGGTGAAATCCGGGCCATAGCTCAGAAAGCAGCTGGAGGGACGGTTTACATCGTGAGCCTCAACTGGCAATCAACGTTGCACCAAGTAACATCACTTCCGCGTAATCAGGCCGGTAACAGCATTTCCGAGACAGACTAGCATAGACTAATGTCAAACCGCCCGCATTGGCAGACCACAGTATCGTGCGCGCAAATCAAATGCGAACTTTCACTTATGACTAATCTTTTCGCGGGCCGCCAATTGGACAAACCTGAATTGGTTGGTTGTTTAGTGATTCTGGGCGCGTCAACAGTGTAGGTTATTAGTCCCGTAAGTGTAGTGCATGTTTTCTCCATAAGCGATGGCAGTGATCTTCCCCCGTCTGGATGGCGAGATCCGGCGCCGACCCACCGTCGGCTAGTGGGGTTTCCCCCTCACCAGGACTCTCCCACCAGTGGGGCACCGCCCCAGCCGGGAGAAGCTCTAAGCTCCCGACCGGTCTCCCCGACAGGTGGGGTGTGAAAAGTGTGGCGTATAGATAGGATACAAGATCGCGCGCGGTCTCGCCAGACCAGGCAGGGAGACGTTTCAGATCGCCTAGTGTTGATCGGAGAAACAACGGAAAACTACCGATCAGAGCAGCCGGCAGCTAGAATTCTCCTCCAGACAGCGACTGAATTCGACCTAGTGTCGAAAATCCTGCCGCTGTCACGACTCGAGCCTAGAACCTCCCGGACAGAGGCGCTGCAGTGACATCAGTTGATGCACTAACCTACCGCTCCCGGACTGAATTAGAGCAAACCACTTATATCTTGAGTAGGATCTTTTCAATAAGTCGCCGACTTCTTACATAAAATTATAACCCTGAGTGACTGTAGTGTCGAACAAGAAGAAATACTTTTTGAAAACAATTTTAAAAAATATGCAACATTTAGAGTGACCCTACATAAACTCCTCTCTCAAGACCGTGGTTCCCAATGATCAGGTCACCATTGCAATATCCAGATAACACATACATTCAAAATAAAATATTGCCTATCAAGATTCGGACAACACTAAAACATAAATATCACCATTTCTTGTAAGGTATATTATAAGTCCATTTTTGCTTTAAAACTTCCAAGTTATGTCATATGTAGGGTTGTAATTTATATGCAATAAAAAAAGCGAAATATGCACGCACGCACGCACACACTAATATATTTGGTAATATTTGCAATTAAAAAGGAAAATATGCGATATAGTGTAATGTGATGTGTAAGTGTAAAAATAAATAAAAAGTGTAATGTGGAAAATAGGTTTACAACAAAAAGATACAGTAATCATATAAATTGTTACAAGTGACAAACATTAAATCAAGGGCTTAATTTGAATAATACTCATTTTTTAATAAAATAATGGGAGATGCAGTTAATGTACATTTCACAAAATAAAAAAATACAGGTATTGCAACAAAAATATTTTTTCTCTCAATTAGAATAAAATCTAGAACACAATAATGAAATAACTTAAAACTTGAAAATCTTGACTTAATGCTTGTGAGACAACAATGTTTAATAGAGAAATGTCGTAAATTGAAAAAAATGGGCCATACCTTGAACAAAGTCTACTGAACACTTGCAAAATTGTTGCAATTGCAAACAACCACCTTTTTCAAGTTCTCAAACTCAAACTCATTATCTACAAACTGGTTTGGAAGGCTGAATGACCACTCCACTTCAATAATAATCAACAGGTAACATAGAATATCTTTCATTTGACCAAAGTAGTTGTAATAATACTCAGCTGTCTTCAGCCAAGTATCCCACTTTCAGATGACTGGTTGGGGAGGTACAGGTAGGTCAGGGTAAGTTGTTTTAAATTGGAGCCTTCAAGAATACTTTCTCGACAGTTGATATCAACAGATCAATATCTGGGAATTGAAAACTCAGTTTCTGCAACAGATGAAAAGCGTGAGGAAGACAAGTCAGATGAAGTTTAGGATAAAAAACTTTTATCGCTTGCTTTTAACATATAGAAAAGCACCTTCCAACAGAAATAGTTGAATCTTTTCATGCTTGACTCCATTCAGACCAAGAACACTCATTGATTCATTGAAATACTTCACAATGAGGGGTGAAGATGCCAACAAAATATGCAAATATGGCCCAAATATGCAAATAAGCGAAATAAAAATTGCTTAAATTGATTCTAAATGCCCCAAAACGTAAACGATTTGTTGAAACGGGATGTTTTAGTAAACAGAAAAAATATGCAAATGCATATAAATCACAGCACTAGTCATGTCATCCATTCATGTACATTATTTTACAACACTTTGCCAGATGACATTAAACGATTAAATTCAATAGAACAGTTTAAATCCCAAGTAAAATCGTTTCTTCTGCATAACTGTTTCTATACAATTAGAGACTATACTGAGCATCACAAGAAAAGTAACATTAATTTTAACAATGATACATAATGCATTATTTACCATTTGGACTGTATAAAATGAGTATAAACACCTGTAAATAACTGATTATAGTTTAGCCTGTCACTGATCCTGAAGTTTCACATCCAGTTTCTCTAATCCTTTGAGCAAATGCTGAGATTGCCTCCTGTTTTGCTTCTGGAAATAAATATAACTTCATTTTCTGTGCAATGCCTGAATTCAGTGGGAAAGGTTACAATTATTCAAATTATCGTTTCCATGTTGTCGCGGCAGGAAGTAATAAGAGCCAAAATTTATTGCTTATTTATCCTTGAAAATAGATTTTATTACATGGGAGTTTTGTTGTTGTTTTTTTCTCCCTTTAAAAATTCAAAATTTATTGCTGATTTATCCTTGAAAATAGATTTTATTACATGGGAGTTTTTTTTTCTCCCTTTAAAAATTCAAAATTTATTGCTTATTTATCCTTGAAAATAGATTTTTTACATGGGAGTTTTTAAGGTTTTTTTTCCTTCAAAATCTAGAATTTAAGTAGTATAGACTTAGTGTAGGGACTACAGAATTTTGAAAATGTGCACACAATTCACTTTTCCCCATAGAACATCATTTGCAGTTTTTAACTGTTTTTTTACGTAAAATAAATAAATTAATTAATTTTAAATTTTTTTATTTAGTCAAAAACAGTTAAAAACTCTATGTGACATATGGGGAGAGAAAATATGTAGAACGTACAAAAATCAGATAAAACATGAGAAAATGAATGTCAGAGCTGCAGCAAAAGTGTTCCTAACACCGCGGTCTGTGGACTTAAATAGAAAAGAATGAGAAATGATTGATTTATTTTACGTCGGGAAAAAATAAAAAAAAAAAGGGGGTTAAAACTTTATGACGTGGCTATAGGGAAAGTGAATTATGTGCACATTTTTAAATTAGATCCTTGCCACTAAGTCATATACTACTTAAATTTTGAATTTGACACGGAAATAACAAAGAATATTTTTTGGTATATACTGATAACTATATCCAGACAACTTTTCAAACTTCCACTTGAAACAAAAATTGTTTCATTACAAAAGTTAATTATCATTATTCAATTTCAATGAAGAATAATAATTAATTATAATATTTCAAAAACGTTTTACGATTTATAGTATGTACAATTATTATGTCAAATTAATTTAAGTATACATTTAATTTCATTAGACCCTAAAGATGAAGGCCAATGACCAGTGTCAGATTACTGAACAGACTGAGTAGGCTGCAGCCATGCAATTTGTGACAGCAGGCGAATTTCAGCGAATGCAAAATTTCATAAGGCGAACTTCTAAATGTATTTTATAGAAATATTTCTTTTCATATTTGCAACAAAAGAAGTGTTAACTAATGAAACATATACCCAATGATATATACAGATAAAATGGATACAAAAATGTCATATATTGATTGAATATCATAATGAGAATTATTTTTATGTATAATAAAATAATTATAAATACGCACACAATAAATGCATCGTTTACAAATAACGTACAATTTTTTATTCACAATATTATGAATAGCTTTGATGTTAAAAAAGCAGCCTACGGTGCACATAAGTCAAAGTCAGGCACTACCAATGAACTTCAAAACGGTGTCTAAAAAATTCATTTAAAAAATTGACATAATATGAACAACAACAACAACAACAACAACATCTTAAAAGCCAAAGGACATCCCAAGAATTGAAAGAATTGTTTCACCCCACCCCCTGCTTCATAACTAGGGCTGTGATTTATATGCAATAAAAACAGCAAAATATGCACGCACACACGCTACACAGTAGCGTGCACACACACACTAATATATTTGGTAATATTTGAAATAAAAAAGGAAAATATGCGATATAGTGTAATGTGATGTGTAAGTGTGAAAATAAATAAAAAGTGTAATGTGGAAAATAGGTGTACAAAAAAAAGATTCAGAAATCATATAAATTGTTACAAGTGACAAACATTAAATCAAGGGCTCAATTTGAATATACTCATTTCTTAAGAAAATAATGAGAGATACAGTACATTTACATACAGAGATACAGTACATTTCACAAAATAAAAAAATATAGGTATTGCAACAAAAATATCATTTTTTTCCTCTCAATTATAATAAAATCTAGAACACAATAATGAAATAACTTAAAACTTGAAAATCTTGACTTAATGCTTGTGAGACAACAATGTTTGCTTAATAAAGAAACGTTAGTAAATTGAAGAAAAAACGGCCATACCTTGAACAAAGTCTTTTGAACACTTGCAAAATTGTTGCAATTGCAAACAACCACTTTTTCAAGTTCTCAAACTCAAACGAACATCTATTTGGCCTCAAAATTTTTTAAACGGGCTGAATGACCACTCCACTTCAATAATCAACAGGTAACAGAATACCTTTCATTTGATCAAAGTAGTTGGAATAATACTCAGCTGCCTTCAGCCAAGTATCCCACTTTCTGATGACTGGTTGGGGAGGTAAGGTAGGTCAGGGTAAGTTGTATAAATTGGAGCCTTCAAGAATGCTTTCTTGACAGTTGATATCAACTGATCAATATCTGGGAGTTCAAATCTCACAGTTTCGGAAACGCGATGAAAAGTGTGAGCAAGGCAAGTTAGATGAAAAAGTTTAGGATAACATTTTTTTATCCCAACCCCTGCATTTAACAAATAAGAAGCGCCATCAGACAGAATGACAGAAATAACCTTAGAGCCTTTTCATGATGAACTACACATGGCTGAAGAACACTCATTGATTCATTGAAATACCTCGTAATGAGGGGTGAATATGTTCTATGTCACGGATGAGTGGTGAATATGCAACAAAAATATGCAAATAAGCCCCAAATATGCAATTATGGTTCAAAAATATGCTAAATAAAAATAGCTTAAAATAATTCTAAATGCCTCGAAACATATACAATTTGTTGAAACAGGATGTTTTAGTAAACAGAAAAAAAAAATGCAAATGCATATAAATCACATCCCTATTCATAACATACATTCTCCAGGCAAGAAACTTTAGACAGTGGTGACAACAATTACAGATTATATTAAGGAGTGGCACAGTGATCAATTCTGTATGTTCACTAAAATGGGATGAATTCCCTTGAACACTTCCTTCTTTACATTAGATCTGGATGTGCAGAAAAAAGTTGAAAAATTCTGCCAAACCTTGAAATCAAAAATGAGATTCTATTTGATGATTCACTACATTTGTCTAACTGTGCCAGGCTCTATTGCTTTGAGATAATACTTTCTGTAATGAATTTGCTGTGGACACAGGACAGAAACCCGCTCTAGCTAGACACTGTTCAATCAATTTTAACCATTGAGACACATCATAAACATATGTCTTCCTCCGAATTCTATGAAATGATTTTTAGGGAGCTAGAAAACCTCGTAATTTTCCAAGTACTGAGCAGGTCATCGAAGAAAAAAAACTAGATGCAGGCAGAAGACCCACCAGCATTAGGATTAGCAATGGGAACTCCAGTTTCCGCTGTGCTTGCGAACCTAATTATGGAAGAAATAGAAGTCTTTTGCTTCTCCCAAATTAATTTTCAGTCTTGTTTTACAACAGATTCACGGATGACATAATTACATTTTGCATCAATCTAATGTTGACACTTTGGTAAATATACATAATAAATTTCACCCTCGATTAGTCTTTACCTCAGAATTAGAAAACAGCAACAGAGAAATTAGTTTTTTATATCTTAAATTAATAGTTAAGAAAAATAAAGTTATAACTGACTGGTATCAAAAACCAACCTTTTCGGGAAGAATCCTAAATTATTTGTCCAAGCATTCGAAAGCTCAGAAAATAGCTATGGTTTATAATTTTGTGGATTCCGCACTTAATTTGGCTAATCCTGAATTTCATAACAAAAATCTAATGATAGTCAAAAATATCCTTCATAACAATCTCTATCCATCATCCTTTGTGGTTAAATACATTCAGAAGAGATTGATGCATAATTACAAATCAAAACCACCAAAATAATTTATGAATTCCCTTTCCATTTTAAGTTAACAATAAAATTAAAACATACTTCAAGAAATACAATTTAGACATTGTATTTTATAATTTAAACAAAAATAAAATTTAAATAAACGGTTGTTTGATAAACAGAAGGATAAAACAAAAATAGGAGATAAATCTAATGTGGTCTTCTCTATTCCTTGTGATGACTGTCAACAGGTGTACGTTGGGGAAACCAAACAATACCTTAACAAAAGAGTTTACCAACACAAATACGACATTAATAAAGATTCAGTATTGTACACATCATTAACAAAACATAGAACAGAAAGCATCCACTCTATTGGTTTCGATAAAGTCAAAATTTTACCTCACAAAAAGCTAACTTTTAAAAGACAAATTGCAGAAATGGTGCATATCATGTTAAATGATACTATGAACACAAAAAATGACATATTGAAACTTCATCAAATTTATAAACCATTAATAATAAACAGACATCCTCAATTGCTTTTTGCCGCTGTTCACTCCTAATTTTTGCACATCCATTCCTTGATATATCTCATTTATACTGCTTACATATGAATGTTTTAGCCACCAAATTAGACGCCGCCTTCGGCATATTATAAAAAAGCTTTATATGAGAATGTTGTTAAACATTAATATATCTTCAATATTTATATTTAATTTATTCCTTTGTTTTTTACTACTTAAAAATGTAATGTTTATTGTCAACCACTTGTCAAATGCTTTTGAAAAGGCACATGCCAAATGTGCGAAACGTTAAGCATCAATAAATTTATATGAATTATAATAAAGTCTTAATTCCTGGTATCATCGTGGATTGATCCTATTTGGTCCAATAAATTTTAAAAAACCATAAATATTTTAAATTATTATTATTATTATTATTATTATTATTATTATTATTATTATTATTATTATTATTCAATCATGCAATCAATAAGCCTACTGCAGAATTGAAAAAAGAATTGTAAATGGAACTGCTTACTTATAATTAAAGTATACTCCTTGTTTTCAAAAGTACGCGACTATCTAAAATTTTTGAATTTTTTAAAAATAAATTCTAAATGTCTAGTTTTCTTCATAAAAAATTCCACTTTCTTTTAACATAGCATCTTGGGAACACTTACAACAAAGTTTCTTTTCTATAAAAGTTGGAGTATGTTACTCAATTTAGAATTACGTAAATATGTTTTATTTTCAGAGTGCTCATAATCAATGAGACACAGCGACATGCAGTGAATTCAACAGACCCACCCCCAACACTAACAAATTAATTCAATGGATCCACCAAAATGAACTAACCTTATAAGAGACGAAACAGTCACAATGCCCTTTCACAATTCTCAACACAAGGGTTCTGGCCTTCGGCAGACCAACGACAATTCACTAGTAACCTACACACGAATATGCTACGCAATCAACTTACGAAATGAAATCACACTCATCAGATCCTGTTTTATCTTTCCACAATACTGGGGGATTCACACTCTCACCGCAATACCAACCCATAAATACTTAAAATTAACGTTTCCTAAATGATCGTGTTTAATAAAACAAAGCTAAATAATGAAGGAGAAAAAAGTGAACGTTGTCAATATTATACTTAATGAATTAGCGACATAGGAATTCTAATAATGAAATTTGCAATATATAAATGTTTTACTCGTGATGTTAGTGACACTTGAAGTTGCTCAATGACATCTAGCGGTCATTTCCGGAAGATTCACCAAGCTTGTGGTGAAGAGAGCGCCTGCCGGCAAGAGTTTAAATTACTTGTAGACTTGTTAGGCCGGCCTAAACTTCTGCCTATAGTCTCTGCTTCTGTCCATGGTTGAAATAACCCATGGTTATTTCCACCATGCTTCTGCCCAAACACCGAGCCAGCATACTCACAGACTCACTTCTGTCAATATACTACGGCATAATGTTCTCACAGCTTCAATATGGTATTGAAATATGGGGAGGTACAACACAAAAGAATATGGATAGATTGATGGTCCTACAAAAGAAATGAATCAGAATTATTTTCAAGCTGAATCCAAGACAGTCCTGTAAATATTATTTTATTAAATATGAATTACTGACTGTTGTAGCACTCTACTCTTACAAAGTAATACTCCTATTGAGAAATAATCAGAATCAATATCCTGTGAGTAATAAAGAAATACATAACTATCATACTAGAGGACATAGGGACTATCACAGGATGTACATTAACAAGTCTTCAACTAATAAAGATCCCTTCTGCATTGCAGCTAAGCTTTTTAATAATCTCCCAGTCACCGTAAAATCGGCTGATGATAAATACTTTAAAACATTGCTTAAACGTCATCTCATCAGTCTGAGTCCATATAAGATAACTGAACTGCTTTAACTTTTCTGTATTTTAAAACCATGTACTGCTACAAGTGTGACCATTTCATGTACCAGTTACTCAGTTTTGATAAGACAATGTAATTAGTAATAGTAATTAGTAGTACTTAGTAATATAGTAAATAATGTAATTATGTCATTATTGCTTAAAAAAATTTTTTTTTAAATTTTAAAATGTAGATTTGTAAATTTTTACTGTAAGTGCATGTAGTAAAAATATGTAATATGTAATTAACTTCCTGTAATTTAAATTAATTACTAGACAGACTTTGCTTGATACTTTGTGCAATAAGCAATAAAATATTATTATTATTATTATTATTATTATTATTATTATTATTATTATTATTATTATTATTATTATTATTATTATTATTTTTGTTGTTGTTATTATTATTATTATTATTATTATTATTATTATACTGAATGAGCATGCGCGCTCACTTCCCCCGTCACTGGCCAACAGCTATTTTTCGGCGTTGGAGATTCCGCCTCACTCGTAGCACCTGGTAGCACTGGCACTGGGCGGCGGCGCGGCGGCGGAGACACATCGTATTGAATATGCATAAGAAAAGAAAAATTTACTTGGTGCGTTAATGTACCGTATTAATTAGCTAAAAAGCGACATGAATTGACAATTTTATTTTTGTTTAGTGAAGAGATATTTCTCGCCTCCTTCAAGATTCTTAGGGATAGCTTAGCTTACTCTGCCTACCCTGACGTTTCGCCACTGGTTATAAATGACCTTAATATCAATAATGGAAAACAATAAAACAGTACCTAATTACTATTTCCTGATGACACTTGGTACTCACAGGAAAAATAACAAAAAGAAGACACTGACAACTGACACCCAACACTGACAAATTAATTCAACGGATCCACCAAAATGAACTCACTATATAAGAGACAAAATAGTAACAATGCCCTTTCACAATTCACAACACAAGGGTTCTGACCTTCTAGTGTCAAAGTTTGATGAGTTTTCACTCACCAAACTCACCGAAATTTGACACTAGAAGGCAACATCAAACAAGCATGAAAACAATTTCTTGGAATCAACGTTTTATCCAATCTGAAGTGAAACTCACACCTAGAAGATAATTCAAAATTGTAATAATTAATTTGTGCTCTAAGAATAATAACGAAACAGTCCAGTGTTCTTTGCAAATATTCACCCAACCCTCACACCAACCGGAATAATAATCTGGGGCCAAACCTTTAAAATACAAAAGAGAATCTTCCAGAAAATAACTTCCTTTTCACATTTTTCAATAATGTATGTAGTAAAATTTTAAGATTTCCTTCCTTTTGTCCTGTTAGAATAGAAAACCTTAATATAAAAGCATCCATGGTAAATGGTACAAGTTCAAGTAGAAAAATTTTCAAAATTTTTTCCATTTTCCAGTAGAAAACTTTTAAAAATTAAAAAATAAAATAAAATTTTAAAAACTTAATTAAATTGTATTTCTTACAAATTATTTACTAATTGAATATAACTAATTACTAATAAATTCAAAACTCTTGTCTCAGGATAGGGCACAATATTATTGCAAAATGTTTAACACTGCTAAGTAATGTGGCACACAAGTAAATATCACAAGAAGTAGGTGCTGTATATTAAAAAAAATTAAAAATATGGCTTTGGATTACCTACACCAACTGATTCTCTTTTACAATTACATAATTGACTTACATTTCAGATGCATATTTATTTAATGAGTAGCATTGTGATTAATTTTTTGTTTTAATTTTTTCTAATTATGTAGTCAGTTAATCGAAGTAACAAATAGTCACTTAATATATCACATAAACTATTAAGTCATTCTCATTTATTTAATTATTAGGCATATTTGACCATGATACACGATAAAAATTGTATGTGACTTAATAAATTTTTTGTTCTTACATGTTGTATAATAGAAAACGCTTCATCTTCGTCTTCTATATGTATTTAATATTATTGCAAGCTCTTCAACAAGAAATCAGTAAGAAAGAAATGGTTATCACGAGAAAATTGGATCTATCCCACCTTTTTTATGTGTATTTTACTCTTTTCTTGTACGGTATAAATTTGGAGCCATTTTTGAGAAAATTTTGAAAATGTTCGAGGAGGCTGGATGATCTTGGCTGTCCGAGTGACGTCGCGTCGAAGTCTGCGTTGGCGACGTTTCGACCATCTTTTCGTGGTCTTCCTCAGGGCTGGTCTGATCATTTTTGTTTTTTTTGAAGAAAAAATACAGTAAAATGGCATTTATGTCATCTTATGTATATACACGTAGCCGTATGCCTACTGAGTACATGTAGTACTATTCCTACCAAAAGTGTAAAGAAAAATTGGGAGCCGATTTTGAGAAACTCTTTTTTTCTTATTTTTTTTAATTGCACATATTGCATGTAATATTGCCCGAAAACTACTAAAATTTTCAAAAAAATTTACATTACCTTAATGAAAGAACGAATTAAGAAGAACAAATTTCATTTGAAGGAAAAATCTCTATCTTCAATTTTGTGGTTGTAGTCGCCGAAAAAATTAAGTGAAGTCGTAGGCTTCCGCGGCCGGAGTCATGTGGATGATCTTGGCTGTCCGGGTGGTCAGCCGGTCCGGGTGGTATTGCACTGTAATAAAAGTCATCTTGCTACATTCTTTTGTTTTTTCAAAAATTGCACGAATGTATTTTTTTAATATCATTCACGCCTTTAATATGCATATTTCCAACCATTTGTATACATTATTGCATTTATGAGTGTAAGAGCTTCAAATGACTTTCAATGAAGTTTTTCGAAAACTCAAAAGACTTCTGTGAAAAAGAGTTGAAATATTGCATTTACAGTAACGCTTAAACATTTTCTTAAAAACGTTTTCAATGTTTTCAACAAAACTTTCCTTAGAGGACGTGATTTTACTCTTCTTTAATATTCTTCAGGTAATATTTCGGTTATACCATTAGGAAACCGAAAAATTGAGAACATGTTGAAAAATGTACTTCGGAATAAATGGCAGCTGGCAAGAGGATGGGGCGAGATTGTAAAGTTGGCCCAGAAGAGAAATTAGAAAACTAACTAGTACGAGAAAGTCTGTGCCATTCTGTTACACCACTAGTTTTGATTGCTGTAGTTAAAAAAATAAAAAGTTTTTTACCATTTCCCCGTGTTGAAATCATATGTTGGAGTTTGAACATGGCTGCAACGGTTTTGTGTACTTATTTTAGTGTTTATTAAATTTGTAATGAAAATTGTTCTGTTGTCCAAAAAAACAATGAATTTTTGTTGTTGTAATAATGAGACCGACATTATCATTAAAACAACAGATTCCAGTTGATAATAGAAACGTGACATTATTATAATATTGAATATAACAGAAAATATGAAATTGAGATATGTTTTTTTTTTGCTCAGTGTACACTTGGCATCGAACACATACATTGTATCTTACATTTTATACATACTTACAATTTATAATATAATAAACCGTTTTAACATCATTCGTATGTTTTCACTTTCTCACTTTTAAAAAAATTGTAAACGCGCAGTTTTTGGTCTCTAACACACTACGTTCACGCTAGAACTGCCGGATCAGAAAAAGCTAGTCAGTCAGTGCCTTTTTTGTATCCGTACGTTTCGCAGAGTTGACAAAAAATCGTTTTACTACATGGACAAAGGTCTAAAGTTTTCCGTTTGCCATCTACGCTTCTGTAGATACAAGGAATGCTGAAAAATTAGTTATTTATGTGTCATAGCCGAAAAACGGGTAATTAAGGAAGCTGAAGCTGCTTCTGAGAGTTTACTCCCTCAGAAATCGAAGGACTCAAACGAAAGAGAGTATGAACGTTTTTTTTAAACGGAAAAGAGAGAAACATGTAACTGTGGTAAATGAAACATATATGCTGGCTTATCTCTATGAAAAGGTATTACACTTTCATAAGTAAAGCCAATTTAATTAGGTAATATAACTAACTTTATTTGTACAATAGTCCCAGACAGTGAAACCGTCAACATATTATTATATTTTTTTTAAAAATTGTCCCAACATGGGGGGAGGGGGGGCAGTTGACCCCTCTTGCTCCCCCCCCTGCTTATTCCCACCTCTGTTTATAGTAATCAGTTTCTTGGAATTGAAAGTAGAATTTGTCATATCATTCTTTTTTTATTAGTGATTTTAAGTTTGTACTCTTAATTCGATAGAAATCCAAATATTTTAAAATATATTCGAAATGTTAGGTACAATCTTCAACAATTTTAATAATTGTGTCCATTAAGCGATCGCGAAATATTGGAGAGGGAGATCCCCCCTCTTACGAATATTGCTTTTACAACACCCTTGAATTTAAATCACCCACCCCACTGGGTATAATTGTGCTCGTGTATATAAGAGAACTCCCTCCTATCGTTGCTCGTTTTCTTGAACATACCACTCGTGCAATTATCACCCTCTTTATACAATCGGTGCGTTAAATATAATATTATGAAATGAAGACCAAATGAAACTGCTTACTGTCATTGATTTAGAAACAGGCTACCGAAGCGGAAAAAATCGTTCTTCTGTAAGATGCTGTTTTTAATCTTTTAATCAACCATCGGAAAGTTTCAGAGCAAGTATCAAGTAACTAATATAATAGTAGATCGTAAACGTAGATCTTATTTTACCTGGGACCGTCCGCATTCATTGGAGTCATTGACCCTCACATACAAGTCGTCGGAGACTTCATTGCAAGCCTTCAACAAGAAAGCTTGATGTTAGTGTGATAACGGTAACATTGAAGTTCCATTTATAGGCCTTACTCTTCGCATGCTGACAACAAAAGCTAGTGGCGCTACAAATGGCAGACTTTCTTTGGATTTAGTTTTATTTAGAGGTTTTAGTTTGAAATTAGTTTTCTATTTTCTTTGGCCTGGGCTAGCTATTCGGACTTGCCACAACTCTTGCCAGCTGCCATATATCGCCGCAAATACATTTTTGTAATTTTTTAAAAACAAAAGAATAGAGCCATATGGCGTTTTAGTCATCGAATAGGGTGAATTCCTAAGGTAAGGTACTATTCCTACCAAAAATTTAAAGAAAAAAAATTGGAGCCGTTTGTGAGAAAATATTTTTTTTTGTTATTTTTTTTAAATTGCAAATATTTCACGCTCTATTGCACGAACACTACTAAAATATTCAAAAAATCTACATGACCTTAACGAAAGAGATATTTATGGACAACAAATTTCATTTGGAGGAAAACTGTCTTCAATTTTATAGTTGTAGACGCCGGAAAAAATTCAAACTTTTGCAATTTTCGAAACTTCGGAATTAACTGTGGAAATCGGACCTATGCCACTTTTATAAGTGTATTTTACTCTGTTCTTACAAGAAAAAAATTTGGAACCGTTTTTGAAAAAAAATTGAAAATGACCGGGGGCATGGCCTACTCCATTACAGTAGGCCATGCCAGGGGCTTGATGTAAAGTTTTTCAAAATTCCAAAGCTTCAACTAGAGCCAGATTGACAAACGATTCTTCAGTTTGGAAAAAGATCGTACGTATGATTTAGGTGCTAGTAGTGTTCACAGACGAACGGACGTTTTGAAGAAAAAAAACAACACTTTTTTGGTATCAGGGGATTCCAAAACATGTATTTCAACTTTCTCTATTCTACGTACATTACTCCCGTATATACGTATGTAAACGAGAAAGTAAAAATTGTTTATATTATTTTTTATTTACGTTGCTATACACGTGCTTAGACCCTTAGCAACCAACCATCTAAACAACACTTTAAGAGCGTGTCCATGGAGCGGCCGTTAAAATGCTCGAGTCCATTAAACCGGGAGAGATGGCTCAGAGCATTAACTGATGTTACTGCAGTCCCTCTGACGGGGAGTTCTTAGGTTCGAATTCCGGCGATGGCAGGATTTTCGACACTAGCTTGTCAGCTAGGACGAATTCAGTCGTCGTCTGGAGAATTCTAGCGGCCGACTGCTCTGATCAGTAGTTTTCCATGGTTTCTCCGGTCAACACCAGGCGAATGCCGGAGCAGTACCCTAACAAACGGGCCACGGAAAGCGCGCGATCTTTCCTTCATCTTCCTTGTCCTATCCTCACACATTTACACTTACATGCACTACACTACCACACATGCCGGGTGACCGGTAGGGAGCTTAGAACTTGTCCCAGCTGGGGCGGTGTCTTGCTGGTGGGAGATACCTGGTAGGGGAAACCCCTACCCGACGGTAGGTCGGCGCCGGTTCTCTCCATCCAGCGGGAGAACACTGCCACCTCAAGAGAAAACATGTACTACGCTTACGGAACTGCTGACCCTAGTAATTGATGCACCCAAAATCACTAAAAATCAATCGATTGAGTCCTTTAAAAATATTTTAGCGGACTCTCAGGCTTAGATTTACCAGTGCTTGTAAGTGTTTGGATAAATGTGTCTCTTTTGTCCCCTTAGTCCCAATGCGCATCTTGTCTAATTTGTCCCCATTGTCTCCTTCATCCTAATTTCCCCGTTATGTCTTTTTAGTCCTTCCATGTACTGTGATTGTAATTTAAAGATGGTACCATGATCCTGTACCAACAACCCTTGTTACAGAACGAGGGTAATGGCAATTACAGACTATTTTAGAGGACTTATTATATAAATATTATCACCAATGAATCTACAGTACCCATCTGCATGCCAATCAGGGCTTTAAGCGGCTTCAAAAAAGCAGTCCATCATAAGTTGGACTGCCTTGGCAACCTCAGTAACATATTGGAGCAGTAGAAATCGAAGTAGCTCATACCAGATATCCTACAGCATTTCAGTCACCAAATTGATATGAACTGACTGGCCA
Source organism: Teleogryllus oceanicus (assembly GCA_964035755.1). Classification (NCBI taxonomy): domain Eukaryota; kingdom Metazoa; phylum Arthropoda; class Insecta; order Orthoptera; family Gryllidae; genus Teleogryllus; species Teleogryllus oceanicus. The sequence goes on from CAXIVR010000010.1 coordinate 40,226,006, forward strand.
AGATTATGTGATTCGTATGTTTCACATAGGTTGTTTATACAGGTAATTTTCCTTGGTTGATTCTTCTGGTTGTTTATTTCACATTCATTTACAGAAATAAAAAAGCTGTTAATATATCCTGACACTTTATGGTGTAATAATTTGTAACCCCGATGAAATTTATATGCATCATAACATCAGCATGATCACATTTTTTTTTTTCTTTTTCCATTGGCATTGGAGTCAAGTAATTGATACTTTGCTTTACAAATAGAATTGTTCTGAATCTTTTGAACCTGATTAAGTAATGACATGTTAAAATACCATTTCTCTTGTGAGACTCATTAAAATATCATTTCATTAAGAAAAAAAATGGAAGACAAAGAAACGAGACCAAACTGTAAATGTTTTTTATTGCATGTAATAATCATCCAGCATCAATTCTTAATCTCTTCTCCAGTTCATCCTGAAAAGCCAGATTCACATAGTTTATAAAAATGTACCTGCAAATGTTATTAAAGACACTTTAGGATATCAGTATAGATTGCTCACTAATGCATCTACAATAGAACACTTCATTTTAAAATAAATTTCTACTATCTGCAATAAAATGTGCAAGAATAACAATAATTTAAAAATAAAATTGCACTAAATTATTTTGAACTATATTACTTGTTGTTTAGATATATAATAAAATTACAATATAAAAATGTAAATATTATAATACATCTTTAATATGCTAAATTAACAAAAATAAAATACTAAATTAATACATTTACAAAAAGACACAATAATTATATCTTTACTGAAGTGACAATTTTGCAAGTCGAAGTTAGAACTTCATTTCACTCATTTATAGTGTTCACTGCCAAATAAGATTTTCAATATCAATATATATTAAGGTCATAGTTTGAAAGTAACATAGATATTTATAATTTTGTATAATTATACAGTAAACCCTCAATAGCACGAACTCAACACAAATTTTGCTGTAACGTGAACAAAACTTCAGTCCCAGCAGGGTTTTATGGTAATATGGACCTTTATAATAGTCGGATAACACTAATATTTATAACATGAACTCGGATAATTTTGCTCCCTAGGAATTCATGTTAAGGAGAGTTTACTGCATATAATTTTGTGTATGGATATGTATCCTTCGAGCGGTGGCGTTGGTTGAATGAGTCAACCACTCGCCATTTCCTGTTCCAAGAATCTAATTGCTCATTGTTGCACAACTGAAACTTTGCGTATCTTTTAACTGTATTATTAACATTCTCCAGTAGACTGCACAAGTGCAAGAAGCATTGAATTTGTAGATCAGTTAAATTATTTTCATTGCTGAATACTTTGGTTGACGGAATCAACCACACAACCGGTAACGAAAGTATGATTTACATTCTGTCACATGTTTAGTTGTTTAAAAAACATACACACACATATAACAATATTTATAAAGACTAACCAATAGACAATAAAATGTTTTTGCTGTTATTTACACCAGAAAGTCATGAAAATTAAAGAGACCCCC